>LR215989.1:27981848-28434467 GCA_000469805.3 Hymenolepis microstoma
CTATCGCACATGTTAAGAGAGGACCGTTAAGATGCACTTAATGACGGAGGGAGTGGACAAGATGGGATATGATGAAGGGAGAGTGATTTTAATATGTCCTTAGGTAGAACGCCCTGCAGATGAATCGAGTTTATATAAAAAGAGTGCATGAGGCCTAGTAGCTGAACGAACGCTGTAAATGATAACCAAGGAATTTGGAGAGAATAGTGGGTGAAAAGATAAAATGTAAGATGTGTGTACGTTCACACTAACCTCCAAATTGATCGACTCTGAGCGATGCTTTAATTTCGCGTGCTTCCGTACTGGTGCAGACGAGGTTACAGGCTTATCTATTTGACTAACCAGTGTGAGGAGCTGATACAGTAGACAAAATCTGATGAATACAGAAAAAGTGATAGAGGATAGTGAGTCCTGTTAGGTAACTTAGTTTGAAAGTAAATTCCCAAAGGACAAGTCAATAAAGCATGAAATTAAACATAAGAATTGCAAAAATAACTGCTGAAAAGCTTTAGGTATGAAACCTCAACATCATCGGCTGAAGGAATTCTGAGAAATTCGCAAGTGGTGTGATCACAGGATTTATGTCAAGAACCACCACTTAGCATCTACTACCCTTAAATATAGATCTTGTTAGAAATAATTAAATTTTAAACGCTTTGTTGGAAATATCTACATCTACATTATCCACTTATAGTAAATCGATCTTTTCAATTCTACGTAAAGTCAGATCATTTTTCATTTGTGTCAAAGCTTGTGCGACGATTGATTGCATATTAACACCATGATAAGCAGTCCATTTTCATCTGTCACAGATCTTTATGATGAAGAGTAAAATGTCGGCCTATATGGCTTTGGTAGTCTCCAGGACAATTATAGCGATTTGACTTTATTTTTCACTGAATTATCACTATTATTATTCAAAGCATTACAAGAGTGATACAATTGTGAAAAACTATTGATATGATATAATGTTTCCCAAATGAACGGACTAGATTCCAAAGTTCAAGTTCCACGATTCGCCCCTGAATTACAAAAATGCTTCTACGATGTACAATGCCTTTTGATCAGTATTATTTAACCAAGAATGGTCAATCTTGTCGATTCAATTCACCTAATGACTGACAAACCAAATGATCCTGCATGATATCTCACTTTTCATGTTTAGTTGGTGGGTAGTCATTTTCTTTAATGGCCAGCAACTCCTCTTGTGGCAAAACTTTGAATAATGAAAAAGATCTTTTTATCAGTAAATACAAAAACTCTACCGGTTTTAGCTATTGTGAACTGCGTCATCGCGCAAGAAAACTATTTAAATTTTTCAGTTAAGAGTGACGTTTTAATAGCAATCGAATTTTCGAATTAAATTCATATTCATTTTGAGATTAAAAAAACTTACCGACGGTCGCTAAGTCACAAATTTATTAGTCTGAAAATTGTTAAACAAAAAATACTAATCGACAGAAATATATTTGATTTTGCTTTTATCTTTATTCCAATTTCTTAATCTTGTATTAAACATATTACTATTAGATGTTAATTTATGTAACCGATTTAAAAATTTACGTTTTCAGTTACTGCCGTTGAACGTTCTTTGATCAGCACGATTTGGTTCGGAACTTGTGCATTTTATTCAATGCACCTTTTTTGCCAAACTTTAAAAGTCATCTGGAGTAGCAGATTTCCCATCGAGATGAGGTAAATGCATTCATACAAACTCCCAGACAAAATTAGAACGAGTTTTAAAAATAAACTGAATCACGCGTATTTTTTCAAGAAATGCCAGTGTTGCTGTATTTATCTTTAATACAATAACACCGTATTTACCTGTCGTCATATCTGTAGATATCAGCATGACGTGTATTTCCGAATTTGGAAATCTGCAATCAGTCATTCAAATATTGATCGGCAACAGGCAATTAAAAGCGGCAGCTAAACTAGTGACCGTTAACGATGGTTCCAAGATCAAAAATGCAAGGTAATTAAAATTCATGAGTGTGAGGGTCGAAAAATGGAAAACGAGTAGAGTTACAAGGTTGTCTAAAATTCGAACCTGTATTAAAATGGAAAATCCATATTCGATTATCTAAGAATATGATTTAACCTATTGGTAAGTAAAATTCGGCTATTGTGCATTGGTTTAGGTCATCATTGCAGTTGAGAAATATGGATTTTAAAAAAAATCCCGTTCGAAGATAAAGACATCTTTGAGAAGCTGTGTTTTACCCTCATTCTTCTCCGTATCTTTGGAAGATGCATATATTTAATTCAAATTCTTTATTAATTAAAGTGTTTAGGTAAACTACTATCAAATAATGGGTAGAATTTATGTTACGAAGACGAATTGGGATTATATTTCAAACAACTGAAATCGTGACACCGACAATTTACCAGTAATGTCATATCTTTGCCAACGCATTTAAATGAATTATGGCCGATTGAAGGCTGTGTAAAACAAAAGACGTCCAATAGGAGTTGGATTTTGACTAATTTAAACTTCTAGAATACTAAGGCCATAATAAGAGGCTGAAAGAACATAATAGTGTGGAAATTTGCCTAAACATTCACGATATATACCTCTATTAAGAAATCGCGATCTCTTTGGCCACAATGGTTGATCAACCGAGTAATAAATTCCTACCACTAGAAACCACTAATTAGGTTTCAAAATACAAACTAGAACTAATTAAATATTTGAATGGTATGTCACTTATATTCATAAGTCAGATCAATAATTCAAATGTACATCATTCCAAAATTTAAACTGATATAAAAATTTCATTGAGCATGAATCGTCTGATAATCGTGTACCGCCATATTACATGCAATTTGGCTCTTTATTGTTAAAGTCTTTGAAAAGGCAACAAGATTTTTCACCTAAGTCTTTTGCAAGTCAGTGCTAGCTCGAGTGAAATCTCATATCATTTGCCAATTTTCAAAAATTTATGAAATTTATGAAATATAAAATGTCATTTGACTATGCAATTAAAAATTTGAAGTTATTTGTAAATAATAAACCCCAATTTGATAAAGCTTATATGTACTTAAGCTAAGTTAATAATTGTTTTCATTTCTGGAGCAAGGTAAGTATGGGTACAAATACTAATATTATAATTTAAAACATCACTTGAGAATAGGAAGATTCATCTCCTGTTGTTAGTTAATAACTCCCAGACACATATACAAGCAACTGTTTTCAAAGACTCGTTTTGGAAAAAGATGTAGCAGAATGAAGCAGCCATACTGGGTACTCAAATCCTCTCACCAATCCATTATCAGCCAACAATTAACCATAGCGGGCAGTTATTCCGGTCGCCGGATATTTTTAAGAAGCCTAAAAGATCATTTTTGTTGTACTGGAAAGAAACTTACAAGCCTTTCCTCCACAGGATTATCGATTATTTGAGTTCAACATTCGTTCATGGGTATTTAAGATCACAGGGGAAAACCACATCTTTGCAAATAATAAACTAACCAGGCAGCCAATCTTTTAACACACAGTCTCGAATAAGTAAATGTATTTTCCCAATTGAAAAAGTATCCCCTGAGCTACAGGGCTCTAACTCTCTACTTTCTGGGGTCTTTGTAGATGCAACTTTATAAAGAGAAACTGATCGTTATAAAGATATGTACCGAGTTTGCGGTCTTATACATTGTACAAGAGCATGTTGACTACTACGTAGGATAGTATTCCCAAATTCATTGAGGCAGCATTTATCACAAAATACTCCAGGGCCATTTCAATAATTTTAAAATAGTATTTCCTCAGCCTTCCACAGTGTTTAACCTTCAGCTTTAATAGTATTGATGTAATGCAACCACAATCATTAATATTCATTAATCAGGTACTACCTAAAGGTCAGACAATTCATCCTTTAAGCCAGGGCTTTTTAGTTAATTATACTACTGTTTAATATTCATGCATTTTATTAATAATTGGTATACCCACTCCACGTAGATTTGGATAACCAGATAACCCTTTTTAATGATTCTAACAGTGCCAATCAATTTAATTGTTTAATATAGCTTCTGTCAGCATAAAACGAGGCTAAGATTAGAAGTTTAATGTTAAATTTTGTTGCTTTTACTGTATTTGCATGAAATTAAGCTCAAAATTCATTGACTAGAATTTTTAAAGGCACTCTCGTTTGCAGCTCTTATGATAATGGCACAAGGTTATATTTATTGTAATTAATAGGCGACATAACCAAGGAAAATGGAGAATTAACAAAAAATGATCTTTGCTTTTCTTTTCCCAATTAAATAATGAGATTCTTCAAGGATAAATAGAAGATCACTGTTAAGTTAAATTAATGCAAGCCAAATTGTATTCAAAATTTCAAGAAAAATTAAATTTGTTTTACATTGTGTGACTTTTGATTCAAATCTAGCCAATGATAATGACCCATGCTGAACGAGTTCATGCAAGTATATAATTAATTGCAGCAAATATTTGTTGCATTAAAAATGGAGTGTCAATGCAGCCTCCCTCTGATGCTCTTATAGATGAAGCCCAATTAAAATTCGCAATCGATATCACTGCTTCCACCTGCCATTACAGGGGGAATTTATCGATCCAATTCGACAACATCAGGCAATTTACATCTTGATAACTACTGAAGTTCTTAAAGTCTTTAAAAGGGAATTGCCTATGAATGCCCACGAAGGTGAACTAAATGACTTATTTATAGCATGTCTCATGAGACATTGCCTGAACTTCTTTCCAACAGAAGGAATCAACTTGGAAGCCTAATGGGATATTTTCCAAAAGAAAATTTTCTAAAATTTGTTCCATATATCAAACAGTTAAAATTGTAATGTTGTTTTGTTTTTAAATACATCAGAGGCTTCAAATTTCGCTCTGATTATTGACCAAAGCATCACACTAAAGTTGACGTGGAATCATCAAGAAATAACACAAGCATGGCTCACAGATTATCATTTGCTATGTTCAGTTTGGAAAAAAACCATGATTCTTTTCTCATAACACTATAACTTTGATACACTTAAAACTATAACAATTTATAACTTCGCATTTTTCTTCATTATGTAAGCGCTTACCTCGGAGACTCTGAGGTTTTACCCTGACTAACTAACGCAAACTTTAGTTTATCTGAAGTTATACGCAGCCAGATAACTTGTCTTCAATGAAATTTATTTCCAGTCAATCATTGGTAATAAAATTACTATGAAATTCCAATCGATTTCCGATATCACTGTTAAAAAGTCCGTGTGTGGTTGGGTAACTATGGCAGTTAGTGTTTTTTACTGCCACGTTGACTAAAATGAACTTTATTCTAACTTACACACTCTATCTTCCATTTTGCCAGCTTCTATGCCCCATTTTAATGCAGATCTCATTCACATTATTACATTAGGCATGTGTCTCCTTCAAGCCTATATGAAAGATATCAAGATTTTGAAGGAAAATTTATTTAAAATGGAATAAAGAACTAAATATTTTGTTTGACTGTTTGTTATGCATCTGGTGCATTCCGAATTGGAGTCTTTCAAATTGAAAATATTTAAAAATGGGTTTGATAGTTTGACTGTGTGCCACTGACGCGATGATCGACGTGCAGGACCAAGAAATCAGCTATTATGAAATCAATGATCATTGGTGCCAACACTGCAACGTGAATAGCCTATTAATCAGAGTAAAATTCGAGTACCTCATATGAGATGATTCAGTATAGCATATAATTACTTCATTTAAGTGTTGTGAACACTTATCAAAGTGATATGCGAAATTTGTTTATTGATATGTCGGTCTGAGTATTTGTTGAGGCTTCTTTAGATAGTTAGTCAGTGTCAGACCAAATTTATTGATTTATTATAAATTTAACAATGTGTCGATTTTCATTTGTCCCGAATTTTATCTAGCGACCTTGAAGACGTGGATTTCATTGAATATAGATTTCAAGCTAAAAAATCGATTATTCAGTTAGTACACACACAGATGTACACACACTCGTAACTCCAGGAAGTTACATGTTTTTGTCAACTCCTTTTAATTGAATCACAATTAAAAGTTAATGGTGGGCTATGTTATATTCACGCGACATTAAGAGAGAGAAAAGCTATTATTTAAAATAATTATTTCTTTACCATCAAAGTTTTAAGGCACAATATAATTTCTAAACTCGGGCATAAACTTTTGTCAATCATTTGTATCATTTGATTGAAAAAATCATTGTGTAAAAGAAAACAAACTTTATGACGAATCGTTAAATTTAACAATATTTTAGATATAAGTATGCAGCACCATGGTTGCATAGTTCCGAATAAGTGATCATGTGAAAAAAAATTGTACTTTTAGGTGGTACGTAGTTAATTTGACAGTCACACTTTTTAAAGACTGCGTTGATCTGCCTGACTAGGCTTTTGAAACGGTTGCACATCCACCCACAGGTATGCCACTAAATTGGCAGCCCTGTTGTGTTCCAAAGTCAAACGACCTAGGGGATACTGAACGCGTCTATTCAATTATGGTACAAAAAGAGCTGTATTTTGGCGGAGGGGATGGGAAATTTTAATTCACGATGTTTTACAGACTCTTAGACAAATGAGAAATACGCTATTTCATAAGAGTTTGACGGAATACAAAATTCTTCTCAGTTTGAGAGACCACCGCAAATATGATTAGTGGCGCTTCACAAGAACTTAAAATAGACCCTATTAAATATGCATTTATATATTTGGCAGTTGTCAAATTTCACAAGTAAACTGTGCTACTCTCGACGTTGCAGTAATAAGTTATGAATTGAAGTGGGTAGCTGTAATTTGCTTTGCTCGATGATCAAGTAACGTTTTGACATGGTGGAATTCTCGTTTGTCTCTATAATTTCCTTACCAATTATTATTGATAACCTCAACTTGAAATAACACAAGCTTATAAAATAGTTTATAAATTCCTTTTTATCATTTAAGGGCATGGAACGACAAAAGATGGGCTCTTGTGGTGGAAAATCATCAGAAATTGGTCTATTAGTGGTAGAAAGTAGGGAATCAGATAGGGTATGGAAATAAAGATTCTGATTGCAAAATGTTTTTTTTTAACGTTTCATAATTTGTCTCATGAATTGCTTAGTTAAAGGTAGATACTGCCAATCCTCTTTTAATGAAAAAAATGAGCAAACATGAGTTCAAAAATTCAATGGTCCCTTAAATTTCTTAATATTACGATATCTACGAGATACTAAGCAGTGTTTGCAAAGAACTCTAGATGATACTCTATAACTCCAAAAATTAAAACTTAGGACTGATTTGAAAGATCAAATCTCTTATCCTACATTTGAGGCTGAAATAGACGTTGGTTTGAACATTTTAGTTTAGGTGAACACATCTGATTAGTTACACAGAATTTATTTCCCACATGCGCACATCAAAGAAGTTGATTTGTGGAAATAAATATAAGATTCTTTGAGTCCAAAAAATACCATGTTTGTTATTAATAGAATGGAGCATATTACTAAGTTTTGATGTGCTGTTCAAAGTGGAAGCTGAAGAACAAATCCCATATCTTCAGACATTTGAAATAATAAAAAGTACTTCCCAGTTAAAGAACCACGTATAACTTAAAGTAGAGCAGTCTCTTAGGAATACATTATTGAACTATGTAACCTCCAACTTAAAAGGTTATCTACCTTAACACATATTCTTCTACGCTATTATTCACCATCTTTTTAAGCCTAATATAAGTAAAAATAGAAATATAAATGAATGAATCTATTGACTATCCATTACAATTTCATTGTATATGCGGGTAAATTTCTGAAAGCATTCTTGATGATTCTCTACTTGTGGATATTTTAGCTTTTTTTAGGATCAGGTGATAATCTCTTGACACAAAATATTTTTAAAATATTCTGCTTATCTGAGGAACATAACATCAAAACTGAAACCTTAAAGGCTTAAAAAATGAAGGTTGTGTGTTTTTAAAACCAAATTTTCAAGTGGGTCAGATAAAGTGATCTTTAGTATTAGATTGGGAAAAGATTGAAGAACAGAAAATCTCGTCAATATTGAATCCATCTCGCTTAGCCAGGTTTCATCATGCCTGATTGGAAAGCTTCAGGACTAGTAGCAATGTGATGAGATTCCCTTAGAAAAATCGGTCTGAACCATAGATAGATAAAGGCTTAAGTACGTGTAAACCTGACTGATGGTCTTGACTTATCGTTTTAAAATTTATTTTATGTGAAAGTGTATTTAAAATATACTAAGTGGTATGGAAGACCAGGTATTCTTCATTCGCTTTTGACAATTTTTTATAAAATTATAACTGTCCATTGAGTTCGGTGTTTTAACGCATTGGCTATTATCAATTCAATGCATATTTTTTACCATTTTAATCCAAACAATTTTTAAATTCTCGTCGTCAATTTTCATGCAAGCTCAATATTCGAAATCCTCCGTGTGATCCTTCAGTACTTTTTAAATTCTGTTTTTTTTAGAAAATTGCCTTGTACAACGTAAATGATGTGCAGACAATTTGGCATATAATATTCTTGTCGATTTTTTCTAGTTTTAAATACACTTCTGCCTCATCTAAAGAGGTCAAGTTCTTCCTGTGGGGATAAAAGGTTTATTTGTGGAACTATATCTATATTTAAAATGAAATGTGAAAGCATTTGATCAACTAAATACTTCAAATTCCACGATCATTCAGAATATAATTTAATCATGAGTTATGGAAGATGGATGAATGTCATATACTTCAACCGAAAATTTGATCAAAAAAAGAAAATTTAAAGAAATTTTATTTTCTGCATAAGAATTCGTTCTATAGTACTCAGTTCCTCTTTCACCAATCACTTATCGAGACCAATTATGGGAGTTATTTCTGATCGAATTTGCTTGAGAAATCAGCATTGATTAAATTATTTCTTGCCAAATAGTAAATCCATATTACATTTCCGCACTCTCTAATTGCAAAATTTTGGAGTCCGTTTTTGACTGACACATTAGGACATACTCTAGCAAATGCGAATTTAACACATCTATAGCATAAAGCCAGAATAGCATTTATGTGAGCTGCTCAAGAGTGGTGTTGTGAAAGAACTTTCTCTGAAGGATTTGAAGTTATCGGGATTGATAAATCACACCTCGTTCCTTTTAATCTCTAGGACAGTATATATTAAATGGAAAGAGTTACAGTTACCCCTTGGTCTAAACTACCTTCTCACTACAACGTGGAATAAGCGATAGACTCAGAGCTCAAAAAATATTGCGTTGACGTTTCGTGCATAACGAATCAGTCAGCATTTGACATTGCACCATAGCACTCAAATAGGGTTGACAAGGAATTGGGTTTGTGGAATTTTCTTAATAAATATATCTCTACTTTTCTTGGCAGAAATATTCACAACGTTGATTTCAGACTGCAGATATTTATAGTCATGTTTACTTTTGTTCTAATGTGTTTGTGATATAATAAGGAATCCTAACAGTTGGCTTCAGTGAAAATTTCGATTTTTTAACCGCCAACGCTAATCGGGAGGATTTGCTTACTACTTATTGAAGGTCTGATTTCGGTTAGAGAGCAGTTAAAGTTTTATTAAGTAATAAATATTGGAAAAATTAAATTCCGAACTTGTCTCTCCGGCTCACTCATATGGTATTATTTTATCCTTTATCGAAAGTGGCTGAATTCCACTGCATGGATTTAGGAAATCGAATGTTTAAAAGTCAATCGGTAATCCGATCCCAAATCGTGCTCATGGATTTAAGTCATGCGTCTGAGCAAACTAATTTTGGGATTTCATAAATTTAAGTGCGCGTGTGAGGTTAACGTGAAATACTTTTGACCATGGGTATGAATTGTAGGAAAAAAACTTAGTTTTAAGTCGACTGTTATACTGCGTATTTGAGTATTCAAGAAGGAAATCGTGCTTTCTGGCACCCTTTTCTTGATGATGGGGGTTATTTAGCATTGAACCTGTGATATCTGACGTTTTTATGCAATTTGTTCAATCAAAACGCTGCCAATTTCTAAGGAAATAATATTCTCCAATATGTAAATATCTACTAGATTTAATTTAAATCGGATCTATTTCATTAACTCTGCAGACTTCACTATAAAATTTTGTGTTCTTTACCCCACTTAACGAAAGTCTATCCCTTTCGGGTTCCTCATGTTGTTTTATTCAATTCCATGAAATGTGTCAATTAAATCAGTTCAAATACGCACCACAACATTGGCATCATTTATGTCCCAACAAATCCCATTGAACAAAATCATAATGGTATCAGTCTTAAATGAATTTATTAATTTATTGGAGTGCTCCTCGGCCGAATAATTATCGTTCTAATGCACGGCGTATACGAGATCGAAAGTCTTGTATTAAATATAACTGTTAAAAAATATGCGGATTTAATTATTATCTCCTCGCCAAATTGATTAGACTTTATTTTTTCCAATAATCGTGCTAAAAAGTTCGCAAAATGTCAGTAGGTACGTTGAGGTTTAATCTATTCAATCCAAAATTTCATATAATTGACACGAATTTTAAGCATTTACTGGGGAGAAAATAGAAGATTGAGTAAAAAATAATAAAAAACTTCAAACGGCTCTCATTTCACAGAGTTTCAGTCTTGGAAAGAGTCCTCCTATATAAACACTAAAATTTAAAAAATAACTTGTCATATGGAACTTTTCAAGCAGGAGTTTCCTGACCTTAAGGCTAACTATTTGGTGACAAGCATTACCGTGTATCAGAATGGCGACAGTAGTTTTATGTAAGTCATTGCTCACGTAACTCAATTCAGAGAGGTGACAACTGCGTGGTCTCACCAACTGTACATCTCAATAACATATATGAGTGAGTGAGCTGGACGCATGAGCAGAACTTTAGTAAAATGATAAACGACCATATAATTTAGAACAAAGCGCTAAAGTATGAGCAATAAGCAAAGACTTTTGAATGACAATGCAACCATTTTTTTATTTTTAATCTTTCATTTTTTAAAAATACCGCTTCTAAAGGTGACGAAATGCAGTCTTACCGATCTTATCTCAACATTTCTCAACAAAAGGAATGATAATCAAACGCCTACTCACTCATATTATCTTCAAAACTAATAAATATTAGGAGCTGTGAAGAATATACTTATTTCTAAACTGATGAGCAATAATATCCTGCTATGATGTGTATTAATATTTTATCAAAGAAGATACTCACAGCCGAGGTCTTAACTGAAAGTAATTTCTTAACAATTTAGGTTGAAGATTTTCTTCCTTTTGCGCCATTTACTCTTAAAATTTCACAAAAAAGTAATCTAAAATATTGAACTTTTCTGTGTTGGTTTTATCGGTACTGGAATGAATGGGTTGCGAAATGTTACTTTTTGTTTGCCGAAGAGTTAAAGAATTGCCGTTAGCATTGATTGATCTTGTGGGGACACAACTTCAGCATGACTAATGCAGAATCGATGATCAACACCAACTACGATCAATCAAGGTCAATCCCAGTATATGATTTTCCGACCAATCAGTGATCCAACTTACTATGAGGTCATCGTATCACTAAAGTGTATATAATTACTAAGCTCCACGTCATATACACAGACTAGGTTTCCTACACACATACAGTACACTCCGCCATCTTGTCGCGGCGAATAAACCTCTCTTCTCCCATCTCGTCTCTTCCTTGACTTTGCAGTAGCGTAGCTACTTTAGTGGGAACCAACAACCAGGAGATTCTGTCACTGAGGTTTCTGAGTACATTCAGGCTTAGTTAGGTAGCAAATCCGCTACAAATTGGTGACCCTGACGTGATTCAAGCCTGACTATCTAATCAGCAGCAGATCAACCTCTCGGCAAGCGCTAGGTGATCCTCTTCTTTCTCACATAACTCGTCACCTACTCAACGCTCTCCTATCACACAACTCTTGCCATCTCAAAATGTCTAAGGACACAGAACTGGCAATCTCTCTGCAAACTCCAGCCTTCGATCCCGAAAACTCCGAATCCTGGTTTAAGCAATTCGAAATGGTTATGCAACTAAGAGGCGTAACCAAGCGAACAATTTGGTTCCAGCATCTCGTTCCAATCCTTCTGACCGCAATCGTCACTCAGTTCGCAGAACTGACCCCTATGCCGCCAGACAACGACTCTTACGATCGGCTTAAACAGGCGATCATCAGTCGTCTATCGGTACCCCGAGAGAAGCGCCTAGACCAGCTCTTTGCTCAAGTTGAACTCGGCGACCGTTCTCCCTCTCAACTTCTACACTACATGCGATCTTTGGCCATTGGTTCTCCTTTGAACGACGAAATTCTTAAAAAATTATGGATGAAGTGTCTGCCCAAATCCTTGATACCACCTCTGGTTACCAGCTCTTCGCGAGACGACCTGGATAACTTAGCGAAGGAGGCTGATCTAATTTACGATCTTCAGGACGGGCCAGGCATAAATGCAGTCAAAGCCCCAACCGCTGCAGACTCCATCACGCAAAGATTGAACGAACTCGCGGAGCAGTTGCAGGAATTGAAGGCAACACGATTCAGCGCTTCACCACGTATCAACAGACGGCGTCCCACCTCACCTAGGAGACGGAGGAACCCGGCGAGACACACTGATACAGTCTGCTACTACCACCGAATGTACGGAGACAAAGCCAAGAAATGTCAGCCAGGATGCAACTACTTCAGTATTGACAGTGCTTTCTCCAACTTAAATCCCACAGGTCCGGAAAGGAACATTATCCCTCTCTCTGCGGTAAAATCCTATCTTCAACTCACCAATCTGACCTTACGTCCGAATAATAACCACCTTTCAAACATTTGTACCTCATCCTCTTCAGTTCATACCATCAAACGCCAGAATTCGGACATGGTAGAATCTACGGAGCCTAATTGTCAACAATTCGCAGCGATAGTCAGTCCAGTGAAGGAAGTTGACACGAAGCTGCCCCAAACAGATGCACAAGAATTCTACGAAGAAATCCCTGATCACTCTGATGACCTCATAGTAAGTTGGATCATTGATTGGTCGGAAAATCATATACTGGGATTGACCTTGATTGATCGTAGTTGGTGTTGATCATCGATTTTGCATTAGTCATGCTGAAGTTGTGTCCCCACAATACTCTCTCATTTTTCCGGAAATTCCTTTGACTCCATAATTTGACTGAAGCTTGAGTTAGGTGCTTATTGAGTAGATTTTATAATGAAAATCAAATTTTTTTGGTCAACATTCATTTCAGAATTGGTAAATGCGGCGTATTTTATTCGTATAAAATTCGGTTTTTGTACATTTTGACTGTATAATGTAGCATTAAATAATGAATTCGAAAACAAATTTATTGATTTATTTATTACCACCTTTTTTAAGGAATAATAAATTTTCTTCATTAAAATACAAGATTACTTTTTTGAGCATCGAGTAATAGCCCCATTAATGGTGTAAGTGGGTAAATTTATTCGGTGTGGTATACTAATGACCTCTTAAATTCTGCCGATCTGAGATCTCATTATTAAGTCGCAAGAATAAATGCACAATCACCTCCTCATAACTATTAGCTAAAGTTTATGATGAAGTGATATGGCAGGTGGATTTTTGGAGTGCACAATGTTGAAAGGCTGTTGTAATGAATCTCATGAACGCTCGAACAGTCTGGAAGGTGCTGTCGTGGTACTGGTCGCGTAGGGAGTGTGATCGTGATTATAGAGATTTCTCCTCCAACAAGCAATCAATAGTTGTTGCGGTGGAGTGAGGTATTAATTGTATTTTAATGGCAAATAAGCAGTCTTCACTCAACGCCTTCTATATTCTCGCTGCTTTGAACGTTGGCTAGTAATGCTAGGAGACTTTATCAGAGAGGATTGCTGAGATTTAGTAAAGCTTTTTATCGTATTCGATACAGGTTGCTTGTGAAGTAAATCCCCAAATGGAGATCTGAATTTAGCAATAGAGTTGATATTTGCTGACAGATATCATCAGTAAGCATGTGAGTAATTGATTAATATTTTCACAAAGTTGATTGAATTTGAATTTGTCATTGACTCATCACTAACTTTTCCTCATTCATTCAATTCATTAGTCATTTTAATTTCAATATAATTCTTCCAATAATTTGAATAGTTGATTTGCTGCTGAAATGCTATCTTGTAGACCGTCCTCGTAAAAGTCGGGCCCATTTGACCTTAAATGTCACTAACAAATGAAGTTAGATATTAACAATCCCTGAGTCAGCTTGAAAAGATAATAGAGTATACTTAATCGCTGACTAGGTTTTCTACAATTCAAACCTGTGTCTACTTCATTTGGTGCATTCGGAATCAAAAAACCGCAACTACACCGTAGCGTAGTTGTCGCAATAACATCACGCTCTTAGCTAATTTAATGTTAAATTCGTCTCCTCCATTGATTTGGAAATAATGGAAGTCCCCAATCAACTTGGCAATTCAAGAAATTGAGCATTCGTTTTCAGAATTACATGTCCATTTGAAAATAAAACTTACTATTAGCCATTAACATTACAGAAGCACTGACATAATGACAGTTGGCTATGAAATTGACTTGAAATGCTGCATATCAGCTAATGATGTTCAATAATTATTTATTATTTCGATTCCTTTTACGCCATGTATTTAAGCGCACATAATATTGAGTCAGTCTATAAAACTTTAATTACCAAATATAAAGAAAAATAGCTCAAATGTTTTCTTCATATTATTTTTGAAAGCGCTGGAAAACAACAGCCTGATTACAAATTTTCATAGATAATTTTAATTGCCATTTAAGTGGATATAGACTCTCTCGATAAAAAGCTCCTATTGGTTGAAATTTGCCATTCGCATTGTTTAAATGACTTAAATCGTTACACAGCAAGAGGGTCACTCAGATTTCCCATTTGGCTCAGTATAATTTCCTTCTCTTCGAAAATCTTCAACTTTTACTCACTTTGCCCTCCAACAAATGCTGTTAAAATAGAGCACATTTTGCTAAATCTCAAAGTGATCTAGAACTATTTCATTACAAATTTTGCTTTTTAAATAAATTTATAAATAATCATTTATTGAGGCAAAAAATATCGCTTTTGTATAATCATCTTAATGTAATTCCATTCACGACTAAAGCCAAACCCCAAGGAAAAACTGAATCAGCAATGCACTCCAATTTCTCCTAGTGGTGACAAAATTAAATTATTGCAAAATTAAAAGATACTGCTTACTTTAGGTTGTATTAGTATTCATCTTGGTCACACTTGGTTAGGTAATTAGCCTCTTTCGGTGATTTCCACCCTTGGTTTTCCTACAAAGTGGGAATAAGGTAAATTCACAGCCGTGAGATAACTTGTGAAGGATACCGATTGTAACAGGATATATCAAAAGTTACCAGATTCTGGCCTACAAAATTTAAGAAGACAACGAAGGATCAAGTAACACTATTACCTAAATAAAAAGCTACAAGGGGTGGAAGAAGTGGAGAGTTCAAAGCAGAGGTCAGCAGAAGTACCGGAGGCAGAAGTGCTAAAGAGAATTCACTAAAGAGCCAACTTGTAGGAGGAGGAGATTCAGAGAGGTTTCCGTTGGAAATGGAAGAACAGAAGCCATACAGGGGTTAGATGACGCCTAAATATTACAGTTTTTGATTTTTGGAATGGAAATTTAAGGAGCGAATATTTGGCGATCAGGTAGTTAGGATGAGAGGTTATTTGTGTCTGACCTCTGTTGGGTGTTAAATAGACAGGCCAATTTTACATGTCAATAAGAGCCTGTCGATTGATGGTAGTTGCAGCAATTGACGAACAGTCTAAAAACTATGAGTCATGTTAAATTCGTATTATATGATCCTTTATTTCTGCTTATCACAAACCATTAAGGTTCTCCACAATTATCACGTTTTCTTCACTGAGGTTTAATTTTAAACAAACGCAGAGTTGTTTCATAATTTCAGCAATTGCATCTCAATTGTCAATCTTCATATGGAGTCAACACGGGTGGATTAGATATGGGTGGAAATTATCACTTAATCAGTAACTTTAGACCTTACTGGCCAACTTACGCTGGATCACGCAGTTTTTCTACATCATACTGATCTCTCATATATAAAGTCTAAACTACTTCACTGAAAGTTCAGATTTCCCTACCCCTTTCATAGCCACTTTTGATCAATATGTTTGATCAGTTTGGTCGTCTGACTTAAGCCAATGTAATACATTCAACCAGATGAGTGCATGCACGTCCAACTCGTTAATATATAAAATTACTACAAAGACATACCTCAGACCCTCGTGGCTTTAAAGCTCTTCTTGCAATTCCTTTTAGCCTTCCCTAATTATGCACGCAGAGTACTATCGCACAATACATTTCGGAATGATTATTTATTTATTAAAATTATTGATCCCCACTATACCTATATTAGGCGAATCTCGAAGGTATTTCCCGGCAGTTATATGAAAACTAATTAGCTGGGAAACTCTTATTCAGTCATTTCCCTCTTCTCTTTTCTTGTTCAACTAAAACGATTACTTACGCTGCTCATCACTAAATGGTGTGGGTGGATATCGAAGCCATGGCCCCTAGTTTGCTGCAAGCGATGAGAATACCCCGTGCTTTGCACACACTTAAGCAACCAGACACCTCCAAAAAAGGGAATAAAAGATAAAGGCAAGCATGGTATGGCATTTTAAAACTTCGTATAACAATTGAATTCAAGTGATTTTCCAACTAGTAAATAACCTACAAATAGTATAAGAGGTTCCCTTGAAACTGGAAAGTTTGTCGAAATTTACGTGACATAAACATATGTGTTCCTTCTTATCAACTGCATAATAAGCTGCCTGAGATTTCTGATTGGCCTTCGAGTTTTTCGCCTACCTGTGCGCGAGCACCTTAGCTATGCCCCTAATGTGAGTCTTCATTTAAAAAGCGTCACCACAAATAGTATTTCAAGATAACCCCTCTAGGGAAGAGTTGTAATGCCCGCATCTAAAGATAGACACTATGACTATAGGGATGGACAGCGAAGATCCTACAGCAAACACCATCGTCACACCAAGAATCATTCTTCTATTCCTCGACGCAAGAGATCATCCAGTCCTTCCAAGCTCAGTTTCATATCTGGTGGAAAATATGCAGAGAACGGTTCACGTGGAATTGGGAAAACCCGTGGGTCAGATTTTTTCATCACAAATGGTTCTATATATGCTGTGAAGGTGGAACCCGTGTCAGTCGTTGACTGTATTAGGCTTCGTAGGGTTAGTCCCGTAATTAAGCCAGATATTCAAGAAGAGGAAAATTCTTTCAAAATGAAATCCACGTCTTCCCACTACATGGAGCCTGCAAATTCAATAAAGCCTTTCAAGGAGGACTGTGATCTAAATGATGGAAGATTTTGTATCGACATTGAGAGCACTCTGACAAATGCCAACATCATAATCGATGAATCGAATCATGCCAACGTGGAAGATACTGTAACAACAAAATTGAACGATATCATATTGAGAATGGAAAGAAATATAAAAATGGATGACGAATCGGGATGTATTATGAAGTAAGTTTAAACTTATTTTATTTTCTCATTAGAAATAGTACAAAGTTATTGAATTCATTTTAAATATTATATGCTGAAAATCTACCATATTGTGAAAGAATGTTAAGTGTCATAGTATATTTTTAAAATAATAAGTTTTGGTTGATTTTTCATAGTTAGGATATACTTGATAATTCCTTAAAACGTTAATTTGGTTAAATATTTATAAAAAATTTATCACTGAAATCCCACGTAATTGAATTTTTAAATTTCATCGATTCATTTATACTGATTTTTTCTGTTTTAGCAGTTTCCAGAATCCGTATGAAATTAAGTACGAAAGTAGATATTCTACATCGAAACGCAAAAGTCAGAAAAAATGTAAGCATTGTGCTTGTGGCATTACAGATTGCATAATGGAGTTTGTAACTAAAATGACGCTCACATTTTACAGCTCCAAACTAGGGGGAGAATATGGCGTTATTTAATTATTGGCTTCATTGAAGGTAATTAAATTAATCAAACACTTTTGCCTTTCCTAAAACAGAAATAGTATGCCTTTATTTAAAAAGACGGAGGCTGAAGAGCCTTAATGGTTGATACTTCGAATTAATTATAAGAGTAATAATTAGGATATTTTATTTCAAGTTGTGTGAAACCTTACAAGTGGAATATTTCAGATTATTTCAAAAAAAAGGCGCATTCTATTCACAACAACGTTTTTTTTTCTTATTTTCACTTTATGTCACAGGCAGAAAATTTATCACCATTCAACTCTCAGGTAGGCGTATTTTATTCTTTATGCTCTTACTCAATTTGACTAGATTAAGTTCTTCACCTAATACCCGGGAGTTTGAACAAATCTTGAAGCTGAATTTTGTGTATATTCTAACCACCTATCTACCATTGGATCTCCACTTCTCGTACACCACCGATTATCAATCCCTTAGAAATATTCAAATTAATCGGACTACTTTGCTTAGTGACGAAATAATTCCTCCGTATTTTCAATATTTGTGTGTGAGGCTAACTGTTAATAAGTGAATTTTGAGTCTCAATTGCCTTTACTTAAATGCAACGTATTCTCTAATAATTTTCTCAATAAAAAAATTGTTTTTATAATATTCGTGATTAAACTTTAAAGCGACTAGGTGAAATATTTGTATATTCTTTTCAACTTTGGAATCTTTGGAATATTTAAAAAGATCCAAATGTTGTATACATAAGAAGGGGTATATTTTTGGTTTCAGTAAGTTCACTATTATTTGTAAATTTTCGTAAATCTTCTAACCTTGAATTTGTTCCAAACCTTTGATAGAAAGAAGGCATGCCTTTTGAATCTCTCCGAGGTACGCTGAACGTTAAATGCACATCTTTAAGGTTAGTAACCACGGTCAGTGAAAGAACCATCACGATTGCCAAATTTCACAGATATTTTCCTCTAAATGATACTCTGAAGGCTGTATACCCTTTCCTTAGATTAATTTGTTTAAAAATAATCGTATTACTACCCACAGTAATGCGAAAAAAATTGTAATTGCGACCCGTGGGAAACAACAGACACCGAAAATAAGCAGGTTCAATAAATGAAAAATGAGAGGAGTTTAAAGAGATGATGAGAGCGAACTCCGAGTCCCCAAGAGTCTTACTTCATTCGATTTTTGAACCCAATTTTTACTCCGTCGACTAAATAGCCAGTTCACGTTCCAAATTTCACATCTTATCGGTTCGTTCTCTGGATTGGAGTAAGTGCATATTTATGGTGTTTAGTGCTTCATGACAGGTGATATTTATTCAAGAAGAGTAGTTCATATTTTTCTTCCGATACTTGAGAAGATAAATAATCTTATATGATGCGCCTTATAGTTTCAATATACTAGCGATTAGATGACTAAAGCATGGAATTTAGCAGGATCTCACAAGCCATTCTCACTTAACCCTTTAACTCACGAATTATTTTTTTGAAAATGACCCAACCGTACTCACGCGTGTCTTACAACGGACTGATGTCGCCCACGTGATGAGTTTTGGTGGTATCAGGTGAAGGCTAAGACACCTATTGAACATGATTCAAAGAGCAATAGTGCTTTCTGTTACGAGTCTAGTACTCATAGAGCTCATTTTGAAAGAGGACCGTACGGCTGTAAGGGCGTTAGAGGATTAAGGCGAACAATTGAAATAAAAGCTTGAAATTATCGTTGAGTGACCATTTTGACTGTATTTCAAATATGAGCACACATCACTAGAATGGTCCATAAATAGAAACATTAACGTTATTCGCTTGTTATGAAAGCAGTGAGCAAATTTACGTAAACTGAATACGCTATTCAAAATTTGTCATATTCTCGTCCTTAAGGTGAGACTTAACTGAGCACATTTAACGGAGTGAGCATTCTGAGATAGCTTGCAATTGATAAATAAATCCCTATTTTATTTTATGCGGTACATCCTTCTTTAGGCATTTGGACGATAATGAGACGAGCTATCGTTTGGGCACAAATAATCCTTTCGGAAAATATTTTTTCACCCCTCTTCCCCCCCCCTCCCCCCTTCCCCCTCCACTCCTCCTAAAGTAATTTCATCAGCTATATCTGTTCAAGTCTTTAATTTTACAATGTATAACATTAGACTTAACAGCTCAGATACACTCAAGTCAGATTAGGAAAGAATTTCTCATTTTTAAAGAGTGGCCTCCGCTCACTGACATGCACCAACGGAAATCGGACTAGAGACTTCTGGCTTGGAGGACGTATACACTGACTACAGCGCCATCGATGCACAAGGGTTTCGGTTATTTTATTCAAGTTATAAGTTCGTAGAATTTTCTCAATGCATATCAAATTAGGCGACCCGTTCGAACATAGACATTTTAAAATACGATAAAGGAGAATGCTTTCGTTACTTTGCAGAATCGATAGACATTCAGATCCATCATATACTCATCAGTATTGATGTGTTTGTTACCATTAAAGGAATCTTTCACGACCTGTAGATTACCTACGTCTCATCTGCTAAACCATATGATTGCTGTTTATTCCATTTTACAAAGTTCCCAGATCAGTATAATTCACGGCATTGCGCATTTCTACTGCTTACGATTGAGAATTTGCTTTGGATTAGTTACTCATCCAGTATTGTGGATGACGCGGTCAAGCTTTGCATTCTTGAGTTGGGAACTCATAGTAACTTCATTTTCGGCATGTAATTCGTAAAGCTAGCACTTATTTCTATCTTTTATCCTATCTTAAGACGATTCTAGAAAGAGTTTCGACTTGCTTGGTGCCGTTTTATGGGGAATTCATCAATTGGCTTAATTTAACATTGTTGATTCATCCTAATAAAGGGCCATACATTAAGTATTTTTCCATTACAATTTACCGTCATCCTTTTACTTATTGAAATGTGAGCTTTACGATCTAAGTTACAGTAGAAGTGTTTTTTAGTACTAATATAAGGAGGAGTTTCAACGGTAACGCATTATAGCATTTTTCTATATAGTTTGTTATTTAGCGCCATAATAGTTCGGCTTTACGATTTCTCTGGTCAGAAAAGAGCGTTTATTTTTTCATGGTATGCAATTGTAGGACTTTAATCAGCAAATTTACTAATTAAATCTGCATTCTCTAGGTATGTCGATTTAACTCATTAAAACTTGTGCGTATCCATAAAACGTTACGAGCTTTATAGTTTATTGGCATTATCATGTACTGGTGCAGTGAGTAGTGTGAATAAATGCGTTTCGTTCCACATTTAATCTTAATGACAGTTTGCTATTTTTACAGTCATGACCTCAATCGCTCATCTCTGATCGAGGGTAAATTTCCGTCCAAATCATAATTCGCGAATAATGATGCGGAATGAGATCTGCATATGATTCTAAATGCTCGAATGCGCATTGATTCATTAAAAAATAACTATTCTTTATAAGGTTGTTTGTATAAAAAGAGTCAAAGAAATCGAAAAACAATTAATATTTTAATGAAAAAAATGAAGTAACTTTGATTGGGTTGTGTTACATTTGAATTGGTTCGATTACATTTTTATCTAATAGTATATATATATACTAATTAAAGTGAGATTCGTTAGGTGCAGAATTATTAAAAAACAGAGAGTATGAGGGTAGTTTAAAGTTTTTTTCCCATTTGAAAATTTTGAACCCTGAATTTCACCGTTATCCTGTGCTTAATGAAAGCATCCAGATGTACTTTTAGACCGTATGTAAATTCCTATGGACGACGGACGTCATTCAGTGCCGAGCGATTGAAAACAATAATCTCTACACCGATATAAATCATTATATGAAGACGTCGACGACAAAGTGTGGCAGACGTCTCAAGAAGAAACGTTTCAAGATGCACTCAATTCATTTATCGACAAACTGATCTAGCGCTAGTGTGGTCAATAGAGATCGGTACTCAAGTTGGCTTTGTTATTTCACTCGTGGGAGTTAAATACATCTTCAGTGCAAGACAAATGCAGGAAATGTCTTATGATATTTTCGCCACTAAAAATTTCATATAAAAGTGTTGTATCTGTAGATATTAATGAATATTTGCATTTGTAGGTTTAACTACGTAAGTACTTTGAAATGTCTCAGGCCCGCGTGCAGAAGGAAAATTTCAAATTTTTATCAGATTTAGAGTATGAATTCGGCTTATATTTTTGTTAAACAAGTCTGTCTTAGGTGATCTATTAGATCTAAGGGGTCCATTAATTAGCGTTTCTCGAAACAGGAGTTTCATTCTTTTCGCACTATTTTGTCTCAGAATTAAAAGTATTAATTTTACTATGTCAGTTTTAAGGTATAAATTTAAATGTCAGGTTGAGAGAAAATATATTTTATGATATCAAATAACTATTGATTTCATTACTGAATGAGAGCAAACGCTCATTACGAATAACGACGAATAAGTTAAAATAGAAAAGAAAAGTATTGAAGTAGAAATTTAGTATAATAACACCTCTAATGATATTAGTTTACAGGGTTTGCCGGCTAGTGTGTTCTGCTTATTTCGATTGGTACTTTATATCACAATAGAGGCTGAAGTACCAAAATGAATACTAGCAATGATTGTAATAATTTTAATGAGTTCGTCTTATTCCGACGAGCTTAAGTGTGTTTTCAATACATAATGTACTTTAAATTAATTATTAAAGATAATTATTCCATTTACAATCGTAAATTACTAGTTGGCAAGGAAATGTAATATCAAAAATACATAAAGTGGGACATTATAATATGATAAGTGCAAATTAATATTATATTTACTCAAAATCGAAGTTGCTAAAGGAAAAAAATAATAAAGCTCCAAATAGTCTAGATAAATTGAGTGTTATACTAAACCACTTTGAAGGTAAAAAGACCTAATCTTAATTTGAAATCGGTCTACGATCTTGGCTGATGGCATGTTACATTAAGCCTTTGCCAATTTAATAAATGTGTATGATACTTTCTAGTAACGGGGTAATTTTTATTTAAGATCAATTCTCGACAAGGGGTGTTCATCGTTCTCGAAGGTACAGACCGTGTGGGAAAATCTACTCAGGCCAAGCTTTTGGCTGATGCTCTAAGTTCAATCTACGGAAACGAGACCTACCTTATACGTTTTCCTGATCGCACTACCACTATTGGAGAAAGTTTAAGTAACTATCTCTCTGGCAAAGTTGAAATGAATCCACACGCTGTGCATCTTCTCTTCACTGCTAATAGGTGTTCGTTAATTTTAATGATAATTCTTATTTTCGCTTACAATTTCAGAGCCGTTTCTGTACTGTTTTTAATAATATTTAAGCCTGTTTTGCATTCAAAGCCAAACTGCTCATTCCGTTTGTAATTTAACTTATTTGAACATACTAATTTTTTGTAATTATCTCCTAACTTCGTCCATCTATAACTTATTTTGTCATAACTCTTCTGTTCACGTGATAGTCTTGACGTAATTCAGATTTAAATTCGCAGATTATTTTGTCACAGATCTTCATTTTCTAAAGTGTGTCCGAATGCTCTTCAAGTTAGCGCTTTCTAAAATCGTTTACATTACATAATTTAACTTTTGTTTTTTCCATTTTCTTGAATACGCTTTGTTTCAAAAAATGTGTTTTATTCGGCAGCATTTGCTTCTAAATTCAGAATGTTTGCGAACTCTGCCATTTCCATGTTCTTATATAATTCCAAAGCTGTATTTTTCATCTTATCCAACTGTTTTTAATTTTCCACCGATTAACGGTCTATCAAATCTCGATTCGACCTTAAAGGATGCCTATGGCTTTGTTAGTTTTTGTAATCTTATCATTTAGCCAAAATTTAATAGTAGTGCTCGGAATTCCTTCCGTTGTCTTATTGACCTATGCATCTAAACTTTTTGAAATACTCTTTAAATTACTGAGTTTACTATTTTAGATGGGAAAGAGCAGCCGATATCGAGCAAGCCCTATCAGCAGGTCGTTGTGTAGTAGCAGATCGCTACAGCTACTCTGGAATCGTCTACACCGCTTCTAAAGTGCACACTCACACCCCATCCTGGGATTGGTGCCTCCGAAGTGAGGACGAGCTTCCGCAACCCGATCTTGTTCTTTGCCTTCTTCCAGACCACATTGATGACCTATCGAGTCGTGGGGGCTATGGCGAGGAGCGCTTTGATAACGCTTCCTTCCAGACTCGAGTTATAGACAATTATAGACGTCTAGCTGATGAACTAGAATCTAGAAGAGCTAATGGAAATAAGGAGACTCCTCTTTGGCGGTGGATTAACGTGAAGGATGCGAGTATTTCCGAAGTGCGCCAGATAGTATTGAAGGAGGTGGAGGAAAATACCACACTGAAAACGAGCAGCCAGTGTTAAACGATCATAACATATTTTAATGTGAAAATAAATGTCTTTTGTACAAATGCATTATTTTTAGTCTCTTTATCAGTTGTACCAAGCAGTTCACACATTTATGCACCTTTATAAGGAAATATTTGGTTAATAGCTAGTTTATTTATCTACTAGGAATATGCCAAAATTTTGGACTCATTTGACTGCAGCAAACATTCATGCTGGTCAAGTAGAACTATGACATTTAATGTCAGTTGCGTTCGAGTGACGTTTGTGAGGGATTGTTAATTGGGCTGAACAATACTATTCTTCGAAATGATCATCCATTTAGAATAATGCATTTCATAAGACCATTCTAGTGCAGATAATAATAATAGCTGAAAGCGCACATCCCGTTCTGGGCTAATCAGTCTTAGTAAATACATAGAGGTCGGTTGGGGTGATGGTCTTTGAATTATTTACTATCAAAAACCCACTAGGATCCTTAGGTGTGGGACGATTTTCAGCCCTTTTTCAGCCAATTCTATCAATTTATCTATTGGAGAGGAGAAGTTATCCTCCTTATCTTCATTCGTTCAAGTACCACCGATTGAAACAATGAGACTTCGACACAAACGGCTACTTATATAATGCAGGTAGTATGATAAAGCAAAAGTAGAAGTGAAGCGAAGTAACAAGTGAACTACAGACAGTAATATCAAGAAACACATTTTATACAATAAGCGCAGGTAGAATTGTTTGCTGTTTGATTTCATCGGTGATTGCTATCCATTGATCTCCCTGAAACTGGCGAGAGTAAATATTCTGTATATTCGATTTCCTTTAGTTTCGTAACAGATGAGGAAAATGCACTTAATTCTTACCGGATCCAGGTCTTGACTTAGAACTGCTATTCAGAATTTCACTTTGACCCACTTTATGCTCTGGAGTACGAAGTATTTTGGGTCGACTGTTGAATGCTTTCTGATATTCAGGATGGTTCTCGACTACTCGCTTTTTGGATTCCGAAAGTGATTGTAAATCCTTCTGGCCACTCATTTGCGGAGAGTCTAATGAAGGGAAAACCAAAAGAAAATTATGGATTGAATATCGTTAGAGCAGTATTAGTGTAGATGGTAGCGATTACTCACCTGGATGTTCAGTCTTTCCTATTCTGCCCTTTGTATGTGACTCTTCGATAACTTTCGAGGGCCTATTCGGAGTTTTTCTAACACCAAAAGACATTTTTTATTTGGTATCGTCTACAGCTTCATAAAAATTACAATTCATTTAATAACTAACTGAAGTGAACTGGTGGAGTGCTAATGGCTTGAATAGAGTGTAATGGAAGAAACAAGATGAATTAGAAGTCATTAAACAAAATAAATATCCCTTAAGACCCTCTAATAATTTTCGGGTCACTTTAATTCAGTGTGAAAAGGCATGTTAGATTATTTCGCTCAACACTTAATCATGCGTGCTATTTGGCGATCTGTCTTGTCAGAGTCGATCAGAAATATTAATAAATAAATAAATATTAAAATCAAATATATGCATTAATCGCTGGAAAGTAGGTTTTCAATTTCGAAAAAAAAAGTTGAGAAATTGAGCTGGGGAATAATAAAATACAAGAATATTCCTCGAATGGACAATATTTAAGGAGACTTTCATTTAACTACCTCGCAACTGACTGCCTAGTCGAACCGGCCGGTTTAGGAATCTGCGAAGGAGTAATATTCGAATTCCTTCTACGACTTGGCGTGGATGGTCGTCGAAGAAGACCAGCATTATTGTTAATAATGGGATCGTTTTCACTGTGAATATCATGCCTACCAAATGGGGGTTGAGGTGATAAGGCCTTATTTGGCATTGGTGGCAACGGAGAATTCATAGCCGACCGACCTGCCCTCTTGCTCGCACTGGGAGTTGCATTCTCCTTCTCCTTTTCATAACGCTCTTTAAGCAGAATTTCTCCGATTACTGAACCATCAAGGGTGTTTTCTTTGTTATCGGTGATATCATCGCCTCGATCTA
Source organism: Hymenolepis microstoma (assembly GCA_000469805.3). NCBI lineage: Eukaryota > Metazoa > Platyhelminthes > Cestoda > Cyclophyllidea > Hymenolepididae > Hymenolepis > Hymenolepis microstoma. The sequence goes on from LR215989.1 coordinate 28,008,159, forward strand.
TGTCGACCTCCATTTGGGCGGTGTCCTCCTAAATGAAACAACATTAATAAATTAAGACTCAAAATAGCTCTCTCTAGCCTAAACTAATTAAAAGTTCTGTGATCCAAGAGGTGAGAGTGATACCAGTCTCCAATCTTTAAACCTAGCGGACTCGGATGTGTGCCTTCTTCAAAAAGCAGGATAATTTGCATGGTTATTTGATAGCCAGATTCAGAAACTGTAAATGAATGAAATCATTCACTCTTAAAAACCAGCATTCACTTGTCTTGAGGGCTAAGATTCCACAAATTATTTCTTAAAATCTCCCAAGGAGAACTTAAGTGTAAATAGAGCAAGGTAGAAAACTTGGTTTCAAGACTTAACTCCTTTCTTTTCCTCCCAAATAATATTATAGTGAAACTGATGCATTTTTTGTCCAAATCGTAACTCATATTCGACCTTTTGTTAAAATCGACCAAATAAATTATTTGAGTGTCCATAAAACAAGGCAACAATTTGTTCATATATCTGTTTTATAAATATGCTTTCTACCTGAACGAAGTAATGGACAACAAATAAAATGGTGAGAACTAACCTCGTCATCATCCTCATCGTCATCGTCATCTTCATCATTGTCAAGCCCATCTTCTTCAACGTTCTGGTCGTCTGGAAGAAAAATTATTTTATAAATTAGCCTTCTTACTTCAGTCCTTCGCGAAAAACGTAAAAAAAATAACGAACTTGAATGCATCTGTTTGATGATATATTCAAACTGACGATTCAGTTCCTGCTGATCTTCGCGCATGTAACAGGATAATATTCCCTCAAGATCCTATTTACAAAAATATTTATATCAATTATTTTCTATTAAATGGATTAGATAAACTCGGTCTGCAGTATTCTAAAGCACGTACAAGTTGGACCATAAAACAGCACACTAAAATTGCCAGGTGGTGGCTGTTATTGGCCTTTTACCTGACAGACAAGCAGTATATACCTTGTAAACCTTTATTCGTCCTGTTTGTCACAATTCGGGGTTTCACTCGTTCTGGGCAAATGATCGTCACCTTCAAATTACCAATTCGTCTTCTTGCATCTTCCTCTTATCATCTATTCTTCTTTTCGCTTGGCAAATACCATTAGAGCAACTCAAATCTTAGTCTTCTAATTTGGAAATGGTTGTTGCATACCATAAGTCATTAGGAAGATCATAGTTCAGTGAGGAAATATCTGTCTAAGCTTGGCCTACTTCCAAATGCGACTTGAACAATGAGATTTAGTAAGAAACATAACGGGGAAATGAATTTACAAATTTCCAAAAAAAATTTATTACCATTGCCTCAGCAGCTATTTGCAATTCCGGTAGCATAAGTAGAGAAAACAGAGCGCCATTTACGTAGGAAAGAATGTTGGTATTTTCGTGGTTTATTAAATCTGTCAAAACTTTGAGCACTCGACTGGCCATTGGAGCGCATCGCTTCTTACCTGAAATTAATTAAATTATTTGTTTAAATATAAGAGATATTAGGCAAAATTGAATAGGTCAAGAATGTTCCACATCATTTTTAGGCCAAATATTTCATTTTTATCTTGATCTCCTTACAGAATTGGGCATACAACATATTCCATTCATTGTGTTTTACATGTCACCTCTGCTTCTTAGGCAATGAGATAAATATTGTAAAAAATGATTTTAACTTTATAGGTCTCATTGTGCTTATATCCGCCAACGAAACAATCGGTGTACTTACCGTCCATACGAAGGCAGAGATTCATGAGCAGTGCAACAGAATACTCAAGGGTGTAGTCAGAGAGACTGTCTGTGTCTTCGAGTAAATTAACTAGCCATTCCACCATGCCCATTTCCGTCATCTTCGTTTGCATTGAACGTCTGTAAGGGATAAAATAATTAAACAAATAACCAACTGTCTACATGAGGATGAGGACCATCATCAGGATAGTTAAGTTATACAAAACTCTCAAGTGTAACTTTACATAGGCACTCTGATAGAAGGCACCAAATGCTTCCATTCTCTTCTCTCAACAAACATCTCGCACAATAGTGGCGCAGTAGTTAACATTCTTGGCTGTCAAATCGATTCTCATCGCTATAAATTTTGTGATGTGAAATGTCATTAATCGTTAGTTTATACCATTACTTAGTATTTTTACAAGAGAGAAAGCAACAAAAAGTAAGAATCCAGAATACTCCAACAAGGAATGGAAGCATAACACAAGAATAAGATCGAAATAGTCGAGTGTCATTCAAATTCTGATTTAGTCAGTGCTCCAGTTGGCTTACCAAATGTACTTCAATGTCATGTTTTCACATTTTTTTAAAAATACAAATTTCTGAAATTAGCCCCTACGTTTCGGAGTGAGTTCATTTTGACGATGCGCAGGTTCTATTAATAGGAACGGTTAATCTGAGAGATAGGCAACGCCACATTTACTCAAAAGGGAATTTGTTATTATGCATTTTATTATGCTTAAGATGTAATGAGCATAGAAAGGGGAATTAGTTATGTGCTCTATAATGTCGAAACCATGGATGTAATCGTAGTTGCTTGGCAACGATGACTAAAAATATCCCTATAAATCGTTTTGTTCGCAGTGGAAAGCCAAATTTTATAAACTTTTTGCGTAAAGGATGCCTAGGAGAATAATAACAGTTTTATTTCATTAAAGTTCGATGTTCAGAATATTACAATGATATATTAAAATAATTTTAAACTTATTTATTAACTTTGGGGATGTCCTTTATTGACGTGAATCTTTTTAACAACCTGATTGTTCCAAGAAACATAATTAGCATTTTGGTACTAGAAAATGTATTTTTCATATACATAGAAGAAAAACCAATATTTCATTTTTAAACACTAGCTCAAAGTTATTTAAATAGACCTATTTACACCGAAATAAATAACTTACATATTTCACTAAAATATTCCCAAAAAAGGCATTTGCAAGGTGACTGCGAAAGAAAAAAGGACTGAACTGTTTTCTAAACAAAGTTGTATTTTAGTAATCATGGCAACAGCGACTTAGCGAAGTAAAGGGGAATATCGATTGCAATAAAGTCTCCTCACTACTATAATCTTGGCTAATTAGGAGAAAAATCAAGACTACAACTTAATCGCCCATAAACCGGTACATTTTCTTGTTAATGGAAGTTGCTCCCCTCCTTAGGGAAGTTATAGCCCTATAAAGTGGCAAGTCTACCACTATAAAAATTATTCAACAGGAAGAAATTTAAAAAACTATTAAATTTAAATTAATCTGGCAGGCAAACTGCTTGCTATTTGTAGTTTTGGCCACTCAAGAATGAAAGTACTAAAATAGTATATTTAAACAGAATCTATATCTTTTAGTGTCACTATGTGAGCCAGTACTATATCCAGATAATTTAATCTATAATAGCCTAATTCACCTGAGACTAAGTTTCTGAAGTGCGCCAATTAGGTTCTCTCTAGTTGATGATTCTTCATCACCTTCCAAATGGAAGATTTGTTGAGTTAGCAAAGTGACCACTTCCGTATTCTGTGCAAGATAGGCTCGACCACGAGAAAGGGAGGCTAGAGCATTTACCAATCGAGCACCTGATTCCGTTACTTTGGGTGATACTTCACAAAAACAGTGCTCGAGCATGCTCAAATGGCGCTTTTGTCGATTTTCTCCATTCCATGGCGTCAGATCAAGAAGATCGTGGCCTATGAACTCAGTGAGGTAGGCCTCGCGTAATTCGACATTCGTTTTGGTTAAGCGCTACAACAAAAATGCACAATCATTTTCAGCAATAATAGGTGTGATTTAATGAAGCCATGGGTAGAAATTTGTCTAGATACGCACCCACCGAAGAGCCTGTAAAAGACGCCAGATTTGTGTCTGGTTTGAGCCATTTAATGTTTCATTTATCTTTTTATAATCCAGTTCGACGATGCCCCATTCTTGTTTTGATCTATAATGGAAACCACCTTGAAGAATCTTGTAGTATATATAGTACTAGAAATATTCTGATCACAGGAGAAATAAATGCTAATTTATTACAACAGTTATTACATGAACGTACATATTTTCAGAGGAAAAAATTTTAATTCATTTATTTAGGATACTAAAATCCTAGTCGATATTAACTTATTTACAGCGTAAGAATTAATAATAAGTTGTATTAACTTCAGCCTTTCAGTGCTCAGTTGATTTTACTGGAAACAGCATCTGGGGCGATTCGAGATGATAAAACCGAAATTGCCTCCCGTCCAAAAAACAAAATAACAATTATTCCTTTTGGAATAAGAGTGCTTGTATTCAAGGTCTAACCAAGACTATACACTAAATTTTATGGGTTTTCATTGTAATGCATAAAACCCATTTAAGATATTAATGGAAAATGTGCATACCCTAGATTTTCTTGAGGTTTGCGAATAGAAAGAGACTGACGAAGAGTGTCGCAGTAGCTAAATTTAGATGAAGTATTAGAGACACCATTCTCTTTGTTGCCTAGAGCAACATTTTTATTTACTGTAGTGCGCTGGGAAGCAACTAGACGGCAGCATATTTTCTGGAGTGCGTCGGGTTCGACGTGTTCTCCACGGAGAACTCCTTCTAGTGTGTCGACAAGATCCGAAGTAATACCAATGAGACTCTGATAGTCCTCTTGGATCTTATTGAAACGTTGGTGGAATTGAAATGCACGTCTTTCAGCGTCAGCAAGACGGTTCTAAACGAATTTATAAATCAATTAAAAATTATTTGATTTTTGTAATATTGCGCAGGTGTGTAATAAACGGTGGCGGTTTTTGGCCCAATGTTAGATTCACATTAAGGACTTAACTTATAAAAAAGAAAATTAATTGTATTAAATGGGGTTGTAATCAAAATATTGAATTTATTTATTATTTAGCAAACAGAAACAGGTGAAATAGGAGATTCAAGATATTGCAATTTTCGCTGTTGCTTCAATATATTTTTAGATTTTGGACGATGGTAATAAATTGTTATTTCAAGGTAAAAATTCTTGATAAAGAAGCCTGTTGAAGATAACGCTGAATAACATAATGCATTTATTCACCTGCAATTGTTTTTCGAGATTATTTGAAACTTCTTCTGGAGGGTTCAAAAGTGAGAATAACTTAGGAAGTGGATATATTTCCTCTTCTTTAGGACCAAGAAGAATAAGCAACTTTTTTTTCAAATCTGACTTCCAATTTGGATCAAATAGTTGCTTATAAACAGGATGAGATTTTGGTTTTTCAACATATGGGAATGCATAAAAAGGAAGAAATTCGGATATCTGACTGAGAGCCTTGCCCTTTGTATCGAGGAATTCCCGAAATTGATCCATTCTTTCTTTGCGGCTGTCCTGTAACTCATTTAATTAATATTAAAATGTTTACTTCGGAATCAGAATCCCAGTTTACCGTAATAAAATATAGTTGTAAGTAGAATTCAAGAGGAAGCTCTTTCATATTATCTTTAAAATCAAAGTGATCATGCCAAATTGTATGAAAATCTTTGCTCTCTCCTTCTTCAAAATATTTGACCAAATCAATCTGAAAATATTAAAATCGTCAATTCACTTACCTTCCACTCCTCATTGAAACCTAGTCTTCCTTTAGTGGTATTATTCCACTCCGACGAAAGATTCTCTTTCGTCTGTTCCATGTGATAATATTCAAGAAACTGAAGTTAGTTAAGGTAAAATATTACTTCATTAATAAGTTCTTGGATTTTAGCTAATTTTTCTGGGTCTTGAGTATTGCTCATTGTCAATTTTTACATGTGCTTGATAAGTAATTTGGTGACTGAAATGTGCGCTGATTTTTGAGAGGGCATTTAAGGCGTCTGTAGTGACCATGACCGTTAATATGTTGAAGATTCTTTCTCACTTTCAACACAAAGATAAATATGCACAATCTTTTTATAGGAAAAACTATTTTTTATGTTCATTTTGAGTATTTTTTCTTTTAATCCATATCAAGAGGGTCGTGTAGATCTGATCCAAATCTGAGAAATTACCTTTCATTTGTTAAAAGGCACAATTTCGTGGTAAGCTTATCCTATTCTCAATTAATAAGAAAGGCAAGAATGAACAGCGAGACCACGTATTTTCTGATACTAAACTTTGTTAACAAAATTTATACTTAGTACTTTGCGGAAGATCGCCTACAAACAATCAATAACGTTCATTTATTCTCTTATAATGAATTCACTAATATTAGAAAACCCATTCATCGAGAAAATTGTGAACTGCTCGAAATTATTTCCAAATAAATTTATTTGCTACTTTGATTTCTTTTTTCTCAACATCTGTGTATCAAGTTTTCTTAAAATCCTTACTTAACTGTGTCATAATTAGTCCCAACAGTTTTAGGTCGTCCTGTGGACAAATATAAATTACATGCGTTTAACAGACTATTCTGTTTCTATTTTGTTGCTGATGCTGTCTCAAGAGAATTCGACCCAAATAAAAATATCATCCAAATAACATGGAAATGACTTAGTATTTACTCAGGCGATACACCATATGCATAAAATGTAATAAAGACGATATGATGCAAGACGTAGCACAAAAATCATCCCAATTTTTTAAAAATATTTCGTATATTGACATTAGTTTGTACGTAAGGATCCATATTTATGATATAATTTGCGAGAAAATGCATAAGAGTAAAAGAAATCGATAACGGGTCGAATTGTTTTAATTCCGAATTCACGCTTATTGATCTTAGCCTCATATTTCATATTATAATTCCAAAAGTTTTATTACATACAGCTAGGATAGTAAAAGATCTAATACTTGTTCATATTCTAAAATGTCATGTGATTCACGAGTTAAAATTGCGGATTTTCATAACAATGATTACCATTACAGTACGTATTTGCCTTTGAAGTGGTTCGTACATTGATCAGAATTTAGGTTGTTCAGTCCAAAATATATTTTTTTACTTCACATATCACTGCTCTTTATTTGATTTAATATATTATCATCTTCATAATTAGACATAAGTATGCATGTATGTATGTATATGTGTTTTTTCGTTCATTCGGTCTAAAAATAGTTTATTGTATATTAAGGGTAAAGTGAATGATTTTTTTACATTCTTTGTTCGTGCATCCCATGGGGTTCAACTATACTGCCTCTTATTGGGACTGAACCTTGACATGTTTTGATAATCTTTATCGTAAGGTATTAACATCATACAAATACACAGACATTTGAGCACGGTTGACGCCGCTAAATGACATTTTAGGTAAGTATAGTATTGCCAACAATTGACCGGGAGGGCTTTGCTAAACACCTTCTAGCCATTATAAGTTTTATGGATGACATCGCTCTCCACATCCACAAAGCATGATTACTCAAAAGAAAATGCAAGTTTGCACTAATGCTAAGAGATTCAGCAATAATAAATCTTAAATAGTGAGTTCTGATACGTGGTTATCAAACATTCCAATTCAAACAGTAAGCAAAGATTTCCGACAAATAAAACGAATGATCGTTTTCTTTCATTTATAATAAATATATAATTTGAAAATTTAAATTATTTTCTGTGGTAAATATGGAGACAGAGTAATTTAAAAAACTTAAACAAACAAAATTTCATTCATATTTGTTTAACTTGCTTGATTGGTTAAAGTTCTGCTCGAGGCGCGAGGACTGCTTTGAAAAATTTGGGTTTTGACTGTCGGTTTTCCATCCAGTCGGTAATACAAACGAAATTTTTCGATTTAATATCTAAGAATAGCATTACCTGTTATAATGACAGATGACATAATTACTTCTACACCGCTTCGTGTCATGAAGCCGCCTAGTAAAGCTGTCGATAAAACCATTACTGGAACCGAAATAAAATCAATTGGGAAAGCTAGACAAGATTTTAAAGCTGAATTCTCCGTCGCCCAAAGAACCCGGGCTCTATTTAACATAATTTCCCGTCCACCTCTACTTTGTGCGCCTAGTTTTGGTATCAAGCTTCCATTTGAATCAAACGATAAACTAAAGACCTCTGGACTTGAAAAAGCTTCAAAGGAACTAAGAGACCTTGCTCTTGCGGATCCCTGTTTACTCTCAATGGATGGTTTACTAGATGCCATGTTCGTTGCAAGGAATGCAATTGAATACATCTACGACGAATACGAAACTCGACAAATTAAGTGTGGCAGTGAAACACTTGATTCTACGCTTAATGTGTTGGACTTCTTTCTCAACCGAAGTAAGTTTGGTTCTAAAAATAATATGTGTTTGGCTACGCTTTTTTTCCCAATCTTTTGAAATCTTCTATAGTTGATCCAGTCGTTCGCAAGCTAAGTACTCTTCGGATGTCGCTTAACGATTTTGAGCTTGGTCAAGTCATCGGTCGCGGTGCTTGTGGTGTCGTTAGAGTTGTCCAAGAAAAGACTCCTCCACACTCAGTATTCGCTATGAAATCGCAATATAAGGGCTCCTGGCTTTATCATGACCCGGTATGTTGTAGCCTTCACTTCAACTTGCTTTATTATTGTCTCTTTTACACGGTTGTGTGTTCCAGGAGGGATCTCAGCTCCTCTTAGAAAGAACTGTTTTGGCTCAAGCTACCATAATCGATAATCCTTGGTTACCGCATCTCTACTATGCCTTTCAAGACGATCAACAGTTGCATTTAGTCATGGACTATGAACCGGGAGGTGATATGTACATCTTTCTTACCAAGTGTGTTTCAAGTCAATTACTGATTTTGTGGTTATTGAGGTGTTTATGGTTAATCGTTTTTTTTCAGGGCGGCTCACTTACTTGACTCCGAGATGATTCAATTTTACGGGGCTGAGATTGTTGAGGCGGTGCATTCTCTACATCAAATGGGTTATATTCACTGGCAAGTTTATTTATCATCTTAAATCTAACTTTTATAATCTTGTCTAACTTCTCTTCCTTTTATTTTAGTGATATCAAACCTGAGAATTTCGCAATTGAACGAAGTGGTCATCTGAAGTTGATCGATTTTGGTTCTGCTATTCGACTTGATTCAAATGGAGAGGTTGGTCTATTTTATAACACTTTTAATTTACTTGTGGCTAATTATTTATTTAAACCATTTGATTGGTGTTGTGAGACTAGAGTGGTAGTTTGATGTGTATATCTTGTAAACAACTCGTTGGATTTAGTGAGGAGTGTATCTTGGAGGTTACTCAATATCGATTCTTTAACCAAACTATTCATTCGTAGTTTCTTAATCACACATTTTATAATCCGATTATCACGTTTTTAAAAGTAGAAGAAAGCTTTATTCTGATATATTTGTTTACGAGGGATTAAAAGAATTTATTTCTGCTACTCCACCTTATTTTTTCTGTTTCTCTTAAAGCCTATATTTCGCTAATCTATTTTTTTTTTGCCTTCAGTGTATCTGTCCAACGATGGTTGGAACTAAGGAGTATCTGAGTATCGAACTCATGAACCAACGCAAGAGAGGTTCAAAGGATCCACTTCGTGTTGGTCCGGGATACGACTACTGGGCTATAGGTGTCTTCCTTTATGAGCTCTTCTATAATCAGACGCCTTTCTTTGATGAAGATGACGATAAAATGATGAAGAATATTATAAACTACAAGACAACACTCCGTTTCCCGAACAATGTTGATGTCCCAGAGACAGCCAAGGATCTCATTCGAAAACTCATCTGTGACCCCTCAGAACGACTGACTTATGAGGGAATTGTTGCTCATCCCTTTTTCCAGGATGTTGACTTTGCGACCATAAGAGAACGTAAGCCTATACACAAATTCCGAATCTTCACATTTTCGCCACTTAAAAATTTATAGGATTTAACCTGTGCTAACCAGGCCCTGGTTAGTTATGAAGAGGGAATAATGGGCTGCCACGCATTTTAAATTTGTGGGATTCCAAAAACATAATCTCAAATTATTCCAGAACTTTAAGGCTTCTATTGATGATTTTTGAACCTTTAACTAGATTGCTTATTTTTTCGTCTAAATTACTTTCAATGAGCTTGGTAGCAGTGCTTGTGCCTAAATCTGTAGCGTAACAACTTGAAAGCTATTTCGAAGTGCATCTAATTTTTCGAAAGACCTCTAATCTCAAGATAGATTTAATGATCTTAGACCTGGAGAAATTAAGATGAAATGGCCACTCATCACTATTGCATAAAATGAGTCCGGATTCCATTGACAGGTGCTCCAGTCCTATCAGAAATAAGTCACTCAAGCTGCCTAGATTTGTTGATATTACTCTTAAAACTGCCTGTTGTATACCAGTAAGATGTATTCAAATGACCAATTTTATATTTATTTGAACAATCGATTGCTCATCTGGGATACATCTCCACTCAGAAACGAGGTAATTTTCAACCTCTGAACGTCTTTGATCAGCATCTATACATTGGCTTTGCCAGTATTCATCTTTCATCAAAATTTCGATAACTTCTTGATTGTTCGAAATATGACATAATATTTCTTGCTAATGTTATTATAGTAATGTTCTTGATGTCCTGATTGTAAATCCGCGCTGTCATCTTTCTATTAACCACTATATCCCCTACCTGACTTAACAGTGGTTTGTCTATTGCTACATCGCCAACGCACTCAGCCTCTGACTTTATTTCTATAGCTTAATTGCTTACTTTGTAAGATAGGGTCAATTAATTGTTTATATTTAAATCTCTTTAATCCAACGAATTATGCTTTTAAACTGAAATATTTTTCCTTCACGCTCAGATATCGGAGTATTAGGATCTTTGATTTGTCATGGGGAGTAAATTAAGCGCTTCGCACTCGAAAAATCCCTATTGATCTGGTTGATTTGTACAATTAGTCATTCTCGTCGCTGCATCAGCACATTTTCAATTTGTGACCTCTGAACTGCGCAAATTAATTAAATGAAATTTACATCTTTTTCATTTAAAAATTTACTGGGAACGCTTTGAGTATGGTGAGAGGGCGTATATTATTCCTGTTGGTAACCGAAAATACTTTTCTCAATACTGCTTCCAGATTACTTGCATTGAAACTTTGCTACATGTTATAGTTTGTCCTCATGAGTTTTGATGGATATTTAGAGATCTTTTCGGTTAGACAACTGATTTATGACTACTTTGAATTGCAATCACTTCCGTATATTATCGATTGCAGACACTCCCCCATATCTCCCGCCAGTTGGTAAAATCGATGATGTTGGCAATTTTTCGGGTGGCGGGGCTCGAGTTCGTGATGAGGCTCTCCATGACATTACTAATGATGTTACCCTCTCGCCCTCTCGTGCTGCCGCTCACAATCAGTCCAACGGAACGCCATCAAAAGTGCGTCGTCTTTCCAATCTCGAGAATCTTGATCCGTCTGAAACGGTTGAACAAACCCAACCTCAGCACCAACCACTATCATCAAAAGAGAAACAGCTGAGGGCAATTGCTGAAGCCGCCGCTGTAGAAATTGTTGAGGAGGTGCAAGAGGTTGAGGATATTGCTTGGCCGGGCCCGGCCTATGCTGCCGATCTTCCTTTCATTGGATTCTCTTTCACACCCACTATGCTGCTGGGTGATCCTCAATCAAGACAAAAGCAACTAAAGGCTTTGTAAGTTAAAACTATTGTATTGTCTATTTGTTGTGGTTTCCCCTTTATTATAGTGATCATGAAATTAAGCTCCATCTATACGGCGAATTAAATAATTTCTTGCTATTTAATACCGTCAAAATGTCTGTCAATCAAGATCTCAAGAAAACTTACAAAGACCATTAGGATGTGTTCATGGCGCCTTACTTGGAAAGTTACATTCTCGTCATTGGCTGAGTATTGGTGGGCTTTGATCTTGTGACCTCTGGATTGGTTGACGTACACGTTTACCACCCCACTAACGACTTCTAACAGCGTCAAATGTCCTTAACTGAAATGTTTTAATGCATTTTCCTTCAACGATCTTAATGAATTCCATGATATTATTCTTCAACCTTCCTAAGCGGTTCGGATCAGTGAATTTAATCTTCCCTAGTTATGGATTAAATTTATGCTAATGAGTATTCGTCGTTGACTTGAGTTGCATTAATTGAACCGCATACAATGTGGTATCTGGGTTGATGTTTCTAGGTTATTATCCCCATTCAATTTAATTTCACTCGCTCGGAGATGCAATTGGGGGCTCCCTCTAACCTGTGTCGTTGCTGCATCAATTAAGGTCAATATACTTCAAGTTTCCGTTGTTGTTATTACTATTATTGTCTGTGCATGTGAATTCTGTGCTCAAGAAGTAGTCAATTACAAATGAGTAAGTAGTTGTATTAGCAATGCCTGTATTAATCGATGTGATTCATCATTTCAACTCTCAAATGTCTTATTTCTAATGGCGATAATGCACCACTGAATTTCTGCTGGCTTATAAATTCTAGAATATGTTCATTCTGTAAATTGGATCTACAATTCGACCTTTCAAATTGATTTAATTTTCGCTCGTGTTATTTAAACTGATTGTCAAGAACAGTATGCATCTACGTGATTCTATTCAGATCGTTGAAATGTGAATGGTCCTTCCTGGGTCAATTTTTTCTCGAATTCCTATCAGTTTCTTGCTTGTGTACAAATAAGCAAGCTTGAAGTTTCCAGGTGAAAAATGCCTTCAGCATATCAGATTATAATTAATTTTGTTATGCTTCTCTTCTTCCGAAATTCAATAGTTGGATTTTGTGATCTGAATATCCAGAAATTTTTCATTGGTTGCGCTTAATTCCGGAAAATTTTTCGTTTCGTTTTCTTTTTAGAATCGACAACAACACTACAGTAATTCAGTCTCGTTTGAGTATCCTTGAAAACTCAGACATTGGCGAAGAGGCCACTGCAAAGATTATGGAGGTTAAACGACGCAATCGGTACTTGGAAAAGCATATTACAATGCAGGAAGAAGAGATACGGGTGACTATCTTTTTCTTCTCCTTTCTGATGTATTTGAATCTTCGTATGTTTAATAGTTTCCTTTCTATAGAATCTCCGAGCAAAGCTGCAAAGCTCTGTGTACAAGACGGGAGTTATAAATAACTTGGATAAGGCCTTTATCAATGATTTACACCAACAAGCTGAAACAATGTATGTCTACTTGAGCGCTTATATGTTCAGTCATTATTGCCGTGATTTTTTATGATAAATTTCTCACTCTTATTTTAGTAAAACCGAAATTACCCAGCTCGAGGCAAGTGCTAATGCGTTGACTCTGGAGAAGGTAAAGCTTATGGAGGAGCTGAATAATATTCGCAAGTGTCTGCTTGATTTTAATAAGATCAAGGAGTTCATGGTATAATGATCGTTTAAGCGCATCCCTGTACCCTCTGGTTGGTATTTTATTAGCTATCATTTTTGCTTTCCTGTAGACTGAAATGGATAAGAAGTCGTACGATGAGGCACAGGCTTTCCAGACTGCTTTGGTTCAAGCTAATGAGAACAACCGCATTCTTACAGAAGAAGTAAGTAAATAATTTTTATTCTTAAATTTTGGAAATAAAATGTTAAATCAATAAGCATAAAGTTGCACTATTTGCGACAGCAAAGCTACTTAATTGTCCGGTCGAGTTAGTTTTAGAGGTAGCACCTTACAAAGTCAATGGTTTTATTGATGGCTAGCACAAGTTTAAAGAATGGTCGCTTGCTCCACTCTCATCTCCATTTCTGTATAAATTTTGACTTCTATTAACAGGGATTTACAGCTTTGGAAGAAGCGAAAATTCCACTCACCACTGCTTCTCATATCTTTATCTAATTACTTAATGTGTGTTGCTTTGTTTTATAGTTCACGCAAGTGCGACAACAACTGGATCGCCTACGAAATGCGAACACTAAATTAGTAGCTGAGCGGGACGCCGCCATTGCGCGGGCCGCCAAAGCGGAAGAGACAGCTGCTGCACAGGCAGATGAGGCTGAGGCAGCGCGCTCAGCAATGAACCAGGAGGTTATCCGCCTCACGACCACCACAGAACAGCAGGGTAAACTCATAAACCACCTTCTCTCCCTCCTCCCTGCACCCGAACGCAAGCATCTTGTCAGTGTCAGCAGTGATGTCGATGCACTTGCCGAAGCCCTTGAGGCTGTTGCTATAGAATCAAACGCCCGACGACCTCCACGTCAAGCTATTCGTGCTGGTGGTTTTGTCCGCTCGAGAAATGGCTTCTGGGGAGGTCGGAATAAAGCCTCTTCTACTGCCGCTACTACTGGCCACTTTGCCCTCTTCCCTAAGAATAAGAGCATGGTGAAGTCGAAAAAGAACACACTCAAATCCTCCCTAGTTTTGGGTAATGGTTATGAAGATGTGAAGAGAAATACAGCTTTCAAATCAATGATTGGTCTGGGGGCGTCGTCAAAACCACAACAGCGACGAAGTGTACATGTGGTGGATGACTCGGCGAGTAATGCTGGTAATGAGCAACAGCACCAGCCCGGGCCTCCTACATCCAAACTCCAGCAGCCGGCTCAACTTCAGCGAGTTCATAAACGCCGAATGGTTGCTTGGATGAGAAACCTCTCCACACTGCGTTCGAGGCACTTTCATGGCAATAAAGAGGATAATTCCACCAGGGGGAAATCTCGCCATCGAGCATCTGCGGACTTGGCTGGTTTTAGTGAGGATGAGGGCGAATATGACTTGGCTGGTGGTGTTTACATGGGAGATAATGCATCCCTAGATTTCCCCAATCAGGAGGGTGAATTTGGGGCTGTGTCAGACGTGGACTATATGCGAGCATCTGTGTCGACTGCTTCGTCGGGTCGTTCGCCTAGTCTTCAGAGCTATCCAGAGATCGCCACTCGAACGGCCATTTGGTCCCAACACTTACAAGCTTCCAATAGTAATACAGCAACCGTACGTTTGTTTGCACTTTTTTTACGTTTAAATGATATACTACTTGTTTGTCTTAATTGTCTTCAAACATTATACTTATCGAGTAATTAAATGTATTGCTCAAATTTTTCCGACTTAGAATTGTTTTGGCCTATTTAGTTTTATTAGCAAAGTTACAGAGTAGGTTCCTGTTCAAATACCTAAGGAGGTAGATTAGATTTTGCTTTAACTGCCTACGATTTTGAGTGACGGTCGTTTTTTGGTTTTTTAATTATCCCAAAAAAGGGGCACTTATTGTCACTAGGTTGGTACTACACTGATGCAATGTTATTTATTTTTGTGGCAATTTGAACGAAGTCAGCAGCGCTGTTCTGATACGAATGCCTCTGGGGAAATGAAATTTCCTAAGTCGTGGATTTTAGTTCTGTTTGTCCAAATTCCCCGACGAATTTCTCGCAGTATAACTTAATTTGACTTGGCTATGACTATAACAACATCTGGTACCGCGTAAGATCACTAGATGGATGTTTCATAACCATCCATTGACAAAACCGCCTTTGTTGAAGTTTGGCCCTTGATTTTCATTAAGGTACTAGTTAAACAATCCTTTTTAGTTCATGCTCTGTAATTACCAAATTACTTTAAATCTGTTGTGTAAATGCAGTCTTAACACGATTACGCGAAGTTAAAAATGAATTTTTTGTTCTCTTAGACTTCGACTCAGAAGACGAAAGATGGCAAAGAGGTAAGAAACTGTCCTTTATATGAGAAGAATCTTTTGAGTTGATTTGAAATAAACATGCATCTTTTCTTTTCCTTTTAGTCGCATACCAAGTTATTTAAGCAGTTCAGTCGAGTTCTTGGCAAAGGTGGTAAATCAAGGGGACCTACGGGAAGCGAACAATCATAAGTGGAACCGAATAATTGGCGATACTACTCAATTGTAAAAATAACATCCCAACCGACAGTCTATTGATCTGTTTTGCAGTTCCTCTTGCCCCCTTCTCCCAACTTGTTTTATAGTACTTTTGATTATTTGTATTCCTCATTGCTGTTCTTTTCTGAATGCATTGCCCCCTTTCTCTGTGACCTTTTGTTGAAACGTCTATTTCTCCTCTCTTCCGTTTTGTCATCTTTCTCGTTCTCCCTCGACCTTTCGACTCTATTGACCTTTCTCTTTGTGGAATCATGTTTGGACACTTGCTGACTCAATATTAGCGTATGAGGTGGTGTATTATGAATACTGCATAAATGGACCTTTTACTTACTGGTTTATTTTCGCTTTGTTTTTTGGTGTGATGATTTTTGACATTGTAGCTGTAGTGTTTTTTTTTGTAAATGTTCTTTGTGGGAGGAGGAAAATAGCATAAAATCTCTCAAATTAGGGACCTTACACTCATCTACTGTATAATCAGATTAGATTGACTTTTAGGTATTACTATTTACTTTTCCTTTTTTGCTTATGACATCGTCGCGCGCTATTCAGTATAGTCAATTTAATGAAGTTGCTTACAAGTCCAGTTATTGGTCGTCTCCCATAAATAGCGTTAGTTGATTTGGTAAACTGGCACACAATTGCTGCCCCACAGGTGAATGAGCCATCACGTATTTTTCTGCTACTCGTTTACCTGTCTACAAAAAATGTATCCCGATTGCCCAATGGTCAGCGTGCATCTTAGGGGTCAATGTGCCTATCGGTGCATATCTAGTGAAGAGTACAGTATCGGTTAATTCTGGAAAGTAGGAAGGGCAGTAGTAGGATGTGAGAATCTTATGTGAGGATGCCTTCCTCTACTTGGATCATACGTCGTGAACGCTTTCCTTAATAAACTCCGCGAGTTTCATTCTTTGTACATTGCTATCACTTCAAATGACAGATCAAAGTTCCACTGAGCAAAATACGTGATTGAAATGTGGGATTGGTCGTTCAGATTACATAACGAGTACTTATAAGCTCTATGGATATTTGTTGGAATCCATAAGCTTTAGTCGATTCTTTTCTAACAAATATTATTGCCAGCTTTACGCTTGTTCCAGAGAGAAAGAGAGAGAGTCATCTAACTCCTTTCAACCACTGTTAAAAGCTGCATCTTAGGTGAGTGAACACATCCGAATTCAATCCTGGTTGGCATCACTGAATTTACTTTAATTTACTTAATTGTGATTGACAAATCTACATGCCCTGATGGAATCAATATAGAAGGTCGTAAGCCTACAGAGTTAGAACACAATCGAAATATCTTCATGAAGGAGGAGTTAATAAATGAAAGCAGATAAGTACATATAAACGAACAGAGATTTAAAGATTTACTAATCTTACAAATTTCATTTGATAATATTTAATCAGGTGAAAATTTGATCTTTTCTCTTCAGCTACATCATAATTGCCGCTAATAATTGTTTCTTGCTTCTTTCCATTGCAATGCAGTCTTGGATCAGGAGTAGGCTTTTTCGTGAGACACCTGCATACTAAACGCTGATAAATCACCACACTTGTGAAAACTGCTGACCCTCGAAAAGTCGATACAAATTTCAATAAGTATACGCGGTATCCGCAGAGAAAATTTGCAGCTGAAGAGGGAAAAATTGCAAAAAAATTGTCATTTTAGGAGGTTCCATTCTTTTCAATAGACTAGCAGATTTCCACAATAATTTGAGGCAAGCATGTTGCAGAGAATACTGCTTATGCTCAACGTTGAACAATTAACCGTTGAGGCGTTTCAAAAGTTTCAGTCGACTAAACGAGCAAAGTTGTTGACTGTCACCCTTGCCTATCAAGTCCCATTGATTAGCTGCAAAAAAGGTCCTAGCAGACTTTGTGAAAACCCTCTGAACGGGACTTGTCACTCTAACAAGTAATATTTTAATTGCTCTTCTATGTTCGTGTCTGAAAGTGCAGTCTCCCTAACGCCACACTAGTATCCAAGTTCTGCATCAATAGAAGCCACTATTCGTCCTATAGCTTTTCTCCTTCCTTCCTTCCTTCCTTCCTTATTGGGCTGGCTTACCCTAAGAGTACGTCACTGGCCAACCTAAATTACACGATTGGTCATGTATCGACATATCGGTTAAGGCAAGCGCTGCATACCACACCCGCTGTATGCATGCTTATGGAATTCAAGTTTAGCCTTATGATAATCTTCTCATGAAACACACCAAAGTGAGTATGTTTAACATTGTCCTTCTCGCCAAGATGTGATCTATTCAAAGTGTGTTTTGGATCCTGTGCCTTGCTCCCAATGCGCGCCTAGATACTGTCCAAACATCGTTCTAATTCTCTGGGCCATTGTCTAAGTAAAACTTGGTGATCAAATCTTGACATTTACTGTCTACTGCTGTATTTTAGCTCACTCCTTTGACTTAAAAGGATGAACGTTTCAGATCTTCGGTATAAATTATAAAATCATTCGTATTGATTGGTGGATCTAGTTGACTTATGGATAATAGGGCCCTCTTCCTGCTGACTTAAATTTAAGTTGATTTGTTGACTAAACTCAAACTGCATCACAAATATGCCGAGTTTAAAGAGGAGGTTGAAATATGTCATTATTTTAATTAATTATTCAAACTGAGGCATTTTGAAATTATTTATCACAGAGGAACTATTATTTATCCAAGAACGAAAGTCAGGAGGGTGACTGTTTTTTTTATTTTTCCAAGTTTATGTTGTTGTACTTTATAATATAAGCGTTCCATTTTTATTTGCGAAATTATTTCTTTCGGTTAAATTAACAAAGCACTAAATCGCCGTGAAATACAGTTTGTTCTTGTATTTTCCCGATAGTTATTGGGGAAAAAGTGTTCATATTAAAATTTAATCAACTTGTTAAAATGGTCTACACATCGTTAGCAAGACTACATCAGGCTAAAAATCTATAATTTACAAATTCAGAACCTGAGTACAATAAACAGGCCTAACTTTGGTCTTCGATTCTGTCCGTACTCCTCACCTCTGTATAGTGCTTTACCATGATTAAATAGGTTAAGATTCTTCCAAAAACCCACCTCAAATAACAAAAGATTAAACCTACTTTCATGAATAGCTAATTGGTTGAAACGAGCTAATACCGGGAAGCTCGAGGATGGCCAAACCCACTTCTAATAAATAAGCAGGTGAAGATTATCGATTGTAACACAAAAGGAAGTTAAGTATACAATGGATTATATCCGCTTGTGTAACTGAGATAGTGTTACAGCGGTACATCGTAATTAACATAGTTACCCGTGGCCACGGGTATAATCTAGGCTGTCGACCAGCGATACTGCCAGGTTGAACTAAGGCTACCATTCTTCAGACCCATAGGAAAAAGCAGACATGACCTTTGATTCATACGAAAAATATTTTCACTTTGTCAAAAAAAATGCATTTGTTTACATGAGTTGGGGTTAGTCAAAATTGATTAGCCAGCCACAAGCTCAAACACCCACCTCTCGAGGGGGTGGGGAGGGGGGAATCCTCAGAATTTCGCTCATATGCTTCGAAAATATTCGAATCGGCGGCAGGCCTAAGCAGTTTGTAAGCTAGCTGCATATAGCTGGTTAATTAATTACATGCATGGCTGGATAAGGTAACGCCGTCTAAGCAATGGTAAACCTGAGTCGTTGTGACCTTAGGATTTGCGGTGTCGCTATTTATGATCTCGGGCTCTTAACGTAATAGTGCTACCGAGTGTAAGTGAACGATGAGGTGAGGGTTGAGTCATCTTAGCACTAGACTCCCTTGACTAAGTCTTTCTAACGTGGGTCTTAGATTACATTCATTCGATAAAGGAGACGGTCATAAGTAGACTATATATTTATGACCAATGTAGCGACATGATTTTAACACAGAAGTTATTAAGTTTGTATAATAAAGAGATCTTCATTTGATTTTGGAACTAAAATTAATTTGTGAGTAAATAACAATTATTTACTGTATTTTAAAATTTTTGATACATCTTGTTAAAATACAGCATTAGAATCCCTATGCAATCCAGTGATGGTCATAGTAAATGTTGATGTAAATACTTTCAGTGTCCATCGGCGCACACTCAGTCACTTGGATGACCAACCGCGCTGGCTAAGTCTAATCAATGGAATTAGATGAAGAAGGTAATTTACTCATAAGAATGGCTCAGTGATACAATCTGTTATTAGGATTTTCCATAATGGGGTTGAGTTTTTTTTATTTGAGCAATTACAAACTTTTTGCTTTCAGATGAACTCTGTCAAGCGCATTAGAACGCTTTAGAGAACTCTGTTTAGGAAAAGGTGAATGTCAATGCAAATCACAATATCCATTCAAAAATTTTCAAGTTATGGCGCAGTCAAATTTAACTCATTCGAAATTTTCATGCAGAAAGTTGTTAGGAATGAAATAGGGCTATTCATTACTAGATCCAGAAGATAGTTTTGCTATTCAAGGTGGAAATAACTAAGTAGTACTCTGTTTAATGTAAGATCGAGGGACATTTCTATAGTGTTATCTGCCCAAATCATATCTGATAATCTCGATCCAATGGATATAAAAGTATTCTTACTTTTTAATAGGAAGAAAATGTATGAGGAAATGGGCGGTTTATTCGACAGATTAGAACTTCATTCGGACCGACAGGTACATAAATTTATTTATTTTATCAACATAGCGCAGTCAAGCCAATTGCGAGCAGGAATGAGCCCACAAGATACGGCCCAAACACAAGGAACTGAGATGTACATATGTTGGGTGTGAAAAAAAAGTGAAGTGTGGCGTTATGTCCAATGACTCACTTTTCCCTTCCATAACGGTAGGAGCATGTGTAGTCACACAGTGTCTAACGTCTTGTTAGACACAGAGAATAATCACGATTATCATGCAAAATCATCAAGCAATTTGACTCATGGAAGAAGTAATCAAATTGAAGTGGTGAGGTAGATCATCCTAATGACTGGACCAATCAACTTGCACCAGTTGTCGTGGGCAAGAGTTTGTCCACTACTTCAAGGACCTAATTATAAAATTTGAATGCAAAATCGAATGTAGAAAGAATCTTCTTGTTATTCTTACTTAATTTTAACCACCTTTGCGAGTCCTCCCCTTCTAGACTTTATTGGACTTTGTTGTTACTCGAGTACAGTTATTTTCCCACGATGGAAAACCCTGCCATATTTTATTTTGACATGGACAGTTGTTAACAGCGATTATGTTATTTTTCATGCAAACTTCCCTAAAAATGCGCCTGAAAAACGTAACTGCAAGGAAAATAACTTTGAATCATCTTTCGAAGTAGAAAAATATTACTATGGCTAGTTATTATCACCATACTCCAATTTATTTCTTTATTTGATTTAATTATGTTTGGGCGTTTTGATGTTTCTCTCCTTCCTCCGTCTCATTGGTTTAATTTGGACAAATTTATTTCAATGTCCAGCTGACTCACATAACAGATGGATTTAAGTGATTTGAAAACAGAATTTACCGTTTTCAGAACCTGTGCCTGAAAGTTCAACCAAGCTGAATGAAATTTTCTAACTGAAAATATGACTTAGAAACCACGCAAAACCACCTTTATGACTGGTAAATGAAAGAAATCTCCCCTAGACATTGTTTCCACGCTGTGGTTGGCTATGCGAAATGCGCGCTGAGATTTTATGTTGCCATGTGAACCTCTCCATGTTAATCTTTGTGTAACTACCTTGTGAGTCATACCCTCGGAAGTGGTTTTATCTTACGCCCGATTAGCACGAATCCGGATATAATGTGGTCACCTTGTGAAAAGATCCATAGTTAAAGAAATATTGCAATTTCTAAGCCACTAAAACAAACCTGGTGATTAAAAAGTAGCTCCCTAGTAAGAGCCTCAGATGTTAAAATGAATAAGAACAGGCCGGGTTATTGGTGTACTCTGAAGTTCGGGAATTAACTATTCGAGTACAGAAATAATGTGGAGTTAGCAAAGAACTTGCCAAACTCAGTTTTAAGCAATGGCCACCAAAAGCCGTAATGCAAAACTGTAGCTGGATATTTATTCAAATTTTAAATGAAGCTACCCTTCTCATTTTCATTTTTAATGGAAATTGATCAATAAAAAAATGTTACATCAATAAAACGAGTAGCAATTTTGCATCACCAGGAAGTTTATCAAGAGACGAGAATTCCATCTTATCATACTCTCCATTATAGCGCTACAATGAAGAGATTGAGAGAGAGAGAGAGAGAGAGTAGAGGACAAAAAGTAATTTTATTAAGATTCAAGGAATGAAATGCCAAATCGAATGGGACTATGTGGTATAATTTTGTATCAGTTCACATTGCAGTTATTTTATAAAACGAAGCAGAGAGAGGAACCACTTGAATGAAAATGACAAAATAGCTATAATCGCCAGAGGCTTGATAAAGGCTTAGACGCAATTACATTTGTTATAAAAGCGAATCAAAATAGAAAATCAACTAATTCTATTATATAAACGCAAATGGGTAGAGTTTAATGATTTGAATAGTGATGATCTTAGCCAAGTGTAATGAATCCACAATGTACAATTCAATTATTATTGAGAAAGAAATAAGACCGGGGTCATTGACTTGCTCTGATGAGTCAAATGAAAAGGGAATGACCACTATCGCCACAATCATAAATTCAAATGTGCGCAAATTTGGAGGCATATGGAGATGTAGATTAAAGATAAGAACGCCTACACATACGGCTGAATCCTGCTTTAGTAGCATAGGAGGATGATTGAATTTGATATTCGTAATGCGCATGTTTTATTTCTTTAAATAAAATGAAATTTCGTACTTTCAAGAACAAAAATGCAAAAATTTGGATCTGATTAGTATTCTCCGTCTAAAACTGAGTGAAGGGGTAAATGAAAAATGAAAAAATCTCAAAGCAGACTTGAATCTTACAATCTATTTAGAAGTGATGGTGACCTTATATATTATATTAGTGTCGTATTTAATTAATTGAAAATCGAAGCTTTTGACTTAGGGAAAGCTCTGTTGTGGACTAAATAATATATTAGTTCGAATACATCTCGAAATCCTCTTTTTTGCTTGTAAGAAACAACTTTAAGCTAGTTGGTAATTGTTTATTTTACGAAACGATTATACATACTATTTATTGCAGAAACTCCTCATAGAAGTCTTGACTCAATTACAGTATTCATTTATGCCAAAATCCATAGTTTGAAATTGCTCCCAAATCAACCTGGCAATCTCTACGGTATCGAGGAAAAAGAGTATTCGGACAAACTACCCATACGGTTAGTCATTAAATAGAATCATTTTTATTCTGCGGTGCATGAACACACACACGCACATACACTCCATACATTAATAAAGTAGATTGAAGCATGGATTTCGGATTTTGGTAAAAGAAGGAAATTGGAAGGAGTAGGCCAAGGCATTTGGAATTTCCATCTGTCTATCGTTTAGTTCGGTTTGAACAATGTGTGGAGAATGATAAAGGGTTAAATCTCAAAGAATGTTATTTTAAATTCTTTTTTTCACGTCTTTTAAATGACATCTTTCATAACCTGGCATTAGAATACAATACTTCTTTAAAGAATCACAAAATTACTGCCATCATGTTCACCATATGACCAATGGTAGAGACACTGGAAGAGCAATAAAGGGTCTTAGACCCACATAATATTAAGCTCGACCAAAGTCAAAAGGCAAGGCATATGGCATTCAAAGTATCATATACAAATATTCGTCAAACGTTACAAAGCATAGTGTTATTGTAATATCTAGAAAAAGCATATTGGATGCCATGAGTTAATTCCATAATGAATGATGAAATAATAAATAGTCACAAAATATCTCGGAAGATTATTGCAGAACTTCAACCAGGAAGTCCTAAATGCATTAATCAATTTATATTATAAGAGGTTGGGATTAGGCTAATAGACTTCTTGAGGCGTTTTTTAAAATACCCATGATTGCGGATTGAATGTGCAATTACTAGTTGTGTACAAAAATATGACGCCAATTCATAATAACCATGCAAGACTGCTTGATTAGACTCTGCTACTGGAAAAAAGTGAAGGGTGTATGCAATAGTACATTCTCCGAAATAGCATAACAATTAATTCTTGGGACAAGTGAACAAATTGAGTAACATATATTAATAAAAAAATATATATTTTTTGACAATCGATGATATTTGACACACATGTTTAGACATAATTATATTTATAAATTCCTAAGAATAAAGTTACTTTATTGGAAATAAATCATTTTGACGAGGTGGATAAGAAATCATGTATGAATTATGGGAAAAATAATTTATAAAATGTGACAAGTGAATTTACAAAATTATAATAGCAAAAATAAAGAGTTTTAGTTTAAAGTATTAGTAAATAACCAGCCTATCGTATACAATTTGTAAAAAAGATAAATTTCTTCTATCGATTGGTTAAACGCTAGACAGTTTAAAGGTGGACTATCTGAAAACAGTGGGAATGGCTTTTCGTTTTAAAAAACGTAAAAGAATTTCCAAAGCTTTAACTACTAATCAGATGATTCTTGATTTTGGTCAGAAAAATTTTGGTCCTACCAAATGCAAAGTATGTTCAATGATATATGTTGCTGGCGACGCCGAAGATTTAAAATCACATCAACGTTTTCATTCTGAATTTTTAAATCAGGAAGTTAAGGTAGGCAATTAGCAAGTTTGCTTATTAACTTGATATTTGTTTTATAGCTTAAATTTAATTTATATTAGGTTCCTCGTGGACTAAAGTTGGAAATACACGAAGACTACTTTAATGGTGATCAAATAGTTGAAATTTCCTTAATCGATAAACCCAGCCATCAGTTTTTTTCTAAATTATCTGCTCTAATGAATCAAGATCTAGGTCACGATCGACCTTCCAGTGCAGCGGAACAGGATTTGATTAGCCTCCCGCCTTATTGTCGCATTTTTATTTACATCAAGGGCCACAAGAAAATTGTTACTGGGTGCTGCATCGCAGAAGACTTAACAGCTGATAGCGTAGCCAAAAGAGGCTATCAATTGCGACGGTTAGTTGGAGGTCGTAAATCGCTCCTTTCTTGGCATGTTCAAAATTCTTCGGATAATCCCATATCGGTTAAATCGGTAGATACTGATTTTAAGATTTCTACCCGAAGTACTTCTGGTGTGATTTCACTTCCTTTATGCGGTGTTCGCCGTCTATGGGTGTCTGAAAGGCACAGACGAAAGGGATTCGCAACCTCTTTAGTCGACTGTGTAATTAAACATCTCTTCTACCTCTCAGAAAAGACTCGATTGCAAGTAGCTTTTGCTGAACCAACTGCGGCTGGTGCCGAATTCGCTGTCAAATACACTGGTCATGAAGATTTTATTATATACTAATGTTCTTTCACGCCTTAAGCTTTTGTAAACGCGCAAGAGACTGCACATATTTTAAATGTTCTTACAATTGTCTCCAGTGCTTTTAAAACATTCATCTTCCATTAAGTTAAATTGCTGTAAATAGCTACCTACACTGTATTTATTCCCATATTTTTGCAACTATTGTTCATATTAAAGAGATCTTAAGAATTTTATGTCCTAAGTTTATTAATTTGGTAACTTTTGCGTAAGGAATTACTTTACTGGCTCTGTTTTAATTTAAAGCTATCCACTTAGCTGGTTCTTTAAGTGTAAAGCAACTTTATGATCGGATATGAACATGGGAGGAGAGTAACATACAAATCTAGTTTTTGGACAACAAAACGTAATATCGGGATTTTTATGAGTTACACTCAAATCTCTCGAGATATTGGCTTCATTCAGATATCATATTCATTAGTCATTTTGATATTGTTGATCGGTGACGGTTTTATGAATGATCTGGTAGGAATGCGTGGAAAGATTTATGCCTCTCAAGCAGGATATCGATTAGTTGATTTATATCGCAATGTTACTATTAATGTTATCATCGTATTTGCTAGTCAGTGCAATTGCAGGGATTTTGAAGATATGCCTTAAATAGCTTAGCGAAATGGAATTAGAACTTGATTTTAGAATTTTAAAAATAGTACTTTTGCTAAAAACATTTTGTTCAAAGCTAATGCATTATTTTAACCATCTTTGGGGTGAATTTTAATTGACAATGGGCTATCACTCAATAATAGTGTTTTGGCGACTACCTTTCGATATACCAATGTTAATTGAATTAACAGGTAGCTTTTTCGATATATAAGAGATGAATTTTGGCGGACGATTTATGCAGACGTTTTTTTTCCGGTTCAACCTTTGAGATTATGGTTCGTTGTCAAAGGATTTTAGTCCCCTTAATAACCTCAACTTCCCTATTTCCTCCCAGCTATATCAAGAAACCACAATTGTATGCTAACAATTGCACAAAATTGTAAACAATTAATAATGAAATTAAGAATCATGCAAAGTTTTAAGTTTCATTTCTTTTTGATGGAATTATTCCATTTTATCGAACGGCTTCGTAAGGCATGCCTTCATTTATAGCATTTCGTAAAGATAAGGCGCTTGACAAGATGGAATAGTTATTTGCCAAAAAGAAGAAAATGGCCAGTTTCGCAATTGTTCGAAGTGGTCAGTGGAATATCTATAGAAGTGAACGCTCCTTCGAAGTAATTCGAAGGTTCTAAACTTGCGCATTCTTCTATTTCGTCGATTTCTTCATCTTACTCTATTGAGCCGTCTGTACCTATTGAAATTCCATATTCCACAGCTGCTAAAGATCTCACCAAAACTTTCCGAGTTCATTCATGATCTCAAATCAATTAAATTTATTGAATGTGCTACAATAAATACAAATAGGAATCAATGGTGAATCTTCCCAAATTGGTTAAGAAAATAAGAGTTCGTTGAATTGTCAGGGAGCCGGGTCTTCTCCAACATGGATGTTAAACAAAATTCCTCCGACCTAAAGAAATCGATGAACTATGTTGCTATGAAATTATGCAGATCATGCAGGAGTTTCTCCCTCTCCACCGCCCTCATCAACTACCGCTAACTTGTGGTCGAGGACTAATATGACTTTGCAGGCATTGTAAACTCTCAGACATACCTTATTTTCAGATCCGAGATTCAAGCAAAACCTGGGTTACCGATAAAAACTCATAGCTTAAGCAAAATTGAGGAAAACCGCAACGTGACGATACAAGTAATTGTTTGAACCAAGGTGACAGGTCTCACGCTTGATCCAGCCCCCATTGATTCTTGTTCCATGTCCACGTGTCTGGTGCACAAAATGCCTGCATCTATACCTCAATTCGCACAATTTGTGGCACAGCCGAAACTCTCTGTCAAAGAGAAACCGTCTTCAACTTGTTAACACTGTGAAGGTTGAGTGTTTCTCCTAGCAACGTTCTTTCACGTAGTATCAGTGAACAAAATGCCGAAAGACTAGATATAAAGAAAGCTGTGGCTCAGTACCTCTGAATCCTCCACGAGCAATATTATTAAAGTTAATTAAGACAACAAAATTAACTTCGCATAAAAAGAATAGCTAAAATAAAACTAAATCGGAATACCTCAAATCAAACGATCTCTTAGCTGCCATCCGAATCGACATAAAGCAACATCGATCAACTCGAATCTTGTTTGTTTACAGCTAGACACCACTTCAGATATGACCATAATTTTAAAGAAAGCCATGCAAATAGTTGGATCGTAAAAGACTAGAACCACTCTCCCAATCTACAATTAGCCACTGCGACGTGTTTGTTAAGTTGACAAGGGGATGAGTTGTAGCTTGACATACTGGGTCATTAGTATCTCAACAACAACTCATGTAGCAGACTCTTGATTTAATCTGATTTGCTTCGACTGGCTTAATCACATTTATATTTAGGGTCCACTCACATATTTCATCTGCAATCATGTACAATCTCCCACATCCCATGATATCCGACCTCTGGTACTGCATGCTAAGACATCATAATCGTTGTAGGCCACTCACAGCAGGAACTGCAAGAGTGCGTTATCCCAATTTTTCAGCATATCCTGGAGTATGGTTTCCGTTTCTGAGATGAGAAATGTACACTGTTTTACTTCATCTATTAAGCATCTAGAATGTATCTTGAACAGAAATGCTTGTCATTAAGATCTATAAAAGCTTCGACAATTACAACAATGCCACTACTCAAGGACATTATCACATTACGTTCACTCCTGGATCTTATCGGCTACTGTGGTGCACTTCTGTTAACACTGTTTAATATGGGTGCTCCTCTAAGTGAGTTTCTGAGAAGAGATACACAATGAAATTGGCTCCAAAATGAGATAAAGCTTTCACAAAACTAAAACACATGCTCACCTCTGATTTTCTGCTTTTTCACCAAGTAAAGTGGCTGCAGGCGCTTCGAACTCTGAAGTTGGAGCAGTTCATCGCTTATGTCTTCTCTGGTGGTTGAGAAAAGGCCATCTGTCTTGCTTCAAGGACTCTCACAACAAGCAAAAAGAACTACAGCCAGATTGAAAGGGAGTCTGTTCGCGTCATAAACCACTTCTCCCTATCTATCTCTGGTTCAAAAAAAGGCATTCCAGTTTACACTTCAGGTCAAACCCATCGTTGGCCGAACATACCCCCTCTTCCTTGATTCCTGCTTCTGATAGCGATGTACAGTGTGCGACACCTAAAGATACGGTCCTGATGAAGGTTATGGAATACGCTAACATAGGATAGCCAAAATCAGACAAAGGGCAGTCTCCTGTAATTTTGTAGACGACGAGGTAATCTGTCTTTGGCTAATTCATGCTTTATGTTCGCAGATAGCGTCATAATTTACTCAGCACTCAGGCGAGATGTACTAATGCCACCCCACAACAGTCACCCGAGTTTTAGTCGAATGTTTGCATATTGGCCCGGAATGAGCAAGGACAACGAAGCAAGGTTCCAAAGTCGTTATAAATGCAAACAGACGACCAAGATTCCCTAAACCAGCAACCCATTTTTTGGTCTAAAAATGCACCTTCATGGTTCCCCTCATATATTTGACTTTGCTAGAGCTGTCGAGGCTCTCTCATATCTCGTCGTGGTAGACTCACAACCCAAGTGACCTGAAGTTATTTCCTTGAAGTCCACTACTATCACCATTCCCCCAATATAAGTCAAACCTAACCCACAGATACATTTAATATGCTGTTACTAAACCTGAAGGCAACGTAACTATGCCACCAAAGTATATGCCTGTGACCTTCTATCTGTTCAGTTACCATACTCCATTTTTCCTCGGCAGCTAATGAATCAATGAAGGGAAAAAGGTGAAGTCAAGGAGACTTTATAATAAATATCTACATTATTCATAATGCTGCTGACGTAAAATCCAAGATAATAATGCGAAAACCAGAAAGAGCACGATTTACCAATAAGGTTTGATTATAGTCAGATATAATGTGCTGTACGGACACGAAGAGACGTGGTGGGTGGGGAGAAAAAAAGAGGCATAAGAGACCAGAAGCTGGAACAGGGATATACATGGATATTTACACAGAGACAAGACGAAGAATGGCATAAACAAAAAAGGTGGAGGAAGGGAAGAGAGAAAGCAACAAATCTTTCATACGACTCAGGATTCACATCGCCTTGACTTCAAGTACTTCATTGCCCTGTTTAGCATTTGATCCTGTTTAAAACATGGGAATAAGGGAATTATTATTATTATTATTATTATTATTATTAAACAAGACGTATTTATAAGAGCAAGTTAGATTATAAGAGTCCAAGTGACAAAGAGGTTCAACCTTCCATTTTATGATTGCAGCAGGTGAGGGACTCTCCACTTATCTTCAACATTTCTTTTGACCCCAATTGCCAAATCTCTAGTATTTTGGCTTTTACTATTCTTACAAACACTGCACGTCTCTCCGTCCATGTCACCCTCTTCTTTCTAATTAGATTGGGGTTGAGGACAGATAGTTTATCGAGACTTCTCCATACCACACTAGTGTGTGGCTGAAAAGACCGATACAGCGTGACGCATACTTTAATTAATGAGCGGAACAGGATTATTATTATTAGTATTCAAAGGGTTTTATCAAAACGATGTATGTGAGACTCATACCCAAAAATATTGGAGCAGACAGATCGAAGCTGATGCAAAATATATATTTTTTTTCTAGACGATGAAGGAGGCCGTCTCAGAATAGGTAATCCTGGGAATACCTCGCTTCGAAGAAATGATTCGCATCAGCAAAATCTGAAATGTTAACGAACAAAAAGTTCTTTGCAAAGTGGGATACATAATCTCATGAAAAGAACTGCGAGGTTACAGAGACTAAAAGATATGTCTATCTTCTCAAAGACACTCTAAATAAACCTATCAATTGATTAGCGTCTACATACGTGTCTGGGAGTGAAGTATGCACAGAATAGACCGAGCCTAGTCATCTTAATTGTCTCATGAAACAGGTCAACTTTAGTTGTTTTCAGCCCTGCAGGACACCATTTCATGCCTACAGAACCAGCTCCACTATTTTATACGTTCTCTTCTCCCATCTCGTTCATCTACGACTGTTCAATAACCAATGGCCCGACTTAACTCCAGGTCTTCTGAATTGGAAGAAAAAGATCATTCAATTATAAAAGAATAACTCAAAGCCCAACTCAATCGGAATGGTAAATTAACTAAACTGCGAAGATTAGTGTTACTTTAAAGTACATTTAATACACCGCCTCACCGTTAGCTAACCAGTCAACCATAGATCCTAACTCAATAACAATATGTAGTTTCATAAAAAATAGACTCTCTTAGAGTATCAATTCTCAGTCTTTTCCGGCTTTTGAATTTGAGTGAAGTTAAGCATAGCCATAGCGCCACAATCGACATTTACCAATTTTAGAGCATAGAGCAGAGCACTGATAATATGATTTCATATTTATTCATATTACGAGCCATTATGGATTATCTTTACTCCTATCGGACTTTGCGAATTTATTCCAATTAGCCTTCACTTTTGACCGGGCTTGGTCCTGAATAATAATAAAAATTCACCAACTTACAGACATTTGTTCAAAAGGATATAAATATCCTATTAAAACGTGCGTAATTGGTATTTGAACCAAATTGTTCACTCAAAACAAAGATAGCAACTGAACTCATTTTTCTGGATCACAAACGATGCAAATAATTATCTTATCAAATAGCAAAGACATGACTTTTTCCTTTGCATTTTAGTAGAGTGAATTCGACTCGTCTTAACCCCCTCCCCCCAAATATAGGAAGACAAGAGTAGCATCTTCGTCTAAACGTGCAAAATTGGAGATTAAGATCATACTTTGTGAATAAAAAAACAGAAGTTACTTTTGGAGGCGCGTGAAAATGCACATGAAGGAACTTTCAGTGCATTTTTGTTCAGCCATCAAAAGTAGGGTGTAAACGACCACAGCATCCTACTAAAATCTCTCCATGTGAAGCGTGGTATCCAGATTCGATGTCAGGCCACATTTTGAATTTGGAGATAATCGACTTTCTCTTGTAGTTAGATTTATTTCGTTTTCTATTGAAGGTGTTTTAATGGACACAAGATAGGGCCGATGTGATATAGTCGAGACGTGTTCTCTCAGAGGAACAATCACACCTCCGGCTCGAAAATAAGCCTGTGCTCCTTGAGACTGGAATTTTCAAATTTAACTCCCCCTACTCCTAAATCGTAACAATAACAACTATAATCCAATACTTACATTTAAGTCTTTAACAACAAATATCATTTAATTAACGGAAATCATTAAAACTTATTTACACCATACAACATAGTCACAACCAAACGGTTTAGATTTCAACGATTTACTTAGTTGTGGGTATGGGTACATCGCATCAATAAACCAGATAAAAAGATGTCTAAAAACTATTTAGTAGCCGTCATAAGAAGTCTTCCAAACCAATATTAAGGAATTTTACTATCAACAACTAATTTAATTCTCACTTAGAGCCCACAAAATAGACACTGGGCATAAGAGGCATCACATTATAAACGTAAGTGCATGTGATTCTAAAACAGCTACTCAATAATTTAAAATTCATGCGGTAGCTTCTTGATAACTGGGAGTATTAATTTAATGTGAGGCTGGTCGCAAGAACCAATTATCTCGAATGCATATGCTACTGAAAGGAAATTGAAAAAAACGGTGAATACTCACTTTAAGAGCCTCATCAATTTGCTTAAGATCCTCGTCTATCTCCTCGGGAGCAAGGTTGTAGATAAAACAAGGGGTATTGGCTGGGAGTGTTACCGGTTTCCGTCGCGGTTCCAAATCAGGACCTGGTAAGTAATCAGAGTTGTCCGGACTCTCCACATCCATCATCCGGCTGTCATCCTCCTCTTCTTTTATTTCCACCTCCTCTCCATTTCCATCTTGTCAAGGGATAAAAATTAAGGCAAGTTAATATAGAGGTGGCATTAGCATCCAAAATTTCAAAAAAAAACAAGAGATTCACTTTCTCGTTGTATCAGATTAATTAATCATTTTTTTTTAAACGCGTGATTACAAAAATAAAGGCAAATCCTCGCTCATGCAACTGTCCAAGAGAAAAACCCAAATAAGGCTTCAGCTGAACTAAACTTTTCCAATTATTTCAAAATCTTCAAGTTCCAATTTTTTCTTTTAATTGCAATATTGACACCTACACGCCCCTCTACCAGTAAGTGGAATTTGAGTGCCTTTATCGCTCTGGTAACGTTAGATGCTAGATGACACAGATTATTATTATTCTTCCCAACTAGCAATCTTGTTAAAAACGGTTGACAATAGAACATGGCTTTCTGTTAAAGTGATAACGAATTTTAACAAGATCTACGATATAATTAATAGTGCTATTGCGACCAAATGGGGTAATGAAAAGTATATTTGGCATGATTATTCACCCAATATCGCCAAGGTGCCGGTTGTATTCTTAAGTTATTTGATGCAAATCCAGCTAACAGGCCAATCATATCCACCCCCAAGGATGGCAATCGAAAAAGGATAAGAGAGGACAAATTTTGAAGAAGTCAGAACATTGAATGCCACTTATCAATTCACAGCTAAATGCCGTTTTCGAAGCAAAAGAGAACACAAAAGCATTAGTATCGTCAAAGAAATGATAATCTTCATACTTTCACTTTCTCCTTGACATTATCTAACGAATAAATCTCACAAATGAGAAAAATCCTGCAAACACAAAGTGGTTTAAGAAGCAGCGGGTTCATCAACTCCTTAATAATTATGCTTATTATGCTAAACACTAAAATTGGGTGGAGAAGGGCATAATGGAGCCACTCCGGTGGACTTGAATTCAGCCACTTTCGATATTAACCCGCCTTAACAACACATTTAACCATCTTCCTCACTGGTTGTGCGCCAATGAGAATCAATTCCGTGATTTCTGACATGGCAGACGCGCACGACGACCACAATGCATAAATAGACACACTCATCAATTGACGTTTATTAATGAACCTGGAAGAAAATGAAATCCTCTTACTGCTACATTACTCGCCAGACAGGTTGCCAATCGACCACCCCATGATCTAACCAACTGCAAGCAATTGCACGGTCGCCACGATGCGATTATCTTCCAGTATAACTACAATATAACCCGGTGAATATACCCAAACATGTATTTTATACAAATGGATACCCATCTTTATATTACAAAATTGTTGAATGGAGAATTTTGAAAACTATTAACGTATTTAGCGGAAGGGAAATTTGAATGCGCTCAGAAATCATATCTATAGCAAAAACTCACCAGCTTCCAATTTGGGCCTCTTTGAAGCCTTAGGGGCAGAAGCAGTCCTAGGGCGATGGTTAGTTTTCGTCCTCTCTTCTTCTTCAAAAAGCTCGGGAATTAAAAGGCTTCTGGCTTCAGGAGAAACACGAGATATTATCGAGGAAAGTGGAGACTGAGATTTGGAAGAGGAGTAGTGATGTGGATGACCCAAGCCTGCATTTTGCTGACGAAGAGGTTCATCACGAGAGGCTGAAGGAAGAAAGGCAAACAAATGAAAATAAAAAATGCACAAATTAGTAAAATCTCCAATGATTTCCTGATTTTGCTTAGCTGAATTTAAACTTTCAAATCTGTAGTTCGTATGAAATCGAGTCTCGATTTGCACTTATTCGTACGAATATCTAAAACAAGATGAGACAAGAGTTGAGCTATACTTTAGAATATACTTCATACTCACATTTAAACTGACTGTATAATGATTTGTTCTTAGAGCTCTCTGTTTTCTATTAGGCATTTGCATGTGCTATTGAGAAGGTATATTTCTCTTAGAACGACTGTAACACTAAGCTAACACCCTTAAATACTTGTGAAAGTGATGTAAAATCTACTAAAATCAGATATTAGTCGTATGGCAAACCATTAAATAATGAAACAGCACAAGGATCTAAGGCAAGTGAATCGACTTGACCCAGTTATTAGCCTGACAAAGAATGCATTAGTAATGGGATAGCACATGGTAAGAAATTATAAGTCGAAGCAAAGTGAAGAAGCACCATGGAATAAAAAAGTGGATTAATGGGTAGTTTATTAAAAGTACTTTTCATTAGGGGGATATTACGATGCCACCCCTCTACCCAAGATGAATGTTGAACATCGCTTATTTGACTGGGTTAAGAAATTATCACCACGATAAGACAAAAGTGCATACGTTCATACGAGGTCTCAAAGTTTTAGACTAGTAATGAAATCGGTTTTCGCATCTTTGTGTGCGTTGATATTGCAGTGGTCAATGTGTAACATCTAACCAGTCAAAGTCACAAGACAAACGCTCAACCGCGTCGACGATTAACTGGACTGGTACGTTGTGGTCAACAACAAAGGGGGTGGTAGAATGCGAATTTTCCATAGGAGCGACACCAGAATACCTCCCCTCGACCCAAAGGGATTGGAAAATTTTTACAATAGTGATAATAATTTAAAAGATTTATAAATTACTAAATAGGATGAAATGAAATTATTGTTTTATTCCATTATTTGCCCCAACTTGGCATAAACAATGAATTTACTACACATACATATCGATTATTGATATGTGCTCGCGTTGATCTCTTTTCGACACAACCTATCTCTGTCTGTGATAGATTCCAGCTTTTTACTCTCCACGCATGCATTCCACCTTCTCCTCTTGAAATTAAAAGTAGACTAATCTAGTTATGAGTGTACATACAGAGACCATTACGAATTAAGAACTTGAGATATACTCAACCGCAATCCCATTTTGCCAGAGACTAAAGACACCATTATGGACCTTCATTTGCTCACACTCCATCTGGCTCTGTCCGTAGAATGTTCAATAACAAATATCCAGATCACCTTTCCTGAAATGGCATAAAATACACTGTCACACCGTCCAAAACAGGGCTTTCTGGTTAAGAAGCCAGATGTCTTCCGTTAGCCATACAGAATTTATCATAGCCTAAATCTAGCGCCGACAATATTTAAGGCAGAGGGAATTAAGTGCACTCACAGATAGAAGAGGCATGAGACCGACGTTTAGTACGCCTGACCATCATGAATTCGACTTGGAGGTTGCAGACGGCCTCAGTGAAGCGATCACGCAAGCGTTCCCGAGTGTTGCGAATATTCTCCTCGTAGTCATTCATCGCCGTCTGAATAGCGTTGTCGTACTCTTTATTAGCACTCTCCAACTGCAGGTCGCGTCGGTACTTAGCCACCTGTCAAGAAATTACCATGAGTACTATTTAAATGAAAAAGCTAATATCAAAGAGTCGGATTCTGGCTATCGGACAAGAATTACCAAATGTCAAATCAGAGATATAAGAGTTCGATAACTATCAGTGTCTATTCGGTGATGGGAAATGGTTAATCTCATTAATTAAAGCAATTTAAAAGGAGAAAAGCGAAATTCCAAGCACAAGATTAGTGAAGGGAAAACGCTCCCTTGAAATTGTGAATTGCAATAACAATTAGTGCTTTTGAGACCAACGTAAGGCTTACAAAAGAAGATCTCTGGAGGAGGCCGGCTAAACTGTCAAGTGAACAGGCAACAATAGCCACAACAAAATCGTGCTCGCCTAGTCAGTCCTAATATGTACCCCTTGCATACGCAAAGAACAATATGAACACATCTGATATACTAAGCACTGAGATAGACAATATTGTGCACACCGTGTACGTCTGTCAAATCGGAGGTCGGTTCACATCCAGGGAGATAGCAGAGTGCGAGTTTCTCATGCAAGTCGCGTGCTTTTAATGAACTCGGGAAGTCTACTCTCTTATAATTCTTCATTTTTGAAAGAGTAAAGCACTAAGTGTGATCCATGCTTGCTTTACAGGTTGGAAATCAATAGCACAATATACATAACTCCTCGTTAGACAGGCATTAAAGCTCCACTCGCACTGGAAAATTGGCTGATAAATAGTGAAATTAAGCAGACTCAAGGGAAAATGAAATCAAAGATAGCACTTTGTATGCAAAATATTTTAACGTATACATATGATGTATACTTGTAAAGTCCATTACGCCCTTTGCGTATTTGTATTTTGAACTTAGAAAGTCAACTTCATTAAAGGGTTTATTTAAACTGGATTTTTCGCATATCAAGTTACAAAGCCTGTTATTGAAAAGGTTTTAGCATTGGAAGAAGTTTACTTGGGACCTCTCAAAGTGCAAGCGCTAAGCAGGTGATGCCTCTATGGAATAGCATCACCAAGAATGGTGAAAAAAGCATGTACCCAATTGCAATATATCAAGGTTTTATCAATAACTCGAAAGATCTATTAGCATAAGGTCGATTAAAAGACAACCAAATATAAAAACACGAGGGATATAAATTTTAGTAACAAAGTGACAACTTTAAAACACAAGGAGATAAAAAACATCGCTGTTACATTTCATACAGGATACGTTTAAAAACCTTCACGGTTAAATAGCTTGCATATGATAGAACTTTTTAAGCAACAAATTTCTGACAGAGTTTTAACTCTCTATTGGGTTGAAGGGGATTGCAAAAAGGCCTTAAAAACATCAGTATAAAATGTCTAAGACCAATGAAATTATACCTCTGTAATTCGAAATGTGCAAAACACACACTTAATGTATCGGTGGCAGGGTGATCAGCGTGTAACTCCGTCAAACTAGAGGCGCAGATTCATTGAACGGTAAGACCAACCAATAGAAGGAGTCAAAATGCGATTTTGAAGCGAGCACGTACTACCCCATACGTCTTAAGGCATTAATTGGCGATTAATGATTTCAGCATGGGTTTTTGAATAAATAAAGGAAGCAAAATATGCCAACTTCCCATATCGTATTTTCCAGTCCCGTTTATCACGACCAGAGTTACAACTTTTCCTCTCACATTCATTTTCGACATTTTCACTTGGGTAAGGCTGCAGCTAACCCTAAGTCGATTTCAATGGAGCTATTAAATTGGAGCCACGGAAAGAATTAGAGTTCATTTAAGTTCATCATTAGAGAACTCAGCCTTAGAAAACAAGTATAGGCCACAAGCTTGTTAACTGCAAACAATAAAAACCACATCTATCAATTTGTAGGTGTAACCTTTTAAAGAGGTATAAAAATGCTAAGAAATTGAAAAACGTTTATCGAAATCAGTGGTGTACATTTAATTTTTACAGAAAATCCGAGTTATTAAATCAACTTACACGTCTAAATGCGACGGTATTAACAAAGAAAATAGAAAAGCCGGATTACGAACCTGTTTGCGATTATTGTACAAGCTATCCACTAGGTCATTAATAGTATCCAGTTCGGGGGCTTCCGATCGTTTCAGTTCTTCCAATTTGCGATTCACTTGAGTGCAGCGGGCATTATAGAGAGCCTCTTTCAGTTGACGGAACTCGTACTCCAACTGTTCGACTTCCATCTTGAGATTTCGTCGAGCATACTCAAGCATTTCCAATGGGATAGAGTCAACAGAAAATGACTCGTTCTCAGTCTCTGTACCCACATTGCATCGACTACTGTCGTTGATGAGCTCTGGTGAGTTGGGTGAAGGCTGCCGTTCTTCCTCTTTAATGGGCTTAAGGACAGTTGTGATCATTACTGACAGTACGTACTAAGGAAAGATAAAAGGGGGCTAATTAGAACACTATTATGCACTCAAGGTAGAAGAGGAGTGAATGCTGGAATGATAGCAGAAAAAAATCTCTCTAAAGATGCTATGCCACGCACTTTCAGGAATAAACAATCTCTTGGCAGTTGTTCATAATAAAATATGCATTAAGATGGGAAGACCAAATACAAAATTGACTAGGGCAAAAGGATATGTCAGGATTGGTAAATATTAAACACCGCTAACATTTTTATTAGGACACCAATCTCACAAAACCTCGAAGGTTAATATATCTAAAGCATCGCCAGTTTCATTTCACGCCTACTCAAAATAACTTCTTTCCAAATTTATGATCATTCTTACTTCCTTAGTACTTCACGGTTGTCCAATACATCAACAGCAAAAAATAATTCTGAGTCAGAAAAGGTTGTCATATCCTGTTAGACCATATAAAGATCATTAATTCTGCAAAGAGATATCTTGTAGCCTTTTCTAGACGGGCACCTAAAAGTCATACCGACTGGATGTCCCGCTATGTCCATTCTCTTAAAATGTCTCAAAGAGGAAGTGTTCAACTGTATGTATGAGCACCTAATTATTTGGCACTGAAAGTCCTGGGAAGAATTTTTGGACCTATGAGTGAAAAAAGTAATAAAAAGATCGTAAAAGGGAAGTTTGTTTTAAAATACAATTAATTCAATCCCCATGCCCAAAGCGGCAAAGATCAGGAATCCAAATTGTGTGAGAATGTTGGGCGATATAGGGTACCGGACTATTGCAGTTTGAATATAGCGCGACTGGTATTTAAAATTTTGGCTTACGTATGCTAAGAATTTTACGAGAAATAAGTAAACTAATTTGCTATTACCTTTCGTCAATATTTTCACGTGTCATAAAATCAGGGCTAAATGTATGAGTCTGACTAACGAATACACCCAGCGCCTAGTACCGTTTTTGACAAGTTTTCATCTTAGATGACTAGTGAAGAGAGATTTGAGAATAAGCTCAAAAGTCAAAAAGACGGATTGATTTTCCAAATCAGAACTAATTCTTTCAAATGAACATGGTTCAACGCTAAAGAACAGAGTGAAGAAGCAAAGTGAGAACCAAAGCAAAAAATATATCATAAACTAATCCACAGGTAATAAGTAAAATGAAAAGATTAATAAATCGCATACAATGGAGGAAGTCAATAAGAGGAAGATCTAAAATATTGCTCAAAATCAATGCATATCATTGAGGTCAGAGGAAAAATAAGACCTTAACTGTAAACTTAAGAAACAAGAGAAATGAGATGTGGTTTCACTGGCAAACAAATGGCAAAGTAAAGAATAATAACAAAACACGATACGTTGCATGGAAAAAGGTAAAAGTGGGATAACTTCTAAGTGAAAGAAGGACGTAATTCCATTAAATCCAGCTGCCAGTTGTTGTCGCAATAAGCAAGATTGCTTTGCGGAAGAAGTGCAATTGAACAGAGTTATACCAAATTCCAACTCTACATTTACAGTAAAAGTAAGCAGATTACGAAAGATAATCTATATGCACAATAAAATTAGAATCGAGAGAATTTCAATCTGAAATGAGCGAAAAGCCAAAATTCAACTGATACAATTGATAAAATATTATTAGTCAGTACATGGAACAATAAAGCGAAATACAAAACACCTTAGAACAAAGATTACCACAAATAAAAAAGATAAAAATTCTTCGGCAGTAAAATATGAAATTAAAGAGAGCGCACCCGAACGGTTAGAGTCACGAATCACAATGATACTTGGTGGCTTTTAATAAGGTCATCATCACCATTAGATTAATACAAACAATTTACTTTATACCAATTTTCATCTTATTCGGGTTTATTTTAAGTTATGTATAAGTAAAACTAATAAATAAAACATTTATATCCATTCAAAACAGATCGTTAAATGGATATAAAATGCTGAACTGGTAGCACAAATTAACCTAAAAGTTTAACACTGGTCAGGCTTTCTTCATGGGTCGATTTAAATTTTTATGGTCTTAAGAAGTGTTGAATGTATATTATACAATTTTTTTCAAATTAAGATAAGTCATTCACTAAGATCAATCTTATTTTTCTTTCCAATTTTTGGTCTTAGAAACCAAAATGGAGCCTGGCCAACCGCCTCCACCAGAACTTACGATGGAAGATATAGCCACTTTCAAACGTTGTCGACAGGAATCCTTCTGGCGTGGTTCCGTTCCTATGATTATTGGAGCTAATTTGCTCGTAGGTATCGCTCACTCTCGTGGATTTTTCAGTAGCCGACGTCGTCTGCTATTTCCCACCTATTTTTTGGCCGGCGTTGTTGGTTATATAGGAGGCAAAGTCAGTTACATGAGTACATGCAAAAGCATGTTTCTCCAACTCCACGACAGTCGTGTTAAGGATTTTCTTCTTGGCCAAACGGATAGACTTCCATTACCTTCTAGACCTGAAATCGTCGAAGGTTACAACTGCCCCGTTACCAATCGTCTTCCACAAGAACGGCCTACCACATATGCTCAGAGGCGACAATATTTCCGCCAACAGCAGATGGCTGGAACACCTGACTCTCCTCAGCAACCCTTCCCAATTCCGGCCCAAGGTAATAATCAGGAGATTTCACAATTCGATCAACCAGAGGAGAGTCAGTCTTCATGGCTACAACCACCCATATCCAAAGCGCCTCAGAGTCAACAACAGTCCTCTTCATCAGACTACTTCGATAATCAACGTCCACTTAGTTCGTTCTTTCAGGACGAGGATTACAAACCAAGGGATTGAAAATATTGCCTATTTCTGCAGAAATACTATAAAAACGCACTGCTTATTATTAAAAACGAAACATAGTAGTTGTAAAATCTTTAAATGCATAGTTGTGATGTTAATCCTAAATATTGTGTTTAGTATAAATTTCCAATGACGTCTCCAGTTGGCATGGTTATTCAAATTGATTTTTTTTCAATATGAAGACAGCTGTCAATTTAATTCTGCCCAGTTAACTTGTCCCCCACGTGGATAGCTTCGTCTCTCCCCAGAGAATCTCTGTATAAGATTTTAATCCTCAGTATACTTGGTGAGCTGTGGATCTGAAATGGCACGCTAACTAAAAACTGCCTGACCGATGCAGACTGTAACTGTTCCGAGTTCCTGGTGACTTTTACTCTGAGTCAACTTCTGCGACTTTAATTGAGAATTTTCCAAATTTCGGGCGGTTAGTTCATATCCCAAGCTGGGATATTGTCTGCAACCGAGCCTTGTGGGGTTAAAGCTCATTTGTACACCTCTAGAGATGCACTTATCCAAGCGTGTTGGTTAATTCTGGTCAACCAAAGGTGTGTAGATAAATTTTCTCTTCAAGGAAACTTTTGGGTGCTGAGTTCGTGCTAATCCAGCCGATAAATCAACTTTTGCACCTCGATAAGCTTAGATTATAGTTAAGCCAAGGGATACCTCCATTTTTCTCAAAATCAAATGACCAAGAGCTGAGGTGGACCAAGGAACACTTATTATAGCGGAGAAAGAGGGGTGAAAAGTGGAAATTGGAGAGACAAAACAACCATCATCACTAAGGCGGTTGAGCCCGGGTCATGATCGAGGTGAAATACGATGGAGTTGACCGATCTTGCGTTCTTTGCTAGCTGAAGAGCAGCCAGTAAAATCACCCGACAATTCGAAGTGTTGAGTCAACGTATCAGAGTATCACAACGCTTCCCTTTCACTCAGTTCTGGTGTTGTTAACACTTGTATTAGTGGAGTCTGAAACGTTTTTCTTTTCGAGGAAAGGTGGTATTCCGAACAATATATGAATAGAATCAACCGTTTTACTGACCTGTAGACTATTTTTGACTTCTCCCTTGGCACTCCTTTTATTAAGAATCCCTCGTTTTGATGTTAGACTAATTTCAATCGTCGTTTGTCCAGTTAATGTGATCTTTAGAGTGCAAAAAAATAATCTTGCACTTTTCTGTTCTGCTACCAGGATGTTTTGATGAAAGGCCAGTTTGTTAAGGCTAAGTAGGGTCACTGCTGAATGTTTAAATAAGCGCCTCATATGTAAAAATAATTATGGGGGTTTCGGAATGAAAGCCAGCCAAACATGATATCTTTTCGACCAAAGGGCTGTCACTAGTCTGAATGATTAAGTAAATCACGGAATAAAGCGTGAAATAGCCTAATACTGACCAAGTTATTAGTAAATATAGTCAAAAAGTTTTCGCTTAATTGCCATAATTTTAAATAGAATAAATATTTACAAGTTCGAACATGCCATTAGGGCCTCCTTAATGACATACGACTGTCCGATCATTCTATGTAAGGTCAGGATCAAGTTAGGCTACACCTCAAAGGAGCTAGCAACTTTCAATCCTTCAAATGGTAAATTTTGAGATGAGAGCTAACATAAAATCTTTAACTAAAATAAATTACGAATCTTTTCAGATCATAGAAGCTTTATAACAGGTTTATGGGGCTCTGTGCAATATAGAACAGTCACTTATGATTAGATTAAACGATTTAAAGAAGGAAAGGGGCAACTTGGCGAGGACACTTGAGGAGGAAGACCCACCACAGTAATAGCATTTATTTGCCTTCTCATCATGTGTAGTGCTGCAATAGCATACATACAACATATGTTGCTGCATCATACAACATATTTATTATTACTAACATTTATCAGTAGTAAATGTAAATAAATCATTTATTTTCAAAGGCGTATACTAAAGAATTCCGAATTTATTTCGTTATGCAGTCATCGCAAAAGCGCTTTGTTTCGCTTTTTAACGATTGTAATCACTTTTAAAATAGAGGGCGCCATTCATTTTTATCCTTTTCACTTATGCGCCAACTTCAAGCTACGACAGGGATGAAACAAATGCCGATGACCGAGAAACAGCCAACGGCAGACACTAATCTGGAAAGAGGATAAGAAAGGGTGTACAATGAGCACTCACATTAGAAGTTTGTGAGGGCGCTTGCCGGAGTCTTCCTGCTATCCGTCTTTGTAAATTACAAGACTTGTTTATCCCTGCCTCTATAATATAGACTCTAACCAACCTGAAATCATCAGTGTTCGTCCTTTATCCCATCTTTGAAGAGCCTATTGAAGAATAATGTGTAATTATCGAGAATAAACTCTTATATCAATGTTTGACCTGTTTTACTCAATTCAGGAAGTATTTGCCTTTTGGCCTCTGGATATACCTATAATGCACTTGTTTTAATATAGTATATAATTATATGAAGTATAACTTGAACTGATTATTAAATTCAAAATAAAAAATAGAATATAGATAAAGCGGAATCGTTGAATTTTTGTACTACTTATCAAACGACTAAAATCACTTGATCAGACATAACATTCAAACAAATGTAACATTCGAACTCTACTTAATTCAGCCTTGAAACTAGTTTAATTTGATTCCGCTAAACAGTTAATTGGGTCTTTCAATTGTACACAGCCTTGATGTACAACTTTACTTAATCAATCTGAAAACTATTTGTGCTTAAACATACTAAGTCGAATGTATTTTATATGCTATGGCAGCGGAATTCCATCGAGGAATAGTCGCGAGTCGTTCACCTGACACTTAATTACCTATACTTATCGAGTTCGAATAAATGAGTCTAAATTAAATTACTTTTACTTTGATACTGAAACTTATTGGGACCTGCATACAAAATATCCCTGAAAGAACAGGTTTTGATCCGATCTCATTTTAGTTTTTGTGCCAATTAAAAGTGTTCAGATTGACCATTGATATTTACTTGATTGGTATATTACTACGTACTTACCAATGTGGGCAAACACTGAGCATGGGGATACCATAAGCACTGCTTATATCAGTTGGCAGGTGGATGCCCTACATACCGGGAATGATTGCCGACCTTGCACCAATTTCGGATAGTTACTGACCGTCAAGTGGGGCTCCCATTCTCGGACGAATCACTCACCAGATAATTCCCGCATTCTATGGGATGAATGATGCAAGCTCCAGGTTCTACAGTGCCATATAAATCCTATTATAGCTGAAAAAATATGCCAACTGCGTGGTCTAATGGGCATTTATTAATGAAAATTTCAAATGACTCTAGCTAAATGCTATACACCAACTGCTTTCGTTAAAACTCAGTGGATGTACACAGGAGAAGGCGCACACTTAAAATGGCCGCCTGTCAGTGGCAGTTGAATTCAAAATTTAAACTTGGTTACCTATCAAGGCCTACATACTGTTCCATTCTGATTCCGTTTTTCTATATTGGCTAGCGAGTTTGCTACATATGATTATTTGTCCAAATAGCACGCCAAAAAAAGACAATTAGGCATTTGGATAAACATTTGCTAAGTTGGCCGATTCTGCACTCCATGAGCAGAGCCCAAAATCTCAAAAATAGTCCTCAAACGTATATTTCTTAATTTGTTACAAGATACTATATAATTGTTGTAATTTCAGGAAGCAGGGATAAATTACTCAATATTTTTTAAGCTTGATAATGTTAAACCTTTCATTACAGATATTTAAACAGCCGAAGGTTATCAAAATAAATAGTTAGATCGTCTAGATCCACCAAGATCCATTGCCTTATCTGTGTTCTAAATGACACCAAAAGTTTCTAATTCCCCTCATAATTAAATCATCTTCCGGTCCATAAACTGTCACAGGGCTATCAGAAGCCGTCAACTGAGTAAATCACAGACTAATGCATAAATATGGCACAGAGCACAAATACAAACTTGAATAAAACTGAAATAAGTGAGTCTCACACTTTTTCATAGTGCCTTTTAGTTTAATAGTGGACTTATATGAGGTCAATTTGCTTGCTCCGACAAGGTCATATGTCTGGCGCTGTGAGAACTACAATAATAGTAGTTCATATCCAGCGTAGTACTTGTAGTTTAGGTAATTAATACCATTAGATTAAAGTATTGGTTTAGTGTTAAAGTGTTAGCTACGAATATAATTATTAACAAGTCGAATAATTCGGGAACCACGGCAATAAAATCTTGCGTTGCCGTATTCAAAAATTTGAATTGCCGCCTGGGTTGGCTAATAGAGGAATTACGGAAAACAATTATAAAGCTGGCTACTTTACTCTCACTAAAATGAGTGGTGAAACCTACTTAGCCCTGGAGCCTTCGATAAATCGTTTTTTTATTTCATTTCATAGCACACTTATTACTGCATATTACTTTAAAGAAATATTTGATAGATTAGGTTGCTGCT
Source organism: Hymenolepis microstoma (assembly GCA_000469805.3). Lineage (NCBI taxonomy): Eukaryota > Metazoa > Platyhelminthes > Cestoda > Cyclophyllidea > Hymenolepididae > Hymenolepis > Hymenolepis microstoma. The sequence continues at coordinate 28,053,131 of LR215989.1, forward strand.
TTGTAACTGCAAATGCGTTAGAATAGGGTTTCAATTACTGGGTGCGCTACGGAGCTCACAACGTACATTTAGTAGGAGAATGGGTGAACCAAGAATGCTAATAAGTGAACAAACGAATCGAGTGGGCACGATTCAGAAGCCTAAAACATCAGATTAAGTAAATCCGAAAGTTAGCCCACTTAAAAGATTAGTAGATAAAATTTTGAGAGAAATATTAGAGGAGAGTCCCTGAAATGGATTAAAATGTAGCATTTGTGGAAATCCAGACATGAGAGAATCCCCAACTACTTCATAACTTTGCTGTAATTAAGGAGACAGGATCTATTCAACTGCTTCAATTAATCTGTATATCGAATTTTAAGAACTTTATAAATTTGTGCTGCAGAAGTGAAGTTGTATGTGACTTTGATAGCACCTTGATTAAATTATGTATAAAAACAAACACCTTCGATCAGAGTAAATGCTTAAGTTTTAAGGTGGAAAAGCATGATTTTGTTCGCTGGTGTTACTGGGGTTTGGTTGATAGTCAATTATTAAAAGGTATTTTGTCATTTCATCAAACCAAAGTAGATAAGAATAATTTTCGATACATGAAAAAGTTCCTAATTTTACACACAACTCCCTCCAAAAACAAGTTTTGACCTAAAACCGATTTTTACACCAAATCCATGTATGTGTAAGTAGTCTCACTCTCGTGAATGGAATGCAAGTGGATTTTTGAAATGATCCCACTAATTCTTCTCTTCTTTCTACTATATGCCTGTATTTCCCCATTTGACAAATGTAGTACTTACAATGTAAATTGTAATTGAGTTACGCTAACTCATGTAAAAATGACTTAAACAAGAACCTAGAATGAATTGACAGTAAGGGAACTGTTAAGTGGTTTATCCCAGTCTGAACAATTTAGGAAGAAGTAGTCTTGAAGTGGCCTCCTAAATTGGGCAGCTGACCAACCCCCCTCCCTCCCCCCCGGCCTCCCATATGTTTAAGGAAATTAATAAATAAGACCACATATGGCATTGTGATGACATTGATTACTGACCTAGGCTGCCAAAATATCATGTGCCCTTCTTTGCACGTGAGTATCGACAGTACGCATGGGCACATTGCTGGCATTTGATCCCAAAGTCACATTTTCTTACTGGATTTCGAATCTAGTTGATCTGTAGCAAATTGTCACTTTAACTTGATAATAGTTCACAAATTTCCGAGGACAAATTATAAGTTGTTTAAATTTTACCCCATTGATTGTTTAATTTTATTACATTTTTTGTTGTTTCGTGCTTTTAGTACTGAAAAAAAAGTTTTTTTGTCTTACATTTACCACTTTATTCTTATTGACATGATCCCAAAAGTAGGACCCTAGGACGAATAATGATGGTTCGAAATTATTGCTATTCAAATAGCTAAGAGTGAGAAGAAGACCCTAATTTTCTTTGTAGCAAATCACAAAATTTCCCCTTTTTAGAAGCACCAGGCGTTGGTTACCAACAGCGTCAATTCCAGTTATTATCGCATATGGCCGATAGGCTCCGAACAGTGACCTGTTTGACCTCATGGTTAAAATTAGATAGGCATCATGAATTACTCATCAGTGGCCTTAGAGGTGAGTCTTAATTTATTTTACCAAGCTGGCCCAGAGAATGAATGCAAATGTATTAATTGGTAAGTGCTAACCCCTATTTTAAATGTTTTTTTTTGTATGTTTATAAATTCTTATTAGTCTGAGGAAGATCATTCGCACTCCATGACCATACAGAGCAGGTTGCACATATAGTTTTTTCCCAAAAACCCTGATTGCGAAAAATCCTTAAGCTAGTATAACATTTCAAAGTACGTTATTTACCAAAATTCTGATAAAATTCTACTAATTTTATTGGTCAATAAAGTTTGGTGCTTGTAGGATAGATGGTGGGTTAAAAACTACGATTTCCGCAACCAAATATCTTACTCTTATTTTAGCACTTAATGTGAGTATTTTTTCCTAAATATTGAAATGAAATACGGAAATCCCAATTCTCGCATTTCTATTTTATGACTTTGTGTAGGTTTTGTTCTCCCTTAGCTACACAGAGACGATTTTACCGTTTTTTACAGCAGTATAGTACTTTTGAATTTACGCTCCGAAATTTGCCCTATAGACCGATCACAGAGAGTTTAGTATTCCAATTTTTATTTTGTGTTCTCTTACTATTTGCTCAGGAAAGGGAACTTTCGGATGAAATGGTCTATGCGTTGATAAGCAGTTGAAAGACAATAATGATTCTGAACAAAAAAAGGGTTTTTAGATTTATGCTCCAAGCAAAACAAGAGATATTTTATTTTATATAGGATTAAAAACTAACAAAATATCTACAATAGAAATTGGAGTATAAAGCCGGTGAGAATAACGAACCAATGAAGTTCCTGGTGTATAAAAATTGTCTTTTGTAATTTGCTTCTTGTCTTTGAGTTAAACATTATGTCTCAGTTTCAGGTTTTTTCCCCCATTTTTACTTCTTTTTTCCAAACTAGCATAACATTTATTTGTCAAACTTTTCTGCATCTTTCTCTCCTGCATCTTTGTCACTTCTTAACATAAATTTTGCAGCTTGAAGTGGACTAGAGCAGGCAGGCAGGTGAGATAAACACATGTACAAATTTAAATCGGTCGGCCCTTCTCTTAACCCTCTCAAGCAAATTTTAGAGAAAGCTATCTCGTATAGTTTTTTTTTCTTCTTAGGGGATAATTTACTTTTAAAATTCCCTACCAGGTTAAATAACTTGGGAGGGATTAAAAAGTGCTGGCAATTAGCTAGCTTGCCTCCACAACATTTCTTACAGGTTTGTTAAACATCTCCCAAACTACGCAGAATATGCTCCCATAGCCGAGTAACAACTTTGCAGACATGAATTTCGGTAATTTATTCAGAACTAGGATTTGAATTTTCCCTCCTAACTAATGCAAATGTTGAATTTCTCCCAAAGCAGAATGGTCTGCACTTGAGAGTAATGGTAAATATATTACAACGCTGAATCTATTCCAAGTATGACATATTTTCCAAGACAGAGAACGAATTATAATGACAATGCTCGAGGTGTTATGAGAATGGTCGTCATTTAAAGCAGAATTTTCTCCCAGCCCCTTTCGAACTGGTGTCTAATTCACCTCTTTGTTTCGGCTTACTTTGTGGTCAGCCCAGTTACCGGACGTGTGCCTGTGAATTTAAATACTTCCAACGTTCTATTGCTCAAAAGCCAGGCCAACCAGTTCACAAAAAATTTTGATGGTAATCGGCTTACATTGCTTCTCATCACGTAGTGAATCTTTTGCTAACTAAATCACTAAGCGAAATATTTTAATAGTCTGCAATCTCATCCATGGATATTTCAGGTTGAGAGATCTGCCGGGGAAAACTTCCATGTATCATTCTTCGGTTGGGTCTCCGGTTATCGAAAACTCTTTCAAATACTCAAAATTTGAAACGTTAATGCGTTATAACGAACTTACCTTCTTTTCTTTAATGGGTCAAGACCTGTTACTTTAATTTCAGTAACCCATGTCAATTTCAGCTCAGCAACTCTTTCCAAATCTTCTATGAGGAGGTTATATCAAGTTCAATTCTACACTAATAAACTAAGAGGCAGATTAAAACTCCTTTAATCAGGTTTGTAGCCTTCAACAATTTCAAGTGCTCTGTTGATAGCTTCAAATAGTTGCACAACGAAGGACTTTTAAAAACCAATGTTAGAGTTCCCTCTCTTTAATATGAGCGATAGATCCATTGTTTTGTTGAAATGATAAAATTCAATCGTCTGAAAAAGGATATGACTTGCCTTTTCTCCTCAAGAAATACTCTCTTCCGTAATTCTCAATTCCATTTTTGATGTCGAGTGCTTTAGTAAAAATCCGATTCTCTTTAGGGATTTTCTAAAATATACCACTACATTTGAGTCGGTTTGAAAATGCTAGTAGTACTTGAATATTTAAATATAATTTTATCTTCAACACTCAGAATTAATAGATTAATATAAGCATGAAATCCTCTGAAAACACATTATTATACGCAACAAAGTGTTTACTTTCGATTTATTAAGTCCATTTTAATATCTGTATATCATTTTGAGAACCCCAAGACTCTGTTGAGGAGTAAGTAAATTATTCTGAAATTCATAAACTCCGAGCAAGTTTAGAAACAGCATTATCCCGAATAAGGTAATATAACATCGTTGACCCGATTACTCCCTAGCCAATGAAATACCGCTTCTTTAGAGACTTGTGTGCCTGACCTGAAGCAAACGCCCACACTATTGGTTGATTCTTCACTGGCTCTTCTCATTGGTTAATTGGTGCGAATAGATTTACCAACACGGAACGAATAGCGGTCATTCAAACTTTTTTGGGCTTTGGATCGGGTATGTCGCATCCTTTGTCTCAAATTAATTTCTTTCTTGCATATATATATATGTATATAAGTTTGCCAATATGTGCACTATTGACGTTATTGATTATTGCTAGTAAGTTGAATCTTTATTTAAATCCACTTGCCCATTGTGGATCCTTACGCATACTTCGAATGCCTTTTGTGACTATTATTTAATCTGCTGCTGTACAAACGCCTCTATCAATATTTGACTGCAGATTGTCAATTATAGCTCTTATATTTAATTAAACAGGTGGAATACTAGAGGAATATATTTCATAGTTATGTCACTTTTAGAAGTACAGAAGCTTAACTTTTTAGCCCAAAGGGGTTGATACATGCAAGTGTGTTAGTGGTGGTTGACCTAAATAAAAGACATGAGTCGAAAGAATCCCTGTCCAATTTAATGCGCATTATTGGTTAGCTAAAAATAACTTCCGGTATTTCTAGCCAATCGGTTTATGCACTACCCTTTTAGAAATTGCTAACTTATTCTTTTCTCCTAGCTAATATCGAAATAAACTGAAACAACAATACAAATGGTTGCTCAGGAATTTCTTGCCCAACTCGACAAGTTGCACTTTGTCGATAGCTCAAATTTACACGATTTCGCTGATCGTTGTGCTTACCTTCTCTCCTTTGTGGTCTTGGTCATCTGTTTTACGATTGTGACACTCAAATCTTATGTATTTGAGCCTCTATCCTGCTACACAGCCACCACTTTCTCTGGGTCTAATATGATTGCTTATATCAATGCATTCTGTTGGGTGAATGGTACGGTTCCAGCAGATGTCAACACGAAAAGACTAGACGATCCCACCTACTGGGATTATCTTGAATCCAAGAAAGTCAGTAAGTTGTTTCCGTTGCTCTTTTTCGAATATGCATTCAGTTTATTAGGTCACAGTTTCGTAAGCCGTTAATATTTGTCCCATTTTAAGCTCTAAGCCGGACAGACTAGTTTTAGATGAACTGATGAGTCACTATAGAGGTCAATAACGGGGGTCGATTAGGAATTTCCAATCTAAGGTCAAAAGCCATTTATAGCCTTTGCAAAATTACTCGAATTATTCTATATTGAAGCCTATAATTTTGTGAAATTAGCAGCACTCAAGCACATTTGCTGAGGCCTGGTCTTTTAATTATAACCAAACTGCATGGTTGCTTCATCGGATCTTGTTAACGTTAAGTTCAATGTTGAAATGTACGTTTAGCTTATAATGCATTGAGTTCCGTTCATTGTTAAATGAAATTGTCATGCTTTGTATAATCTGATAACAGGCCTTTGACTCAGATTAGCATAGATAATAAATTATTACTTAATTCATTTGAGCAAAAGTCCTTTTAAAAAGTGCGATTTGAATAACTGGTATACAGCTTTTATTTTTGCGAATAGGACAAGTACAAATAGGCTGATTAGTGAGGTTGGGGCTATTGTCTTGATCTTGGGTAAAACTACTTCTTGAGATCGACCAAATTAGATTCAATACCTTCCGACCAAAATTATGGTCTTCCTAAATCCAGCAGATAACTAAAGCCATTTCTTGAGGGCATGAGATGAAGGATTAATTAAGAGAAAGTAGAAAGGCGTCACTACGGAGGTAGGACAATCTGAATTGTGAATAAGTGAAATGAGGTACACCAAAGCGATTGATCTATTTCGCGTTTATTTTTCACTGGTAGTTTGAGGCCAGGCCTATGAATTTCGGTACGCATCTACCACAGCCTCTTCGTATTATAAACTTGAGGGCTTTTGGTTTTGGCTTGACCTTAATGCCGGGTGGTGAAGATTGTAGCCGGTTGATGGTTTTCGAAATTTGCTATTTATTTGGTATCGATTAAAAAAATTTTCTATTTTATGTTCTATTTTACAGATTACTACCAATGGGTGTCTCTTGTACTGGCTCTGCAAGCAATTATGTGTTACCTTCCATCTCTCTTCTGGGAAGCTCTAACATTCAATCGTATTGGATCTAATCTAAGTTTCTACATTGAATCCGCTCAGAGTGCTGCTAGAGACTCGGGAGCTAGTCGCAAAAATAAGGTAGAGTTCCTGGCTTCAGCTCTGGATACCCTATTCTACGCCAGACGTCAAATTGAATATGGTCCCAAAAGGAATATTTGTAATCGTCTTCTGAACTTCATACGTGAACTTCTTCCACATAAGCGTCTGGGCCGTGCACTCTGCGCCTACTACATGATGATCAAATTCCTCTATTTGGCAAACGCTGTCGCACAGATCCTTATCATGGAGAGTTTCCTCGGAATGACCGGAGAGTACAGATTATTTGGATACAAGGTTCTCTGTGATCTTTGGAATGGTCGGTACTGGCAGGAGTCACTTGTATTCCCACGTGTCGGCTACTGCCGTATACCCATCAAACTTGTTGGAAAACCTATCCCAACTGTTGTTGCTCAATGCACAATGCCTATCAATATGCTGAATGAAAAGGTTTACATCTTCCTTTGGTTCTGGTTTGTTGGTGTAGCTTCACTAGAAGTGGCGAGTATTTTAATTTGGATTTTCCGACTGTGTGTTCGCAAACGACGTGTCCGATCACTAATCCGATATTTGAAAATTGCTGATGCCTATGAGCAGAACATGAACGACTCTATTATTCGTTTTGAAAATGACTGTCTACGCCCTGATGGTTCATTCCTTCTCTACATGCTAAGGCTTAATGCCGGTGATATAATTACAAATGAGATTCTTCAGGCTCTCTTTGAACGGTTCCTTCGCAATGAGAAGGCCCTTGCAGCCAAAAAGATTCAAGATAGTGTCAATGTCCTTCCCTCAACTCCAAATCAAGATATGCTCATAGATGAAAAAACCGCTGACATGAGTGCCGTAAAACAACGTTTCGTATGAACATCTATCGATAACATCCATGTGCTCAAAGACAATCTGTTCTTCTGCCCTCTATAGTTTTTGATATTTCATTTTCTAATCCTCACCTTTGTACTTTCGATACCTCATAAACTATTTAATAGTTCTAACTGCTGAGTGGAACTTGCCTTTGCTTTTGAGTCAAGAATCTCACTCTGTCCTTTGGTGGAAACTAGACCTAGTGTTCTGTCTCTTCTTTCTGGGAGATGAATCATTGGGTGGAAGCGCGATGTATAGGCGGGAAGTTATTGCGCATAGAGGGTGAGTCACCAGAGTCACAGAAACTGGGTATACGTGCACTGAGGACGATAGCTAGGTTAACTAATATTTCTGGAAGGGAGTTGATGAGTCATTGGAGGAAAGGCAATTGCCGAGTGTAGGCATCGGAAATTGTGTTAGGGGGAGAACGTGCAGTTTAGATGGGTTACACCTTTCCTATATGAGTGTAATTGGCTCTGAGATCGATTTATGTCTTATTGCTAATCTGCTTTTGGTGTTATTTATTTCAGTAATGGTTCGATTTGACCATTTCTTAGCGAGCTTGAAAATACTGCCTAAATTGAGGCAAGAATTCGCATTGAATTGTGAGAAAGCTCTGACTTTAAATTTCCGTGAAGAGATTGAAGGATAGTGGTAAAGACGCATTGGACATTGTAGGAAAGCAATTGCTGCAATTCAAATTTTGGAACGTAAATAACCCAATTGTACGCATTTTGGAGCATTGTGTGTTATAACCTGATTCCAAATTTCAATTGACTGATGTAATAAAATTAAAAAGGTGTTCTCAGAATCCTTTAGTTCTCCCTACTTTATCACTCATTTGGATTTACTGCCAACCGATTTAAAGTGCTTCACTCCGCTAAAAATTCTGCTTAATTAATAATAACTGCTAAAATGACAATAATTTAAAGCATGAAGTGATAATAGCAAATGTGGTGGCTCTGTTCGTGTTGTTTTGCCGATTTATGTTAGCTTTGGGTTTAATATGTTTAAATTCAATTCTACTTTTATAATTATGTCTATTTTGACTACAAGGGCTGATCAATGGACCTTCATTCGCGCTAGAGCGTTCTGGAAAGTGCGACCGTGAGTTCAGAAACCTCTCAGCTAATCGGGAATCGAATTTGTGCAACACTGAATAATAATGATTAAATTTAATGACTAAGCACTTGAGCAGTTTGCCCTATAAAAACTCCACTCGCTTCATGTGTTCAGTTTCCTCAATAATTTTAATGTTTTGAGAGCAATTTTATATCAAGGGCTTTTGTCCGAGAAAATTTTTGAGGTTTAGTCGTGACTTACTTGCGAGGTATCCGCTTGAGGCATTTCCCAATTGACAAGTGGGGGATTAATTTTCCGGTATTGGTGAGAGCAATAGAGTATTGATAAATGAGTCTGTCCAACAGCATTTTAATGATGAAAGAACACTAGACGGTCTCTAATACTGATGAAATTGATGGTTGGGAAATGCAAATATCTCAATTCGAACAGGAATTTAAAACAGCTTTCTTCTACTTTAGCAAAAATGCGATCTGGGCTAATTTTAACACTCAGTAGAGTTGTTTCATAGAACTTCGATATGCATATTCTTAGATGTTTCCGAATATGATATTTTAAACCCGAAAATAAGTACGAACTTGTGAAAGCGGTAATTTGATGAGATTATCTACCCGTAAATGCATGAGTGAACTTTATTGAGAAGTTTTACCGGGAATTCTAAAGCAAAGTGGGGGGGGGGGGGGGGGGGGAGGAGGAGATGATTACACTGTCAGAAAGCTTAGTCGACACTTCACCAAAAAGCCTCACTCTGCTACGTGATTGGACTAAATAATCAGGAAGTTGTATTAGCATGAGATGCATTTTGGTAGCTGCTATTTTAAAGTGTTTTAAAATTGCCAAAAAACTAAAAGTTTCACTTTCAAAGTATTCTTATTATCTAGAATCCATCTTCTCTAGAAATACAGCATCTATTAATTAGCACGATAACGACAACCTTAAGGAAATCCCTCTTTGTCCACAAAAAATCTATTCTGTTTATTTTTGTAATTACTTTGACGAATACGTACCGACAAAATGCTCCAATTACCGACTTGTTGCGGATTAGCTACCTAACTAAGCCTGACTGTTCTCAGAAACCTCAGTGACAGTTTCTCCTAGTCCGTAAGACCCCCATAACTAGCTAAGCTAGTTGCAAAGCTAAGAAGAGACAAAGGTATCCAGAGTACGCGTTCATTCTAGACATGAATGACGTGAAGTGTAATATATGACGTGGAACTTAGTCATTATATACACTTTATGACACGATGACCTCATATAACTTGGATCATTGATTGGTCGGAAAATCGTGTACTGGGATTGACCATTGATTGATCGTAGTTGGTATTGGTCATTGATTCTGCATTTGTCATGCTAAATTTGTGTTCCTTTCAGACTGACATTCAAAAAATTATTATAATGAAAGCAGAGTATATTGGCAAGGATTGAAATTTCTTTCGAGGAAACAAATTCTAGTATCACGATAATGCTTATCAATTCTGTACTCGCTCAATCTCCACTTTGTCGACTTTCAATCACATTAAATAAAGTATTTTTATTTAAGAGAGCAACTTAAAACGGTCAAGATATATTGTTGAGGGATTATATTAGCGTTCGAAATCCACCGTAGCTTAAACTTATATCTTTTAAAATTATTTACGGTTCTTTTATGTACGGCATGTTGTGAACCGATGGTCTAAAAATTGGTCAGATGCATTTGACGGAACTATAACTGGGTGAGAAATGCTGTTTATTCATTCTTAACCATTTAGATGACAATCCAGTTCTTAACGGTCGCTGAAATTATATGTGAAATGTTTTTGACATTGAGGTCACTTTACTTCGTTTCAAAAGTCAATAATTCGATTTAGATCTAGCATAAATAACTTATTATCTTGAGGCATAGATAATGTGTTCTCTCCCCTCCACATTTACTAAAACATATGCATAAAAACAAGTAAAAATAGCAAATAACTTGATACAAATACGTACATGCTCAGAGATAAGAATTGCCAAATGCATAAGCGCAAAAATATCGAATTTACTCACAAATGACCTATGATGTCTTCGTTTACGGAAAGCTTTATTATTTCCTGAATTAATGGACTGGAGAATTTATTAAAAGAAATAAAAGTTATTAAACAAATAAGGCCGGTTTCAGAATTGTTAAAATAACACTTTTAAAAAGGGAATTTAGGATTTCCTGTTAAAATTGCAAATACGTTTATGGATTTCTAGACCATATATTACCCTTTTTACACTTTTGAACTTACTTCTACTTAAGGATACTTATTATTGACGAAAAAGGACAGACTTTAGACCATCCTAAGTTGCACATAGTAACTCTAACTTAAAAGTGATATTTATTAATTTGGAGTGGAAAAGTAAAATATATGTTATGGACACATGAAATTTTAATTAACGTTTGTCGTTATTTTGCGTCGAATCCGAATCTGTAGGCAGTACAACCTGATTTCTTCAAAAAATAATCTGATCTCAGATAACGCATAGTGAAATATAAGATACACAATCTGTACCAATTTCATTAACGGCGTGGGAACCGAAACTGAATAAAAATTAAAATAATCTATGATCTGGAAAAAAATATCTTTAAATTCTGATTGAATCCAAATCAAGTGGACTTCCAATCACCTCTGTACTCACCTTTACAAGTAATTCGGCTTACTTTGGTAACATGAAGCCAATTGATAAATGGCTGTGACTAATTTGCTTAGCGATGTAGCAAAATAGGAAAATGACGTGAGTTTGACGTACAGATATTGTTATTTGGCCATAGGAATAAGGAACTTAAATGATCTTTAGCTCAAACAATCATGGGGTTCTATTAATATATATATATATAAATTATTCCTTAGTAATAATTTTTTTATAAAATTCAGCATTTGATGGTGTTTGTATGTGCTGAAGCGCTGGCGCTTCGTGTAAAAGAAATCGATTGTTGCGTTTCTAATCTTGAATATGGTAACAAAATCGACAGAGCTACCAACACTCGAGGAATTAGAGGTTCCTGAGATTAAAATGACAGCTGTGCCACTTCTGGCTGCTGCCCTGCACATGGGGAAATTTTGCGATCAGCAATCAAAGGTACATAATTTTTTGCCTCATATCGTTTAGGAATTTATGCTTTGCCATCAAGAACACCACGACCCAAGAAAATGTATTAATGAAGGAAAGGATGTTACCGAATGCGGTCTCAAATTTCTCAAGTTGTTGAAGAAAAATTGTGCTGACATATTTACTGAGTATTATAATTGCCTCTGGAAACATGGTGGCCCTTATTTCCAGATCCAGAAGTAAGCACCATTTATACATTTTTTTGTCGCATATTACGGAACATTATCTCCTTGTTGATAAGATGTTCCGCTTCCTCAATTTTGGAATATTTTGTGTAATAATATAACTAAGACTTTGATTTTTACCTAAATTCCGCTAGAGATAGATTTTGATAGATTTCAAGGTATGTTTTCCCAAGTTCTCAGCGTTAAGTTTAAAATATTTATATCTGTGCTTTTTTCATTTAGAATACAAATATAATTTTAATAGCTATAATTATTACAGCCCTATTAGCTCTTTAATTATGTCCTTTATTAATTTGTAAGTTTAGAAGAATGTGATTGCTGGTGCTTTTGCACGGAATCACACAACACACACACATTTTTATGATGTTCCTCCAACCCATCTTGTTAATATCGTCTAGTAACGCTCATTGAAATTAATCTCTGATAAAAAATCATCGGGCATCCCTCAAGTGTCTAAACCTTCAATTTCTGGATGTTTACTGACAGATTGCACGCGTACATTATACGTTTGGAAGAAACTCCTTTACTCTTCCGATTTCTTCTACAATCCTACGTTGTTAATGCAATAGAATCTAAATTTATTACCTGGAGATCAGAATTAGAATATTTCAATTATATTCATTGCTATCTTAAATCGCCGGCATTTGATACAATGAGTATTCGTATTGGGATTTAGTTACTGAACAAGTAATATTACTGATGTTATGTATCTTCTATACTTCTGTTGCGACTGTTGTGGGGCATTTTAGAAGTCAGAAATTACAGTCTGGATTCCTACCAGTACATAGACACTAGTGATGTGAATCGTTTACGTGCTGATAAATCTTTGTCGAAGTGAGCTTCTTGTTAGGGTGATTCCATTATATCTTTCTTCCTCCCTAAGTTAAGTGTTAACATTTTCTTTGATAGGGTTCAAGAACGTCAGTAATTCTGGACAATTACGCTAGAGTGCGTTCTGTGCTGCGGTTATTATAGTTATTAACTATAACTATTGTTTGGGGTTGCCAATCGAAACTACTATTTTCAAATAGCCATCAGATAAAAATGCTATCATCCATTATAATTGTTCGATTTTATTTGACATATATTTCTGTCTTTCAGTTGCCGTAAGCTGCAGTATCCTTTGGACAATTGCATCAAAGAGAAAATCGGCCTGGAACGACCAGCATTGGGTTACTTCAACCGTGTCCGCTTAGTGGACACAAAGCGTCCCAAACCCGTTCCCGGCACAGCTCCCATGCCAGAGCGTATTCCTGATATGCCAGATTGGGACAGTATGCCTGATCCGGAGAAGTTGGAAGCTCGCAAACATACCAACGAAGCCATGGTGTAGATGTGCCGCCAGTAGTTGTATTCGAGTTCCCAAAGTACTGTCTCATTAACCCCTCCCAAAATAGCATACTATTAGTCTTGTGAATAAATGTCTTCGTTTTTTGGTGCGTGCCTCGCTTTTATGCTCTTGGCCCTTTCCCCTAAAATTGTAATCAATTTTTAGAAGGAAATAGGGTTAGGGGCACAAAAGTAAAGAATTATGGCCAGTTACAGTTCAAAAGAAATTTTATGAGCTGCTTTTACATTGTTTCAATGTTAAAGAGAAGTGACATGGATGTTAATTTTATTGCCTATGCACGGACCGTACGTACAATTCGTGTTTTTATTATTGACATTGAAGGTCAAATAGCGCTGCCTAACAGCAGTTGCTACCTCTATTAGCCGTCAATTCGTGAGGCTGATAAACAACCTGCATGAATGTCTCCTCCAGAATTTAAACAACTATGTATTTGCCGGTTTCCAGTTTCATTGAAGAGGGGCATTTTTAATACTCGTCTATGATAGATATATGAAACCATTGACTTATCTAGGAGACATTCAGCTCACTAATATATCAGAAAAATGCGCGAGTGTTGATTACAGTCAGAAATCAGTTCTCACTAGCGTTTGTTGCATCGAACTATGTGATTCATATTCAAATTAGCACAAATACCAAATTAAAACAGAGGAAATTGATGGAATATCTTCGTATCGCATTCCTTTGGAAAGTGCATCGTGAATTTCTCAAGCTTCAAGAACAAACCATTCAATAAAAATGTTAAGTGGGTGTAAGCATAACCTTGTAAAACCCTATTTCAGATAATTCCAACATCCTTCCTCAGAAAGCTTCAATAGACACTTAATTCGCTTCAACGAAAGAATATGCCAGTATATGGTCAGTATAATATTGCATTTCGAAATGTTAAGATAGATATTGGAATAAAATATTGTGGTTTTACTTCTATATCAAATAAGTCTCATAACATTCTAAAGTCCAATTTGAATACCAAAAATCTGTTCAAAACAAATCGTAGCCATTGGGTCCAAACAAAAAATCCCTCCGTTAAATAAAAATAATGGTTCATAAAATGATCTCTTAAAAACATTAAAACTCGACACTACAGTACAGTTTTCACCTGTCAATATTGGTAAGAGATAGTAAATTATAATCTCCCGAAGATATCATAACCCAGGACGCAGGTACCAGTTTAATCGGACGATAGTTAGCAGTGGTAACTAACGAAGGTTCTCCAGTAGAAGGTATTACTCTTGGTTTCAACAACTTCAAGGCCGCTTCAACTAGCTCCTTCGGTTTCAAAGTAGTTGAATTCTCAGCACCTTTAGGAGACGAGCTTGACTTTGAGACGGCCGTTGATGACGAGGATGCCCTATTGTCATAGAGAGCTATCAACTGATGCCTATTCACCTTGTCTTGATCTTCCTTGATGTCAAGAGCGGTGAAGGTCGGCTTTGATGCCTGAGCAGTAGAGTCCTCCTGCTCATCTTGAACGATCCAATTGCATGAAATGATTGGATCATCTGCGGCCAGATAAGCTAAGCGGGAGGATGAGGTGATATCCCGATGGAAAATTTTGCCACCACCGAGTGTGAGAACATTCGCGAGAGTTTGTCGACTTGGAAAGGGGTAAGAATAATTTCCCTACACAACAATAAAAGAGCAAAGTAAAACTCCGGCACTTAAACAAGTAACATTTTAGAAACAGTACATGGTCGTGCGTCTTTAACAGTGATTCGAGCGCTCGTCTGCGAATTTAGAGGTTACGATCTCAATGACCAACGATTCACAACCAGAATTCACATCCACCGAATGAAAGAGATGGTAGATTATGAGTTTCTCACTTGACGCGTGGCAAGATGCCGAATCTACTGCTGCCACACATATGGCTTATTATTGATTACCTTAGTTCGTTATCCAGGACTCAACTACTACGGTTGTGAACAATTCTACCTAGGTATCTGAATTAAAAATGTAGGAGTCACTTCACATCACCTTTGTAGGAAAACGTATTCCAAAAACATGACAGCTTGAGGAAATCAAATGTGTATAAACCGAGGAGTCCCATTTGGAGTCTTCGCAAGCCAAGGGATTTCTTATTCTGCGTGATGCGCGTTTGATGTTAGCATAGTTTTCATCGGGAGCCGGATTGTTTGTGCCTTAGCATGATATTTCACTTTGCTCGGAGGTTTCTTCGACCTTTATCATACTATTTTGTGCCCTTTTTCTGAGAGAGGTTGGGCACCACCCCTACTCCATGGTCTTCATCGAATGCAAGCTTCATGATTGAAACTGAAACATTCAATCAAGTGTGGAGACAATACCGAAGTGCTCCAGTGCTTTATTTGTAGCAGGCTTTCAAACGTCTCTTATATTGCCATTTCTAGCCACAGCAGCCTCAATTCATGCCAGATTCTTTACATAGCGTTCAGGGAGCATTGTCCAGAGACCATAGTTTTATTTTTGATGACCTGCACAAATCATTAGGGTATAAGTTATTATCTTCTATACTTCGGATGTGTTCCAATCATTCCCGATGCCAGTAGGTAGATGAAAGGATTCAGTTTCGCAGGAAACGAAGTGTGCTCAAACACTCTTAACATGCATGGGAAAGCAATTAAATATTATTCTGGGAAAGTCTATATAAGGAAAATTCTTGCTGGGATGTAGAATCAAATACTTTCGACCCTAAAAGAACGGAATAGTGAGTATGTTTCTTCGCACTTGGCTGCCAATTGCTTAAACATATTGGATAATCGCATTGTTAATAATCACCCACATATCTCTATCTTTAAAAAACAAATATACCTTCCACTTTGCGCCTGGAAAAATGCAGTTATGGCGCATACTTTGGCTTAGATTAAATGAGTGAAAACGAAACCCTTTATTTTCAACATATGGGGAAAGCGAAAGACAATATTTTAAACGACTCAGCATCCATCGACTGGTCACATGTGATTTGTCACCTATGAGTTTGCAGTAATCAAACTCGTAGTGCCACCTTCAAGATTCTATGACATAAAACATCAACAGTTCATTATCGAGATTGATACTATGTGGTATGAGATATTAATTCTCATTGGAAATCAATAATCAGATTTTACAACCATTCTGCGATATGTGTTTCCATCAGTCAACACTAATTGTCGAATAAGACTAGAAGTCATCCTCCCATTTATTTCTGCTAATCCGCCACTACAGCTGAAATATTCGTGAATAAATAGAAATACACTCACAAGAAGAACAAATCTAAAGCCATGGAAAAGACCAGCTGAGCCTGCTTCCCTCGCGAGCCGACTTCGACGAGGAGCATACGAATTTATCGATGGATTGCATCCATTCAACTCAAAGGCCTCCTCATTCACTCGAGTCTGCATTTCCAAGCACGTTTCAATCCAGTCAAAGGCGAGAATCCAACACCCCTAAACAATCCGTTACTTAATCAAAACGTGAACACACCTGTAACACACTGCTCACATACTTCAACGTTCTCGGACAATGAAGACCTATATCTGGTGACTGCTGCTTTCGCTCCACCTCCTCCTCCTTATCCTTTTTACTCCCCCTCTTCCTTCCTTCTTTTGGAGAAATCATTTTTACACCAGTGATAAGATGGGTTACATCAGTTGAAGATTCGTTTACAATGCGTGCATGAGTCAGATTCGCAACTCGATTAACCAGCCTTTGTTGATCGCGATCAAGCCCAGTACAAAGAAATACCGGTTTAGTGCGTCGTCTAAATATATAATGAATAGTGTTTACCACAAGACCTACCTTTCTAAGAAAAGTGCTGATGCTGAAGTGTCAGCGATGAGCTTAGTATTGGAAAACCTCGCTGAAAAAGTTTTGGCAGACTTCACAAGCAATTCGTGAATCTCTGTATAGTCCTTGAGAGCCTGAGAAAGATCCTTTTTCAAGGTTTTTCGACCCTTCGTACTTGCCTTGGCAGAATTGATAATATCCTGATTGGTATCTGCAAGACAGCGTTCACAAACTTGAATTGGAGTAACATTCTGGCCATTGGGGAAGTTTGGATTAGCATTGTATTCTAGTAGAAGGCGAATGACCTCAATTCGTCTGTTGAAAACAGCTTCGTGGAGAGGTGTTTCCAGTTCTGGTCCACCTAGGATGTCAACAGACGCTTTTCCTTCCTCCAAAAGACATTTCACAGCATCCACGTGCCCTCTTAAAGCAGCTTCATGTAGAGGTGTCCACCCAGCATGGTCTCGAACATCTGGACAGTGACCACTGGAAAGGAGGGCCTGTAGTTGATCAAGATTATTTTTAATAGCCGCTCGATGAAGTGCACTCTCGCCTTTACTGTTGATTCGTGTTTCTGGATCGCTGAAACTGGAATTAGAAACTGAACTACCGGCTCTGCCTTTTCTGGAGTTTTTTAGAGAATCGGAGGAAGAAAGTTTCTTCCTGACTTGTTCTTGTTTTCCCGTTGGGGAAGATTTAACAACTGATGCGGAAACAGTATCGTCCATTTCCGACCTTTCTGGTGAAGCCAAAGGAGCCTTTGGTGAAGGAGGAAATCTTTCAAGGTTTGCATTCTGTATAAGGAATGCAGTAGAGTGCATAATAATGAATTCAAACAAAGTTGAATTATCTAATATAATGAGGCGTACTGTTCTGGTAAGGGTGCGAGTCTTCACTCGAGGAACAGCAGCTGGAGGAGGCATAACTTTTCGAGTCTTCTTTTCTTCATGGTTACCAACAATGTCATTTAAGACAACTACGGGCCTACAAAAGAGAGCGCACAGTTTGCTAAAAAAACTACAAAAAACAACTACCAGTCGCACTGACTAATTTTCCACTTTCAAGTCAAAAAGGTCAATCAAACTTCAATCCGATGGCCAGATCAATTGAGTAAAACCGTGACCAAATAATAAAATATAATTGACTTTGAAATATTCCCTAACCGAAAAATGCCCACTCTACATAGTTTAGTTACGTACGAAAGTACACAAAATTGACTATTTGAAGACAGACTAACTGTTCAAAATGGATTTCAAATATCCACCGATAGCTCAATGCTTTGATACTCCAATTAGAGTGCCGGTAGTGTATTAGTCAACGCGAAATTTTGTTAACAAGTCAATGGTGTACTTATAGAAAGCAGTAGCTGAACAGCAATGCCAAAAACATTTTAATCCAAGCGAACCCAGAATGTAACTTCAAGAGAGACGTTGGAAATTATTTCCATAACGAGATTAGGGGCAAGCTCTATATAAACTTAAGGCATAGACGTAATTGGAATTCAGCAAGTGGTGTAATTGCACTTACTGATAACCAATAAAAAAGGAAAGGCTATATGGAATTTAATAACCGAAGTACTTAGATTTTCCATCATATCTGAAATTAAGCTAACCAATGTAACAAAATCTAAAACATTTAGTGTTGAAGGCCGTTTTACAGAGGTAAGACCTCATAAAACAAATGCAGCAGTAGTGAATATAAGTGAACTCAAATCACTCTTAAAATTAACTTTAGCATAAAGATCAGCTAGCCAAAATTTTTCTGACGCTTTAAGGCTATTATGACATGATAAGTTAAAACGATTCAAGAGATATAAGCTAAAATATTAGAGAAAATGTCTGCTAGATATAAAATGAACTAAGAACTTGGTATTGTCAAAACGAACCTTGTTCTTGAGAATGACAAGAATCGTAAGAGAAACCGACTTAACTCTACCGATAAAATAAGAAGTACCATTTTTACGTTTTTCAGATCTATAATATACAATTCAGTCTGACTTAAATAAATGACTCTACTAAAGCAATAGAAATATGCACACTTATAATAACAGCTAAAATAAACAGTGTCTATGGATAGACAAAATAAGGGTTTAAATAGAATAGTTAATCTATAAAATAAATTGGTTGAAAATAACCAGAACTTACTGATTGGCAAGCTTGGATTCACATAAAACAGGAGATTTTGAAATGGCTCCACGAGAAGCAGTAAGAGATTCTGAGGATTTCAACACGGCACCTTCGACTACTGATGGTGAAGGACTTTTAAAATGATAGTAATCAACAGAATTCAAAAATGAGAGATTATTCTGAGCAACTATAACGATTAAAAAGGTGTATTAACAGAACGTAACTACATAGTGTCATTACTAAAAAAAGTTGGTCACCCTCTGTTTTGTCAGATAAAGCCGGTGGTAGAGGTGCTGGAGCACTCTTGATAAGTTTTGCCAGCTTTCGTGCTACGAGAACAAGGTTTGTAAGTTGTGGGTGAGGTTTGATGTCACAGGGTCGAATTGGAATATAGCAAAGTGGACACACGTTAGAATTCCCAGCGTGACGCTTAGATCGACTTCCAGAAGGAGCAATACTTTTGGTACAACAATCCAAGCATAGCGTATGAGAGCAAACACCGTTTGTGTGCGGATCATGAAGAGTCTTGTGACAATTTTCGCACTTGAGTAAATCGAGCAACTTTTGTAACGAAGTCTCTGTTTTGGGATACGCAGGCATTTTCAATAAAACCTTGTAATTATAAATATATTATTGACTCTACGATACAAAAAACGGACAATTCAAATAAAACATACTGTTGAAATTGAATAAGTGGGGTATTCGAAGATCACACTCAAAAATTAAACACCAATTAATGATGCGAATCAACAAAAATAAGATCTCAATTGTTATGTTGAAAAGCTTCATTCAGTAAATTATGCTCGAATTTTATAAGGTATTATTATTTTGAAATAAAGAAGAAAACTATTGGACAATCTTACGTCAGTCGTTTATTTACTTGACTTATACTTAGGCAACTGTACTTTACCGACCATTTAAATAATTTTAATTATTTTACATCTAACTGTTTTAATGAAGCATGAGGCTTAAATGACATTGTAATTATTGTGCAATACCAACTATATATGTGGTAAATGACCTAGTGTGCTCGTCCAAAATTTGCCTTTCGTGTCATTGGTGTTTCGAATGTAATGTCAAGTATTCCTTTATCAATGCTTTAAATTGGAGGTCATTTATTCATTATTTACCAAAATCAAAAATCGTTTGTTGTCTACTTCAGCATAAACTTTATTCAAATGGACAGTAGAAGGGAATCACTTCGTAAAATCAGACGTATTTTGAAGCGCACTTCACTAGAAATGCGTCGAATTACATCTGTTAGGGTGGCAAATTTGTTTTATCCATCAATTAACAGTACTTCTTCGTTCTCCCTAAAAAACTCTGGATGCTTATGTGATAATGAAGAAGATTGGGAAAATGAACCTCCTCAAACTGAGCTTAGCTTGAGCGATGAACTTCTCGCTGGTATGGAGGCGATTGTTATTAATCGTCTTTGCTTGCATAATACTCTCTGTAAAATTCCTCCCTATGATAAGAGAGAAGGTATGATTTCTTCGATTCAGATCTTAATGGGATTTAATAGAGGTGAAAAACTCCCTCCTCAGACAAATGCAAATAGTAGAGTCTCGTGCCCTTATTTTTCTCACTGTTCCTCCAACAAACTCTTCGATTTTTGATGAATCGGAAGGAATCAATGCTGTCTTCCAGCGATTTTTGGAAGAGGCTAAATCCTACCTATCTAAGGCTAATGTTTTAATAGCAAGCAATGTTACTGCCGAACAACTCACTCCTGTAATGTCGAAGATTGTTCCCCCTTGAACAATTTTTTTATAAGATAAAAATTTAATTTTTTTCTAGGCCCCTTTGTCGGTCAAACCAATTATCCCTGATGTATTAAGTATTCCTGGGTTCAACCAATACGTAGCTTTGTGTTTGACCAAGTCTTCAAGCAATACTGTCTTTAATATCCTGTCGAATCCTGAACTCAGAGTAGCAGCTTCTACCGTCAAAACAATTATTAGACGCGCTTGCAGTCAGGTAGTTTATGCTTCTTAGTTTATTTACTGGCTCTCACTTGTCCTCGTCTAATTCGGCTTAGTGATTTTGCAGCTATAGCTATTCTAATGATCATTGATGTAGACTTGATAAACTACCGAAATGAAATGATATTAAAGGTAAAATAATAATCGTAGCTGTTTTGTTGCCGTTGTCTGTTGGCGTAGGCCATAATTTACTTCCACTGAGATTTTTTCTTTTCAATTCTCTAGTACTTTCAGATTATCGCACTATTCTGCTTTGCTTACTTTTCATTGTTTGATTGCATTTGTCTCAATACTATTTAACCCATATGAGTGCGTAATCATTGGCTTTACTGTCCTTTTTGGGTTCTATTTAGCCCATCTTTATTTGGGAAGCTTAAGCAAAATGCCTATCCTGACATCTGTTTATTTGCTATCCAAGTAAAAGGATGGGGTTTTGGGTGGATTATTGACTTCAGCTGTCTTATCTTTGACGTTTCGGTATTTTGGGTTGTTACTTGTTTGACAGAAATAGCTTATACGGTGGGCACGAGGTAAGAGACGTATTAAGACTTGCAGATTTGTGCATTGATGTCTATGATGAACATTTTCATCACTTGTTGTTATTTGTAATATTCTGTATTTGCTACTTTAAATAAATATCTGATATAAATTTACTTTTCTCAATTCAAATGGGACTCTTATTTTTGTCGTCTGTACAAGCCTTTTCGCGTTTTGTTGACTTTTCGATAAGGCGAAGAATTTTCGAAGGGTTTTTCCCGCTGCCGAACCTGTGTGTATTCAATTTAGGTCACAGGAATTGATTAAGTATATTGTCTGATCGGTTAGCTGAATAACGATGCTTTTATTTGGTCATGATCAAGGCTAATTGTGCAAGCGCTGCATCTTCTCGCAGCTGATTTTCGATCTTGATTGATCTATTAGCTTATTTGACCATCGGCGTTTTTCTGAAATCCAGTTTTAGTGACACTAAATTCCTTACTTGCTCGTTAAGGTAATAATGTGGCAGTGATTATGTTATTACTTGGAAAGAGATTGCTCTGATTTAAGAAAGCGAAAAGGGGAATTATACTGTACGACTGAACCTCAATATTAATTAGGTAGATTAAGTTATTTGAATGTCATCCCAATATATTTTACAAGATATTAGGGTTTAATTTTAGGCATTCATCGAGGACTATCACTCATTCTCATTTTTCAAGTCGACTTCTATTGGTGATGAGTAGTTTCCGAATACTGGATTGGTTATCGTTAATTGAAAGCATTGCCATTGTTTATAAAAAGTATTCCAAGATGGGATAAAATTAGGACTATTAAGGTCATTATCAGATCTTGTAGCTAAGTAGTTTGCGTCGCCACTTAAAATTAAGCATGAGATTCGTTTGTGTAAATTTCGAAATGTTTCTCCTTGATAATCTGCTATGACTTGGTTTGCTTTGTGCTTAGATTTCCTTATCCTTGTGGAAACTGATTACTGCTAGCTTCATTAGGTGAAATGCAACTGCAATTTTTATTGTTAGCGGATTTAATTGCTTTTAGATTATGCACTCATTGTGTTCCCCCGACTTTATATCTAGGGAGATTGGTGTATTAATAGTCGCGTAACTTTCCTTCCCTTGACGCTAATTGATCAATATTCATTTCATAATATTATAAATTGTCCGGAGTCATGTTAATTAGGACCAGAAATTATGGAAATGAGGTCTGATCACTTAACACCATGGAATACGAAGTTATATACTTCTAGAGAATGAGTTTTAATGTCTGGAAGTGGTAGAGAGCACACGGATCAATCAGCACGCAGATAGCTCCAATTAAATTAATAATGACAATCCCAACCCTCTTCAGTGGCCTTGGCCCTTATTCTCGTCTTTAGTGTATTAAGCATTAACTTTTAATAAACAAATACAGAGTTGAAATATCTATATGCCTCTTGTTTCCTGTTGATTGTAAATTGCTATTTGAGTCTTACTGGATTTCAGATAACAGGAAGTGATCCACAACACTGTCTTAACCGGTTGAACTATCTCCTCGCATTTTTTGAAGGCTCCCCCATACGAATCCCTGGGGCTGGCGCAGAACCATTTCGTCTTCCTCCGAACATGGGATTCGAATTCGCTTGGCACAATCTGATTAAAGACGCATTGGCTCAAGCAGAACTCCAGTTCGCCTTCTCCTTATCAAGTACTCTTCCTTTTGCTGCTGTTCTTGCAACCCTACTTGGTCGCTTTCCTGACTATATTGTAAGTTGCTTTCGTACTCATGAAAATAAGTAGTAATCTATTTGATTTGACTGATTGTTACCATAGCCTCTGTTTTTGGCCCATACGGCTACAGCGTGTCCCATCCTTACGCTCTATGCCGATGATGAGAATACCGTATTCGCCTCAGTGGAAGCCTCTGGAGGCATAAATGAAAATGTGTTACACAATTGGCGTGGTGTCTGCCGTTTGTTTGCTGCCGTACTTTTGGCGCGACTCCCTCCTAGTTTCAAAAATCGACCAGCGCATCTAAATCCTAAACTTCTCTGGATTACCATTGCTGGAATTGCCAGACACAAGGATAAGTTGGAAGTAACAGCCGCGGTAAGAAGGCGTTTGTTATATTTTTCAACTGAAGACACCGTATTAGTTGGTGGGAGCTGAGTTTGAAAATAGAAATCCAGTCCTCTCACCTTAGTTTGCGTTAAGGTTTTAAGATGAAAGCTGAGGAATTAGATTATTGCTGATTAGGAGCTTATGGAACTTTTATTGACTGATAAACGAACTTTTTATATCATGAATCGCTAGGATAATCATCAAATCCTACTGAAAAGTTGGAATCGAAGATGTTCATGCACTTTTGTGATCAGAATTCATGCCCTGGACACTGGATTTCGGACTACTATTCAATGTCAAGGTCATGCCTCTTAATTATCGCATTACTTGCTTAACAAGTGACAATGCACTCTTTTTATCTAAAATTATAGTAATAGTCTAACATTCTTAAATATGAAGTCATTGCAGTTCTGCCTTCGCCCTATCAGTTTGAGCGAACGTAATCGTAAAATGACTCAGTGTCAGCTTAGATTATATCAATCATATTATGGTATTATGGCCATCTGCAAAAATGGACTTGCCGAGTTGGATATTACAAGACTTTAAATCTAATCGCCCAGTCAACGCGGAACACTCACTACTGAATATTTTATTATCACTGAGTCTCTTGTCGGAGATCTAGTGACCAATTTTATTCTGTTGGAAACTTACGTCTTTAAATTAAAATTGATTCATCAAATTAAATCAGAATAAGGATAAAATAGTGCCTTCTTGATTCCTTCATATTTCTTTTGTTTCACACTCATCTGTTAATTGAAGTATTTCACAATCCTTAAATACTGTTTAATATTTCAATTTTTTCTGGGCTGTTTTTTCTTCTAGGTTCTTCGAGGCTTGATTGAGACTGGTGGTTATGTTCTTCTTAAACTGTATAAACGGCAAGCTCGTCGTCTATTTAAGAGTCTGATGGATGCGATCGGAGACTCCCAATCAACCAGGGAGCTGGGTTTGGTCAACTGTCTTGAACCACTTCTTGATTCAAATACTTCAGCGAAGAATGGACACGGAGTGATTTTTGATGATTTTTGGAATTGATTCTTGGAAATTGTATATTGTTTAGAGGCACTTTTTTTACACTACTTACCAAATTAGTTCACTTCTATACATATAAGTCGTTTGTTTAATTATAAATAGTGGTTTTATAAGTGTGATTTAATCTTAAGGTCTGCTGCGTATTAGCTACCTAACTAAGCTCAACTGTACTCAGAAACCTGTGTCAAATTCTCCTAGTTAGTACCTCCAACTGAAGTAGCTAAGCTACTGTAAAGCTAATAAGAAACAGACGTATCCAGAGGACGCGTTTATTCTAGACATGCGTGGCGTGGAGTGTAACAAGGGAGGATGCTTGGTCATTCAACATGGCGGATTAAATAAAACGGGAGGAGGCTTTTGATTGGCCATTGGCTGTGTGTCCTCGCACTCAATCCGTACGCGAAGTTGAACGGCCACACCTTCAAGTCACGCTGAGCACTCATGCGATGACGTGTCCCGCGGGTCTTACCTATGTTGGTTCATAATTATCATTAAAACAATATAAAATTGAGAAATATGGATGATATATATATAGGGTATATATATACCCTAATTTATTCCTCATTAGAGGACATAATTTAATCCTAACTACCTAGGGAACTACACAAGGGTAATTCAGCCAAAAGTCTAAACAAAGAAGTAATAAAGGTCATCCATCTTGATTTCATATTTGGTGTCTTTTAATCCATTACAATGATAAAACAAAAGTCGAAGTTTATTCCAACGCTTTCTAAGAGTGCATGTTTTCCTTTGTAAACATGTAGGGCTATTATTTTCATGCAATTTATTAGGTCCATGCTTTGGTCATTGTTCCTATACGAGCTGCTATTTTCTAATTCTCTATTTATTCCCCTCTCCAAATTGACTAATTATCTAAATCTCACACATGTGAGAATAATCTACTCCTACTATCAGCAAACTATATATATATATACTCAGAGAGCGGAAAGAAAATAGCATTTGAAAAGGGTAGTTATATTCGCTCCGTAGGAGTTGAGATAACCAACTCTTCTCATCTCAGCATAAAGAACGTGTTGTAGGTTCTTCCAAACTACCTTCTGAAGTGGTTAGCACTTTGCCAATATTAGGGTTTTCTTTCTGCTTCAGTGACGTTAGTATATTGTAAGACCGACCATCACGGTTACAAAACGCAAAAACAAGCACTATACATCGATGTTAGATATTTGTTGAAATCTATGATGGCAAATCATGTAAATTGAATTAGGAAGTGTAAAATATCTAGTAAGTTAATATTGTGGAACATTAATCATGTCTGCGCCGTTACTGTCAAAGAAGAAAGTGCGCGAAATTGTGGTCAGACGCGTTATCGAACCCTATTTCGTCTGCTCCTCACAAGCCGGATGATTCTCATCCAATACTATCGCCAATATCTTCTCACTCATTTCGTATTTCCCCCCTCGTTCATATCTTATTGGCCGTCGCGCAATTGTCCAACATATTTACACCCATATGATATTTACATATATAAACTTATACATAAAGAACTAAATTTTTGCTCTCTCTAGCTTAAAAGCATACTTACATCTAATAATCAGAAGATCCATAAGTGGGTTTCTAGTGACGCACACACCCTAACACATATTTTTATTCTATTGGCAGTCGATTTCATCACTCCACCGAAAATAAGTGGTTAAGTCTCCTAACGACTGCCGCCAAAGCCGCACTCTCTCGTGTGCATTTACCTATATTTAGAGTGAAAGGAGTCTGTATGATAAGGTCACGTCAATCTCAGATTTAGAATGGATAATCACTCTTCTTGCACCACTAATACTACATTACCGGATTTAATGCAGCGGTCGTTACAACTAAATGACGTGAGTCACATTTGTATTCAATAATTCTTTTTTGGAATTTAATTCCAAGTATTGATGGAAGGTAGGTAATAATTTTTCATATTGACTGTAGGAATAATCAGTGTAGTGGATTATAATTAATAGTACCCTATCATAAAATGGGAGCCTCAGAGAAAGTTTACACAACTCGAAGTTCCATTCACCTGCAGTTTCTTAAGACCATCTGGAATGTCATGAAGGAGGCTACGAAATTGTATGGATCAGATCCTGGACTTGGGAGTGTAGCGTGACAAGTTCTTGATAATTTAAAAGTCAAACAGCTCGCATTTATTGGTTCAGTACGAGGAGTGCTCAATGAGTCATTAGTATTTATTTTGTAGATTTTTATATCTAAAAGAACGTTAGAGAAAATAGCTATGAATAGTTCCAAGTTAGAGAAATATTTGATTCTATTCCGTTTAGTGGTTTCCAACTTTTTTTTAAACACCAAACGCAAGAAATTCTCTTATGCTTAAAAGAAAATTGTTTCACTCAATAGAGCACCTCAAATGAGGAAGACAAACCGTAAGATATTCTTCTATTTCCACGTTATCACCTTTGATAAGCAACTTTCAGACATAGAGTGTTCTACATTATTTTTTCCAACTATTTTTAGACTGCAAAAACCGTATTCAAGGGTCCCATTAAATGTTTTTAAACCGGATTCTAAAAGTGTATCGTAAGTTCCTCATCTGGTGGTTAACAAATTTGAACTTCGATCAATGATAACTTATTACGGAGAAAAAGTGATTAATCCACTTGTTACGGCTGGCTTTTAAGGAGAACGCTTTCGCAAATATTTTAATATTATTTAATAATATACGATTGATGTCGACTAATGTGAAACTTATTCATAAGATCTCCGAAAAAGAATTTTAAATTAACTTCAAATAGCAATAACTCAATAGGTAATTATACTATTTCAGAGTTTGCAATGTTTCATCAAACGAAAACGCTGATCCATTGGCTGTGGCTGGTTTGTAAGAAATATCGTTAAGATTAAACACACTATATAATAATATCAATTTTTATTAATTTTATCAATTTTAGTACGGATCCTCGTACTTCTCACCCCGCTTCCAAATCATCTTCGCTTAAAATTCCCCCTCGTCCAAACCCACTCAATATTAAGTCAAATGACACGAGTTTTTCGTAAGAATATTTACTAACCGAAGTAATGATAATAGTATTAACAACGATTTCACAAAACTTCCACAAATTTTAGTCATGAGGGAGCATTTGAACACAGGTACCAGAGAAATAATTCAATAGGTAATGAAAGAGGAAGAATTCAAGTTTTTATGAAGTTTCAGCATTGGGAATTATATATCCTCTGGTTTGTAGATACATTTAGCACGTTTTTCAAATTTAAAGTTTCATGACCCGATATCTTGATCTCTTGTCCATGATATTTACGCTTTGCCGGCCATTTCATAAAATTAAATGGTTAGAAGCACCCCATCGATGCACATGCACACTCCGTTACCCACGAGCAGTTGTTTGATGTGGCAAGCAACGGTATCTTCGCCTAACAGAACTCATCAGTTTTTGATTATTACTGACTATATTTAGCACAATTGTATATGTAACTATTTTAATTCCCCTAATTTGTTTAGCTTTGGTACTTCATCGCCAACTTCTAAAAATCAGCCCAAATCCAGACCATTATATCCTAAATTAAATTCGTACGTTACTTGAACATGTTGCTTTAAGGAAATTAGACCTAAAAGACTTGTATTCAGTTATTTTTTCTAATTTGGTAGATGCGAGTATTCTGCACCACCAATTTCAATGCCTCCCACCACTGTAGTTCGAAATTATAAAATTTATAATCAATAGATGGCTAATAATATTAAAATTTATTTTAAAATTCCTTTTTTTCAGAAACCGTTATTTGGTGGAATGTAAGTTTTTTACTGTCAAGAAGACAAATTCTACCTGTTTCAATTTGTACGTTAAGTCAAACGAACAGGCGAGTGCATATTTTAAAGTCTGGGAAGAATTCCTTACATAAATATGAAATTACTCATCTCATTAGGAGAAACGAAGGTAGGGGCTCTGCAGTTACTCCTTTCAGAAACTCACTTTCCTCCCAGCTCCCCTGTCCCTGCCTTGTCGATCACAATTAATCTGTGTGGTTGGCTATCCACATCACTGGATTAGTGTCGATGAGTATTGCATATCTGGTATTTAAATTGATAAAATGATTGAATCTACGAGATATTTATTGGTAGTGGAAAAGTGACTTTCACTATCACTCAAGTTAATATTTAAAAAAATCTCAAGATATTTTATCAGGTTCTAGCAACTTAATAGGCAGAACAATTGAATATTTCCCCTAAGGCATGAAACGGAGATCGAATAGGTACAGAATGCAGTCAGAATGTAACGAGCCTCCTAAGCTATCCTCTTCCTTATATCATTACTTTGTAATATGGAAATCCTCTAAAGCTCAAATTCTTGCTATTTGAGTTTTAAGCTTCTCTCCGTGTTATGTCAGCAATATTATTAACTTGTTATGCATTTGAAGCGATTGAATAGTTGGCCAGGCCACTCCTATTCTTTACCATCCTTCTACATCATATGCAAAAATTCGATTTAGTAGTTTTCAAATCACTCCTCAGTGCATTCCATAAAAATCGCCAGTTAATGTTCGTAACGAGGACACAGATACTAATGGAATACTTAATATGTGGAGTCGAAATATGGAAATCTAGTATATCCATACCTTTTGACAAGGAGATTTAAAGTCCTCTATGATTGGCTTTGAATGCTTTATAATGAAGAATAGCCCTAATCTGTTTATCGACAAATACTTCTGTACTAGCTGAAGAGGTGGCTAGCTTAGCCTACTTTCAATTCGTCAGTACACAATTAATAAAAGCCTCGTAATAATTAAAGGTGGCGTTCAACTGGAACTACCCCAGTCAATAAGCCTATATGCGTGTTTTGAGGGAATTTGTTACAAATTTAC
This sequence comes from Hymenolepis microstoma, assembly GCA_000469805.3. NCBI lineage: Eukaryota > Metazoa > Platyhelminthes > Cestoda > Cyclophyllidea > Hymenolepididae > Hymenolepis > Hymenolepis microstoma. The sequence goes on from LR215989.1 coordinate 28,082,432, forward strand.
CAAATGTCATTATTTAAAAGGCTAAGTTCTATCGCCCAAAATGCATTATTTCACAGGATTGAGTTATATTTTTACAGATGCATAACAGTAGTGGTTGATGTAAATCATTTTTGTTGCAGCGTTTTTTTAAATGAAAAAAATAACAACAGTAAATTTTTTATTATTATAAGCTGCACCAAATAAGTATATTTAATTATTTATCTTTGTTGACTTTGAAGTGGCATCGCTTCAGTGCCTACAATCGCAGGATTACCGAAGGTCAATTACAATTTTTCTATGCCTTTTAATATACACCGTAAATTAACTATTTTTTTAAATTAGGAAAGGCCGTGCTATTCTTTACAAAATGACATGAACAGTAGTTATTGATTGAAGAACGCGAAGTTTATTGCTGGAATGGAGAAACATATATAATTTTTTGATTGTGGATTAGCCAATGAAAGAAGGAAAGAGGAAGATGAATCGCCAAGAGATAATGGTAGCGGGGTGATCGATTAGGATGGCCAGAGTTATACTATATTTGAATTCCTAGAGCTTAGAGTTCTTATTTTCTCATGGACAATATAATTCACTTTGCCGTGTTTCAAACCTCCATTTTCATAATTTGATTCTTGGGTTTCTGAGTGAGGTCATGTGCATGATATACAGACCTTGTGGCTAAACGCCTTAATTGAAAGACTGTTCACGTTTGCATTGTCTTGCATCAGAGCTTACCTAAATTAAGCTAAGGTGGTCGTTTGAGCTTTATTAATATTTTCATATTTCATACGTGAAGCGATTCAAGTGATAATCTATATTTGGTTTGATCCTATTTCCTTTATCTATGAAACAAAAAGTTAATCATATTTGCTCATGTTTAAAACTGTACATTAAAACCCTTCTATTTCAAATTTTGTAGCAAGTTTCCTTCGATGGGTAGGTGTAATTCATCTGAAATAAAAGTGAACCTTTTAAATACTTTCGATCAAATTAACTGCGAGCATTTATTATATAATTTGATATAAATGTATCATATTTATGGTTTTAAAATGGAATTTTATTGATTAAAATTCTATTTAACCGAAACAGAAATAATAGCTTTTGTCTAATCAATTGTTCAGATCCATAACATCAAGCCATCAGAATTCACCCAAATATGTTGTAAGGTTATGTCTCTTAATTCATTTATCATTAAAATCATGTTATGTCTATATACTTTAACTAGATATTTTATTTACAAATATTTCTCTTAACTAAAAAGCCAAGGCAGAATAGTTGGAGACCATCGGTTCAATTGGCTGAACGTATGTCGCCAGAATTTATAGACAGGCTGAACAGTTTCCTGGCCAAAGTAAGTTTTTTGTATAAAATACGTTTCTCACACTTGAATTTTAAATGTTGTGGAAGGGTAATGAATACGTTTGTACCAGAAGTTCCAAGCAACTCGATCGTCTTTGGTTGCTATTACTTGCGCTTACCGATAGTATCCGCAGAAAGCTGGTCACTGGTTGGACCTCTATCTTTATCGAGTACTCATAAACGCTAGAGCATGACGGGATGGTTACGTAATTCTTCATTCTGATTGGCTGGTTTGACCGCTAAGCGTACATTGTTCTGTCAAATTATGGTGGCTCCTATATATGCGGCTTATAATGGTACATTTGGAATCAGTAGTGAGTATTTAAATTAAGGATTTTAAAAAGCATTTTAAATAATATCTTTATTAATTATAATTCTGCTGTGGTCTCAACGAAAATTGCTTACAACTTAGCATTGCCAAGAGATCAATAAGATGACTGGCAGACTTCATTTGTTCGTCGTACGGGCCCAAAATAGCTTGCGCCGCTTCGTTCCCACTGCCTAATTGTACACACTTTTTGAGCGAATTTTTGATCTTCCAGTATATGGGAGAAGCATTTATTTAATCTCTCAATTTTGGGGAAGCGGAATTGGTCACACATCTGCACATATCTTTCAAATGCAATTGATGTTCTTAAGAGTTTCCAAGAGATGTGTGACGGATGCTGCAGAAATAAGCCTTGACTAAACCTTGACAATCTCCTCTCTGGCAAAATCCCTTAGAATGATATTGCTACCTCAAAAATTAGAGATTATTATACCTTATACTCACTGATGCAAAGCGTAGTCATTGAAATAGAATTAGTGCTTTGCTAACAATCCAGCGATTGTTGATTGGTTGAGAGGTCTTTGCACTCACTACCGCACATGCTCGCTGTGTAGTGAGCGCACACTGTTCAAGTGCCCATGAGATTACCTCATTGAGCCTTGGTGGCGTTGCACACAGATAATAAAAATGCCCAGGCAGTACATCACAAACTAAGTCTCATTCGTAACTGGACCAGCTTTCTTAAATTTATTTTGACTTTTTTTTTGTCTTTTTTTACCGCACAAGGGAAATGCCAATGCATCCACTACGTGAGCCACAGTTGAAATATATTTTCGTTATATTAAAATGTTGAGACACAATATTATTGATTTTTCTTTAACGATCAGTTCTTTGTATATGGAAACACCCCCGACAATACCCATGAGGCCTGAATTGAAAGTGAGGTGTAATTCTTATTTTATGATACAAGTTAGAATTATTGTTTCATCATTTCTGATTGAAATGTTGTAGAGGGATGAAACTTTTGAAGAGTGAGTTTCAATAATATTACAATTTTTAAACTATACGATGAGGAGCGCCTATAAAGCATAAAGATGTTTCTGCAAAGTAAAAGTAAGTAAATAAAATCAGTAAACGAGTAGCTGTAGTCTTAAAAGTATTATCTAACAATATGTTGACTCATACTTCTTCTCTCTCTTCCTCTCCAAGTGACACTTTGTTCAATTCTTACTATGTCTAAATGCTTGCGTCAAACAGTTTCCTCTTTGTATCCAAGGCCCAACTGCAAATCGATTATTGATTTTCGCCCACCTTGCATTGTAATGGATCTGTCTGTTTTTCATTTCGCAGTTTACTTACATTATGTGAGGAAAACCGTTCCTTCTCCCTTTGGCCGTTGTACTAAGCTCAAATATTTGGAAATTCAGTTATGGAGTGGTTATCACTTGGGAGGTCTTAGGTATATGTCCTTTATATATCAGAGTCGATACTCTCACTATTTATGAGAGTAAAAAAGCCTATTTTCTTAAGTGGCCAAATGCTATATATGAAAGTGTATCTGTTATCGAAACATTCGCCGTACCAGTACATTACTACGAAGTGGGCCCAGGAAAGCTTCACTAGAAACAACAAAGTATCCATAAATTGAATAGAACTAAGTATATATTGAAAATTGAAATAACGAGCAGCAATAAATATAAACGGGTGGGACGCTCAAAGAGGTGGGCGTACAGGAATTAAACATTTTTATCAATGGTGATTGGGCGTTAGCAAAACAATGAACTATAGGCCGATTGAGAATAGGGAAGGAAACTACACATATATCATAAATGAACAATAAGCCAACATTGAATCAGAAAAAGAATTTTACACATAATTGGACACCTATTAATCGAATAGCGAACTTTTATTAGCAGAAATAAATGTGACTGTATACGAAAGACAGATTTACGGCAAACTCCGGAATATTAAACAATATCAGACCTAAATTATGACAAGCTAATGAGTCTCAGATTGATGAAGGCGTCAACATAGAAGCAGTAGGCAGATAGCGAAGATGATCGCTCATCGAAAAGGTTGTTCACAATCTGGATCACCACAGAGGTATTCGAATTGTCTTAAAAGCATTTTACTTTAATAATAGAAATATTCTAGGGATTAAAGTTACTATTTCAATTAAGCTCGCAATTTTTTACCTGCAGCTACTTCAGAAGATTGCAAACATACGTACCCTTATTAATTTCTAATTTACTCCTCGATTTTTTGAGTCGCTGGCTGCTCCTCTTAAGACAGAAATTTCAAACAAAATATTCTAGTCTTATAAGCCGTTTAATTGAAGAAAATTTCTCCTGTTATTTTAAATATTATGCCTCTTTTAGATTTAACAAAGAGTTTGAACGAGATAGAAAGGTAAAAATATGAAATTTTGCAAGAATTTAGGAAACATTTCATAGTGCTACCTAATATTACCTAATATTTTGCGCAAATATTTCAGAAAGTGTGGCTGGTTATAGAAAACGTACCGGAGGGCAAATCGGAAAAGTGCCTTGGTTACAAAGTAATTTTATTTTCAAACTTAACGAAGTGCCATGTATTTTCCCCTTTTCTAATCATCCTTTATTTCCTTTGAGGTTAACGATGTGGTGGAATGGATTGATCCCGACTCAAGGTATAACCAGGGTAGTCTTGGTATGCAACACCACGGAAAGGTCCTAAAGTGCATGACGTGGTCAGGAGAGGTCATATCAGTGCCGAGTAATTTCGTTCGATTCCCGCTCTCAGAAAGTGAGTTAGCTAGAGCCCTTTATCGGCGTCCTAGGGCATCTGTCACTACTGACTTCATCGGGTCTACAAAGGATGAATTATCCGTAAAAGTGAGCAGCTTGTTAAAAGGCAACAGTTATAATTCTAGGTGCTTTAAATCACGCGAATGACACCCGAGAAATGCCTCCAATTTATAAAAACCTTTTGAAAAAGCAGAAACATATATTCAAAAATTAGCAAATGCAAGGACTTAATACATTTTAACTCTTACAGCCAATAATGACATATTTTCATCTGCTTATTTTTAGAGTAAAGAAATAGTTTACATTTCCAAGGATCTCGGCGACGACTTCTGGGTGGTAAACAAATTTAATCATCGCGGTAGGGTGCCAAAATGTGTACTTACAGTTCTAGTTCGTCTTGATTCGTAATTTAAAACTCAAGAAGGAATCTTCATTGACGCTGAATGAAACAATTAAGCAATTTCACTTTACTCTTTAAAATATGCGATTTTTTGTTCTTGTAATCGGTATAAAATGAGTCAATAAAATGCATCATATTGTACCCCCTTGAACTAAAGATGCGAATTTTTCGATGTTTTTATTTATTTTATTTAAGAGCGTTGTTTTTTTATACATATACTATTGTAAAATGTTAAAGTTTGGTTTTAAAATTTGAACAAGTTTGGCTAAATGTCAAAAATATGACGCAAAATTAAGTAAATTATTTTATCTATCGGGAAGGCGGTAGCTATTGGTTAACTCGAAAAGATCACGTATAAAATTAAAAATAAAATAGAACTTGTTCCTTATTTATAAAATAATACTCTTTTAGTATCCGGAGTTAATAAAATATTTACCATGCATTCCTAAAGCTTTACATTTTCATTTCATCAATTATAAATTAACAATTGTGATCTGTTGAGAAGGCTTTCCCAACAATATTAACCATGCTTAGATCAGTAGCGGATTGATAAGGTTTTGGATACGCTCATCCTACAATACCTATTGGTTGCTGATTGCCTGAGAGGTCTCTACACTCGTGATCTCATTTGCCCCCCAGCGAGATCAACAGCGCTGCCGCATGCTCCAGAATGCTCGGGTGCATGAGATTGCTTCGTTCAGTCATATTAAAATTGTGTACTGCAAATTCAACCATCGTCATTTTCTGTATTATATTCTGAAATATGAGAACTCTTTGCGAAATGCTATTTTCTCCATAAATCAATATTAGGAAATAAATTACATTAAGTATACAAAAAACGAATTGTATGAACAAAGTCTTCTTAAACTAAAATGTGAATGAAATGTCTCAATGGCCCATGTCATTACTTCTAATAAGTGTTTAGTCAAAATCGATGATAATTTTACTTACGATTAAAAGGGAGACCTATCAATTTGCTCTTCATGCATAGTTGATGGTTTCATATGAAATTGAAATAGCTACTTAGAGCATATCAGTACGAACCTGGCCTCATTACCTGTTGAAATTTAGTGGAATTAAAATGGAAAGTAATTGCAGAAAACATATGAATGTTTCAGGCACGTCAAGAAAAACCACATTCAAAGCCCTTGTAATAACAATACTAGGCCAATTTAATACTTCTTACTCTACCAACCCTCCTCTTGACTGACATTAGCTGTTATATTTGGCCATCCACATCATGGGCTGCGCACCAATGAGTAGAGTTCTCCTTTGGCAGAAGTGCTTGATGGCCTATTTGAAAGCCGCAGTCAACGATTAGGACTACTTCCATCCGAATCGCTGCTAAAGGGTAAAGTTCAAAAGTCTCAAAAAGGTAAACAGAAGAATTATATCTTCTTAACTTCGCTGCGTTTCCTATTGAGAACGAATTCCACGAGCAGGAAAGAATGCCCCATCAAAAAACCGGTTAAAGAAACCTTGAATGAGAAAAATAAAGAAAAAGAAGAAATGAAAAACAGCCTGGAATAGTTTATTGAAGTATGCATTTTTACAATCCTAGCCAATCGCTCACTACTTACCCTAACTTCGATGCATCTATCGTCTCAGGTTGAAAATTATTTGAATAACCTCAGTCATCCAAGTTTGGGAATAATAGAAGTAAGGCTGATTTTGATGAGTTAATTTGATTTATCAGGGGCACAAGATGGGGGCACCATTCTAGTAAAGAAATCCTGTGTCACTAAGTGCTCATTACAGGTCTGCCAAAATCAACGTTTCAAATCTAAGAATGCACGAAGCTCCAAGTATATCAATTTGTTGGATAATGGTTGGTTGATTGCCTAACACATTCTAAATAGACTACCGGTTGTCTAAGAAGTTGTGGTGATATGGGCATCAATTGAGTCTTGCATACTAAAGCTGCCTGTTGCTGAGTTCTATAAAGGCTATCAAATCCTAATTCCAGCTCTGTTTCAGCAATTAATAAGACTATTGACAAACTTTAACTTGGATTTTTGCGTGAATTGCAAGTTACGATATGGTGAATTTACTTCGATCTTATTTACCATATAGACTAAACTGGTCTTAATTAGGAATGACATTTTGCTGGTCCTATATACCTTGTAGCGGATTACCTACCTTAATAAGCCTTGACTGTTCTCAGAAACCTCAGTGACAAATTCTCCTAGTTGGTAAGTCTCCCAAAATAGAAGAAACAGACGTATGCCGTGAATACGTTTATTTAGTAGGCGTGCTGTATGCAAGCGTGATATGTATGTTGGCGCGCTAGCGTGCTGTGTGTGTGTGTATGGCGTGGAAATTAGCTATTATAAACACTTTATGGTATGATGACCTCATATAACTTGGATCATTGATTGGTCGGGTAATCGTGTACTGGAATTGACCATTGATTGATCGTATTGGTATTGGTAATTGATTCTGCATTAGTTATACCAAAGTTGTGTCCCACAATGCTCTCCCCTTAGAGCGTTTGTAGACAACTAAAAGGTAGAAGAAAACGCTCGAAAGTCAATGATGGCCGTCTTAGCGATATCTTCCGGAGCCATGGGGATTTGATGGGAGGCGCGGGCTAAATCAAGCTTGGAGAACATGACCTTGCCGTGGAGTGTAACAAGGGCGGATTAAGTAAAACGAGCGAAGGCTTCTGATTGGCCATTGGCTGCGTGTCCTCGCACTCAATCCGTACGCGAAGTTGAACGGCCACCTTCAAGTCACGCTGAGCACTCATGCGATGACGTGTCCCACAACCCTAACATAGCGGTTTATTGTTGATCAAATAGCAGACAACCCCATGATGCAAAATTACCTTATCGACCTTGGCAAATTACTACTCAAAGTTTTCAAAACCAATGAGTTCTATTCATTCGCTTTTCACTAGTTATTGGAAAGAGCTTGGAATATTATGGTAAGTGGACGTTTCTGCTAATTATTCTCCCCTTTTTACTAAGCTTATAACAGAATTGGCTGATTCCGCAAATTATCGGACGATTTTTAACATACCAGTTAAAGTTGTGGCCAAAATTTTCGAGTATTTAGATGGTCCCTCTATAGCATCATCATGCGCTGCAAACCCCTACTGGAGTCCTGCCCTCAAAATTGACCGTTTTGCCTCAGTTGTGGAAGATTATGCAAGAGATATAGCTTGGCTAGATGAAAATCTCTGTATAGTACTACTTCCGCAACCGGCTCCACATAAATTTCTTAATCCTTCTGAGGCTTTAGTTTACCAGCAAACAACTCGACGCTATCCTTATGGTAATCAAGAAATCCACGCCACATCATTCAGAATTGATCAAATCAGATTCTTGACATTGACGGATGATCCGCATCTCACCTTCATGTCCGACAATCCTGAAAAGCACCCAGTTGAATGTGCCTTGCCCCACTTGCGTACTTCGGTTAACACTATTAGGCATGATCCAAAACTACCTGAAGCTAGTATGAAATTCGAATTGAAACGTTACTTTACTGATGATTACTGGTTACAGATCAATGAGATGTTATGCATTCCCCATGTGTATGAGCAAAAGAGAGCCGAGCAGCTGAGACGTCTTCGTGACTTCAGTGCCATCATCATTTTTATTGATCTAAACAAACCCATTGGATTGGAAGTGCATAGAATTGCGGAAGCCCTGACTTCACGTCAAACAATCATATTTGCAGTGGTGAGAGAAGTAAAGGGTGAAGACAGGGAGTACAATATGGATTACCTCATTAAATTGTATAATGCACTTGGTGGAGTGATGAACCCACCACTTGTATCTACGCCGGCCAAGTGGAGACTATGGTGTGTGGTTCGAAAGGACCTGATCTACACAAATTTGAAGGAATTACTTCAATGGGAATATATGGAGATTTGTTCAAATGAAGTTAGAATTTGAGGACCATAAAAACTTCATTGCTCAACTTGAGGCTTCATTAATGTCTACCTAGTAACTGGTTCATCAATTAAAAATCACTTTTCTGTCTGCCCCCCCGCCTCCACTTATTGCTATATTAGAAGTGTTTGAAATACAAAGTGCATATCTGAACTCTTCTATTTCAATGTAGACTAGGCACGACTAAGCTTTAAATTTTATATTAATTCGGTTCCATCAGCAGGTATCCTGTGCCTAAATGTTTGAGGGGGGAAGGGGGTAGAGCAATTATACAAGTACGCTTAATTATAGTGGAAATAGCATTCCTGCCTTTAATTCATTAGCGCTCGATGAAAGTGAAGTAATGCCTCGGAGCACGATCAGCTAATCAATACATAATTGTCCCTAAAATCCTATTCGACGGAAGTGATTAACTTCCACCTGTCTTCTATTTATTAGCGCTCAATAAATCAGCTTACATTAATGAGGATGATAGGTTAGACATCGACTTCATGAACTTATGTAGTGCTTCTAATCTGTTCACTCGAGTGATCTAATTTATTTAAAAGTCGATCATATTAATAACGGTTATTGAAGGATTCTAACAACAATTATTCACAAAGCTGAATCTTTTTACTAGTCCCTTTTCGCACTAAAAAGTAAGCAAGCCTATCAAATGCAGTTTTATCATAAAGTCGGTATTTTATTCAATCTAGGATCTTGTTTTTACATGACGACTTGGTGCAAACAAGAATGGGAGTTACTCGAAATTCCCAACGCTTTTTCCTTTCCACCAACCTCCGCTACCTTCACGTCTAAATGATGAGCCATTGTGACGCTTCTGTGGAAAGCGGTTGTTGAGACGTTTAGGAGGGCAGGGAGATTGGAAATGCGAATGATTAAAGTTCGTGGATTCATCGTCAGAGGAATTCGCATCTTCTGGTCGCCAATTAGCAGAATCAGTGAATTGCTGGGGAAGACAGTCGGGATTAGCAATGAGACGGCAGATTCCACGTGCGACACCTTGCAAATACTTGTCACCACGAATGTTGCTTGAGGAGACAATTGTGATGGCCCGGCCTGATTGACCCATACGACCTGTTCGACCGATTCGGTGGACGTATTCGTCAAGACCCAGAGGGAGACCGAGGTTAATTACTCCTTTAACACGTGGGAAGTCCAAACCTCGAGCAACTACCTATATAAGAGAAGATACTGATAATCTGCGAAATAAAAGTTGACATTATCAAATAGCGTTTCCTAAGGCTAACTGAGTGGATACAACACTGGCAGCTTACATAAGTCTATGATAAATGCCTCCTCAGATCCAGGTCTGAAATAATGAAACTAAAGCCGCGCACCTGGTTATAAAGCATAACAATGAGTGTTCGAATGTAAGGACATATTGAAATTCCTCTCTTTGGTTTTGTGCACCATTCCATAAGTGTAGGAAAAGTATGTCGCTTTCGGTTTTTGAACAATACACTAAAATAACCTAAGATGCGTATTCAACCGCCATTAAAACTCTTAATTGTGGGTGCATTGGAAATGATAAATAAGCGGCTCCGGGATGGGAGTCTAGTCATTTTACTAGGAAGATGACAATTAGCACAAGAAAAAATCCATTTGTAGACACTAAAACCAACAAGAATCTTTTTACCACACATTTCGATTAATAGGATAGATTAATCTCTCGCATCCAACCTACCAAAGCAGCCTTAATTGGACTTAGCAAACTTGCCAAATAGTCACCACGAATTAAAATAGGTATGTTTGTTATAAGCAGTAATTTTGTCATACATTCAAGGCATCTAACATAAGCAAACTTACAGATGTTGCCACAAGAACATTAAATCTACCATCCTTGAAAAGTTGCACACCATGATTTCGTTGTTGCTGTGATCGTCCACCATGGATAGCCACCGATTTGAATCCTTGCTTCATCAAGTAACGATCCACGTGTTCAACCTCACGTTTTGTATTGCAGAACACCAGCACACGCTCCTTGGATGAAGAGAATTCACCTTCTGGGATTTCTGTGGCTATAAGGATAAATTCATTATGGATTAGAATGCAAATTTGTAGATAAGCACTTACGAGATCCAGCTAAGGAGTTGATAGCCTCAACCAATCGTTCAAGCAGTGCATAAGAAGGTACAGCCCGACTAGGCCCCTGGTCTTCTACCCATTCAATCTGTTGGACAATCTCTTTTGGCACAGTAGCTTTGAGTTGTTTGAAGGCATCTTCAGCTCCCTGTTTGCCTCTCTTGACAGCTTGACCCCAGACGGGTACAAGAAGGTTATCATTTGTAGTTTCTCCGTGAACAATGTTGAGGGAGATACAACGGGGACCACGGAGGAAGTCACGAGCCAAGAGGGCAACAGTGGGTGGGAATGTGGCACTGAAAAGAGCTGTCTGACGTCCTTCTACGGGGGGTATACCGTATTTGCGAGATTGGACTATTTTCCGCAGTTGAGGTTCGAAACCCATATCAAGAAGACGATCGGCTTCATCAATGACTAAATTTCTAAAGGTCAATTATATAACAAACTTAATAATAATGCAACCAAAATTAATTTGTGAAGTGATCGAATTATTATTCATCATAAAGGATTGTAGTAGTTATTGTTAGTCTGCTAAACAAGAGAGGAGCAAAGTTAGATAGATAGGAAAATGAAATGAAAGCGAGATTTACTTAAATTTGGCTATAGTCTCTTAAATAAACAAAGTTCGAAAAACGCTGAGTTATACATATCATACATATAGCGCAGACATCGAATGATTTACCTGCAGAATGTCAAGTTGATAAGTTGTTGTTCAAGGAAGTCGAGAAGTCTCCCGGGGGTAGCAACAACTACATGACAACCACGTCTGAGTTCGGACATTTGTTGATACGGCTTTTCACCCCCAAAGAGGCCAACGGGTCGTACATTGCTGCGGTAACAGAGCTAAAGTGAAATAAGAAACTTAAATGAAGAAACCAAATACACGCAAAAAGTCAAGAAGTTCCTACCTTGCTAGTCTCGAATCTGATTTGATGAACAAGTTCCCGGGTAGGGGCAAGGATCAAAGCTAATGGAAATTGAGTTTGATAGTCGCTATTTACCTGAAATGAAAAGCAAAAGTTATAGAACAAGATATTAAAGCATAGAAAGCGTTTGAAGGAAAGCTTACAAGAGCATTCATGGAATCAGAGGGATATGTACACATAATTCGGTGAAGAATAGGAATAAGGTAAGCAAGGGTTTTTCCTGACCCTGTTTGCGCTGCAGCCATTAGGTCATACATACCAACATTTTGGAAATCTTCAGAAGTCGTTGAATTCGCCAGCAGTAGAGGGATAGTATGAATTTGAACTGGAGTCATATCAGTAAGGTTTGACAACACAACATTATCTAATAGTTTTTTGTCTACCGGAAGATCAGAAAACTAAGAAAATTCGTAAATAGAATTTGTTATAAACATACCTTGCAGCATGTCGGATATTGCACATTTTCATCAACCGGCTTTCCAGATATATGAGCGACGCCGTTAGAGACTGATCTGGGGCCATCCTGAGAATGCTCTTTATAAGGAAAAAGTTTCCGCTGCAGAGCGTCATTGGGCGTGCGTTGAACAGACCAAATTGTTGGTGGAAAAAATCCAGGTGTTGAAAATGACTGGGATCTGTTACCGAGTAATGGCAACCTCGGTTCTGGCTTAGTAACGTAACTTGCAGAACATCTTGTTAAAGAAAAATAATTATGCAAATAAATACTATTACATTCTAAAAGAACTCCATATCCACTTCGAACGGCATGCAACTATCGGCCGCATAACTAACTGACGTTTTGACAGAATTAACCCATATAGCCACAAGCGACCTATAGGACACAGAAATTACGAGATTAAAGGTTAAGACCTGTATTAAGTTGATGTAAATGAATATGACCAATAAATGTTCAAATATCATGCGAAATTTCCAAAGAGAAAACTTATTTTAATAGTAATGACTTTTAGTCGTTTTATAATTTTTTCTTTAAAGCTGTTATAGAACGTTGTCCTTCACCACCAAAGCATAATGTCGTCATTTGTCTAAGGTTAAAAGTCACAAGCAAAACATCTAGGAAAAAATCACTAAAATGTCAAAATTTAGCCTTGAACATATTAAGATTAGATGTGTTCGTCAACGGAGCCTATATTGGGTGGAAAACTAGGAGATTTTGACAAACATTGGAAGCATTTTTATTCCAAAAATACAAAAGCAATAAAAATCTGAAAATAAAATGATCCTCTCTTCAACCATAGAAATTTCTTGCTTAAATGCAATTAATGGTAACAGTTCTATCATTCGAAGCATTTTGCTCAAGCGAGATTGCTTTTTTTCTGTTAGCCCGTCTGAGCAGTCAAAACAGTTAAGGCATCTCGAAATACAATAAAAGCTGCATTTATGACTAATTATGTTAGCCGAATAACATACAATAACCTTTCTCAAATTAGAATAACGAGAGTTGGGGCGGGATAGTGGTGCGATGGATATTACAAAGAGCACGGTGCATATGTACATGGGAGCCAATATACTATGCAGGAGTAATGAAAATCAGATCATTCACATCACAAGATCAGTACAGACGTTTCTACGAAGTAACGAAATTGACTAGAAGTAAAGTAGGTTTTTATTAGAAAATATTTCCTCATTAGATGCCTTTCATGCCTCGTCTACAATATCTCGGCATGAATATTAGCATCAAAGTAGTTAACAACGTGCAAAAATGGACGAAATAGTCGATAATTATGTTTTCAACACTTATGGGAAAACAGGACACATCGATTTGTTGAAGTTGCAAGGCATGGGAACGTTTGTTGTTATATCAAAACATGTATTATGTAAAATAGGAGCAAATTGATTTAAGCGAAAATCAAGTAATCCCTAATAAGTGAATATTCAAACCTGGGGTGAGCAATTCAATCACTGTTGATAGAGTATCATCAGTAACCTAATCTTATCAGTGATTTTTTAAAAGATAAAAATCTACACAATGCTCCATTTAAAAGGATATATTATAATATATGATATTTTTTGTAAATCTATATCAGTGTTTCTTTTATGACTATATATGACTAATCAATTGTAGACATCATGAATATGATGGACGCTGATATTAATTACAAAACATTAAACGACTTACTCATAAAACCAATTGTATATAAGCAGATAAATATAAAATTGTTCACTGAGATCAATATCCACTGCGGAAGTTTGGATTACTGGGTAAAATAAGGCATTAACTGATAGAAATGGATTCCATGGAATAAAAGTCAAAGTCAGGGGTGATTAGTTCATCTCATGGGATATGCTTTTTGAAATAAAGTATTCGGATATAGATCAGTACTCATTCCTTCTAGCAGAATAATCATGTATATTTTAACATAAACGGTACACAATAGATGTATCCACTATGTGAACAACTTAATTATAAAAGTTTGACGTTGAAGATTCCAATAAGGTTGCCAATGCAAATAATAGGGCTCATAAAATATGATTGATATAATTACTGAATTCACTATTGTTCTACAAAATTACATGACAATAAACTGTTTAAAGGCTATTTAAAAAAATTTTCTTTATTTTATATATTTTATCTCTATTATATCATAAATAAATTATAATGGTTTTTTTAAATAATCGAACACAATTAAATGTTCAATATTACTCAAGGTTGTTTGGCACTAAACTTAAACTGGTTTGTAAGTGGGATATCATTCGGAAATAAAAATTTTTAATTATGGTAAGATAATCACAGACGTATTCTGTGATAATTTTGTAAAAATCGAGAACTTTAAAATGCTGTATATCAATTCATTGTCCCATGGTTTTATTTTTTTTAATTATTTAATTTCCGATTTGCATTTTCTGACGAGTCCAAAGGCACTTGATTATATATTTCTTGGTAGCATTTGCCTCTTTGCTTCCTTAAAATTGTTGCATGTACTTTATATTCACTTTTGCACTTAACATATGCAGTAGTATTCAAATATTTTTCTATCTTTTATCATGGACTTTACTTTTTCGCTTTATTTTTTTCTTTGGAATAACATTTATTAAATTGTCTATAATAAATATTTCATTCTGCATGCTCTCCTTATTTTATTCGCTTCAACCCTCTTAATTTATGATCCAGTTGGTTAATTGATTTCCTCCTTTAGTCACTTTTTTTCTATATCATGTAATTTTATATATTTCAGACTTTTACACTATCAATTATTGTTTTAGCTCATCTTTTCACAAACGTATTATTGAATGACACATTGTCTTCTAACTGTATTTTACCTCATCTTTTAGTGTGTATTTAATTTACTCTCAGGTGTATGGCTCTCTATTGCCCATGGATTTTGTTCAGCACTTCTTCTCTTTGTTCACCGTTCCCTCTTCTGGAATATCAATGTCCTGGTAATAATGATACTTTCTCCTCTACTAACCCTTCCCTTTTTTAGTTTGATGGTCCTCTTTGGATCACGTTTGCTGAATGTATATTCACAGTTATTGTTTGCTTAATTAAACTAAGATCCAGTAATTTTTCTATCTTGCGGTCGTTGAGACAGGGATTAATGACTAATTTAAAGGAACACTCTTTGGTAATCCAATGCATTAACCTTTTATAACATTTCCTTAGAACATAAAACTTCCTCTGTCATTCTCTCTAATGATAATTTGTAATAATCTCTGTCTCTATTACATGGATTTGCCAATGTATTTCGTTGCGCGTTCTCTAGTTGTTCCTATTAGCTTGGTATGTTCATTCTGCTCAATTTGTTCTCCATGAACTTAATGCGAACCACGAATATGCTTGTTTTTTCAGGTCTTCACTTACCGTCGGCGTTCCCTGAATAACTGTGTCGGAGTCCTTCTGGGAGCCCTCCTAGTTGGTGTTGGTTATATTGTAACGCTGATTGAAGAAAATCTTACCAGTAAGCTCTGCACAATCATGGTATTCTCTGTTCAATGTTTTGTTCTGAGTTTTTTCACATTACGGTCAATGTATGCTAAAAGTCTAAGCTCTAAAATTAACCTTGAAAGATAATAGACATAAAATGTATAGGTGTATTATAGTTGGTAGTAAGGTAGACTTTTGGCTTGCTTGCTTGTATACCTTGGCAACAGCATTAGGAGGTATTGAAATCATTAAGTTGGAATATTTATGTACTCCCAAAGTAAGTAGCAGAATAGGATTTTAAAAACGTGATAATAGTTTCGAGGTTAGGAGGGTTCTGTAGATATCCCCTTAGTTCAAAAGTACCTTATAACTAGGGTATACTCTGTATTTTAAGTTCATAGAACTATTATTTGCTTTCTCCCAAACTTTAACTCCTTAGATTTATTTTTATTTTCATTAATAGTTATTGGGTGCGTAATAATAACACAGTAGCATTATAATATTCTGCCTTGTCTTGTAGTCATTAAATTCAATTAGGTAAATCCATTTTCCAATTAATCGTGTATAGCGCCAGTTTAATCTTAAATTTCATCGAAATGGGACAGTGCTTTCCATTTTCATTTTTGTATTTTAAATAGACTAAAGTAATTATTATCTGTTTGGGATGTGAATCCTAAAAGGTTTCGCAAACCCTCCAAACGGAGTGTCAACACTCAACTTTGTTTGTTGGGCGGTAGCTGTATGACAATCTCACCTTATTTAATCTCTTAATGACCAGATTTAAGTAGTGTTTATAATCTTTCGCACTACTGAATGTACACCAACGGGCATCGATCTTGTGGCTTATGCTTGACAGGCATGTATGTCTATAATTGCACCATCGACGGTTCCTCTGTAGACCACGATTAACTGGTAATAGGTTGCATTAGCCTATATAAATTGTCAGCGATAGCTTCGTCAAAATGGACGTTTATTTTCGTTTTATTTGCCAGTTTATTTTGTCCACAACTAAATAGAATACACAGGGTAAAAAGTACCATTCTCATTTTCCATAGGGCTAGTATGTACAAATGAATGTATAATGTGCGGTTCGGAGTTAGGGGATGAGAATAAACTTGGGAGTTACTTAGCGCATAATTCAGATTAAACGTCATTCTCAAGCTTTTCCTTCACCTTTGTCTATTTGCTCAAGAACACTGTTGTACGTGCTTGCATTGTGTCGTCTGCCTTTTGCATTGATTTTGCTCGCAATAATGTACTTATATCTTAATAACGCATTAAATCTGTTTGCTTTCCATAACCATCAATAAGCCGATTTGTTCCTAACATTCCTGCGAGTAGTATTTGAAATCAGTGGTATGGTAGTTGCCAGAGATTATTTGGGTTTTATTCTTAATCTTCTTGTTCTCAGAATTTCCTGTTAATTGCTAATATAGTAATCTCCTAGCAAAAATATGCGCCCTATCAATCTCCCATTTTGTGCGTTTGAGCCTCCCAAAAAGGCATCTGTTGTTTGTAGTACCTCTAACTCTTTCTAAAATATACGTCCTTTTGGTTTGGGGATTTTAAATGGACTTGTTTCACTTTTCTAACGCACTAACCGGTTCATTTTCATCATTTTTAATCTCTACATTTATTAATGTGTGCGTCATTAATTTCTTTTTTCTTTTGGTCTCCATAAGATCTACTGATAGCTGAGGGCGTTATATTCGGTATTTTCGCCTCTCTGTTCTCTGTGATTTACTATCAGGATGCCTGTCACTTGCAAAGCGGAAATAACTACGAAGTTCATTGGAAACAGGTCTATGTCAACAATGTGGTATGCAGCATCTTCACTTTCATTGCCATCGCTTTCACGGAGACCTCAGAGATTCTGTTCCTTCCCTTCTCTATGTGGTAAGTTATTCGACACTAAGCAATGTCTCTATTTAGCGTTTATTTTGTAATTGAAAATCGCTATGCAAAGTACTTTTTGGTGGCAGGAAAGGTCTTTAAATCTTCATATGAATTCGATTTTTATTTTAAGTCTCTCTCGATGCTTTTTGCGATTTGCTGGTTACTTTTGTGTATGCTCCCATGTTATTTCACATAAATTTGCCATTTGATGCTCGTAATACCTCTCAACTTTTTATTGGTGTGACTGATAACACTTCTCACTTGATGTGTAGTGTATGGTGGGTGACTATTTGTTGCAGATTTTTGTTGTCGATCACCTAAACCTAATTGCAAGCGTTAATTTCGTGAAAAATATAACTAACGGAGGTTGTTATCTTTTAAAATCATACATACAATAACCATTTTTTCTGTCAGGTCATAACTAGCCAATGATAATTTACAGTGGAGTGTGCGAATGTTGAGGTGCATGAGTCTAAGGACGAAAGGGTAGTTGAATGTCCTATTGGGTAAGTGCAAAATGGGGCTGCGTTTTGGTAGTTTGTTTCACTTATTTGTCATAGCCAGTCCCTTAACAAAGGAAGAGGAGGATTGTGGGGTGGAGGAGAACATTCCTTGTGTCCGAAATTTAGGACTTGTTGTAAAAATCTCATCAATTCGGTAGAACCCAGCGAATATAATTGGCGACACTCTACACCTTTTTAGATTTCCAAACTAGGAATATAATTATACTTATCTAAGTAGGTATTCATTTCATTTTTTAGTCTCCTTCTAGAACTAAGAATTCTCGAATATAGAAGTGTGGAACATTAAGAATTATCACTATCATGTCATTAGGAAAATGGTATATGAAGTCGTTTTCCCTCCACCAGAACTGAACTCCTCAAGCATTCTGAAGATATTAATGATAAAGGCATCGAAAGGAAGCATTTCCCAACACCCATTTTGAAACCTCTCCACCTAATTAATATTACTTAGTTAAATGAACAATTTAATTCTCTAGAAATGCGTATTTACCGGTGTCTTTCGGTTTTGCACTTACAACTGCTCATCACTATGTCACCGAGTCATAAATTGATGAAGATTATGTTTTGACTTTCAGAATCTTGGTGGTTAGATTTATGGGATTTAGTGGGATTTGAAATTGGCATGCTTATGCTTTTCTTCAGCCCATTTTATTCGTGTGATGATTGAACTTCCTAGTCTAGAACTTAATGGAATCGTTTTAAGGCATGTTGCTGTCCAAACATTGAAGATTGTATACTTTGTGCTCATGACGCGTTTTAATCAGGGGAAATAGGTTAAATTAATGGACTATCAAAGCAATCCAATAAGGTGTGAATTGAGCTGTTCATATTTTCCAAAGAAGAGAGTTCATTTTTTCATGGCAGACTTAAGAGTGATGTTACGTCTGCTGTACTCGAAGCTTATTTATTTCCGTGGTTGGTCATTGCCATTCCTACTTGCACCGACGCATACAACATACTACAAGTCACTATAGGCTTCTACGTTTTACTGCAATGTACGTTCGAAATATTTTTTCTTTTTACAAATTCAAAACTTTATCTCTAATGCGGAGCCATTAAAAGTGATAAGCGAAAATTTACTCACGAAATGTGTTTTTGTTCCAACCTGTGCTATTGTTGAATCGATAATTCAAAATAGTTGGAATTGTAAATGCCAATCAAGGCAGGTTGCAGTGTGGTGAAATTCTCAATTTGGTGGTTGATGCCGCTTGAATAACCTTAAAGAGTTCTTTCGCAAATCGATGAGAGAGGAGGAGACTAGCTTTGCACACACACACACACACACGCACACGCACACAGGTTCAAATCTGTAGGCTGTGGTGGTTTTCAGCTACGTATAATGTGATCCTTATTTAGGTTGTTTTGTTCCTTCATTTTTGACTGATTGAATCCGTTTCTAATTATTTGAAGGTCAACAGAAATGAATAAATAATGTTCTTTGAATCTCTACTATAATCGTGATGTAGACTTTGTATCTTTTATCGGTCAATAAGTAATATAAGTATTAGGATGTGTCCTCGAGATCTATCGTTGTATAGAGCTGATTTGTCCCGTTTTATATTTTTATGACTCAGTAAAATCCGGAATAAGGTAGATTATCTGTAACTCAAGTAACAACTTATATTTAGAAAATGAGTTTGTCCATATGAAATCAGATAAGCGTTGAATTATTGGCTCCCTGATTACGAATTGGTAGAGTCGGCCTCCGATATTGAGAGTACAATCAAGATGTCGAAGTCTTACTTCGTTAGATTTTTGAACTCGCAGTTATTCAGTAATTCACTTTTCGAAATTCACATCTCGTAATTCACCTGGACTTCTACAGTGGACAACCTTGCCACTTTAATTCATTTTTCTTAAGGCCTTCGAGAAAGCCGAATTATCTTTTATGATATTTAGTATTGAAAATCATATACAAGTGTTTGCTGTTACATTCATTTGACGAGTAATTAAATCAGAATTTTGGAACGTGGATCAAAGGGTTTGCAGTAAGCATAACCTCAGACTAAGTTAGTTGATTAATCCATTCATCCTAAAGAATTTTACGAATTGTCTATACCATACTCGAGCTTCTGCATAAGACTTGAACCACTACTATCTCTACCGGTGCTTTGAATTGACAGTGGCAGGTGCACGGTGTTATTCACCTTATAGTATCAACGAGGTAACATGATAGATTAGCAAGTAAGTCATGAATATGTTTATTCATCTGATTATAAAATATTTTGAGGTTAATGCCCTTGATATTTCGTTTCTGCTTTTTTTGTGGGGAAGGGGGGGGGGGGAGGGGAGCGAGTGGGGGGTCGATTATTCACTGTAGAGTCGACTGTCTAAAGCATTTTATTAATTGCCGAGTTTTCATATTCGAGTATGCACAAAATTGCATACAAATTTAGCAAAATGTACGGAATAGTTCCAATTGAAGTTTATTGCTATTATGGTGATGAATGTTGAATTTCCCATTGTTCGTACTTAGGAGCGATGTTTCTTGCTATTTGAGTCTAGTTGTTATTGATCAAATTGTTTACCAAAAAGGGAAATTATATAATTCAATGTTTGAATTAATGCTTATACGAATTCAACAAGGAGGTGTACCGCTAAAGTAGCTTCAAATTAATTTTAGGTTCCTATCAAGTGTGCCTGGGAACTATCCACTTAGTAAACTAATGGCGTCTCTAAAAACCAACAGGATAGACACAGCCTGAATGCTAAGATGAAATGGCAAAAGAATTGATTTTTGGAAAGGAAGCCAAGAAGCTTCAGTAGTGGTTGTGTGGAAATCCGGTTGTAATAAAGCTTAACTACTTAGACACGTTTTAGGAGTTGAGACAGTTTGCGTTCTTAGCTTGTTGATGAGTAACAGAAAAAAACTCTTAACAGACAATTGAGAAGCCCTGTAAGTGCCTCAGTATGCGTGCCCGACCTTAATAAACTTTCAGCGTAACATTTTTTTGAAGGAATAGCAGTGTAATGTGTTGAGATTTCAATTTTGGGAAGTATGACTTTCTTAGCCTTTGATATTTAACTTTGGAAGTCAATTTGGGGAAAAATTGGATTGTATATTTGCTCTAAAATCATATGTTCGTGAATGATGAATGTGTACAGCATATACTACTTTTAAATAAAAAATACGACATTAATATACCTTTACGCTCGCACGGGATCTCCCTTATCTTGGCCACCTTATCTTAGACTTATTTTTAAAGTCACATACTTCAAAAACCAGTTCCAATTTATACTGGGTAGTAGGTGCAGTTGCCATTGTTTAAGGCATTAAAGGTTTGCGCCTTTCTCATCCCTTCACAGCTATGCAGGTGAAATTTGTATTTATAAATTTCTAAAAAGCTATTAACGATTACTACTGCATTTCTAAAGTTATGAGCTACACTTCACCTAGCTCCTTCCAAGAAAACTTCAAAAGCTTTCCGTGTCAACAATCCTGAAATGGAATTAGCTTAGTGTGCTTTCGCTTGAAGTACATGGTGGGTTCAAATATTTCTCACGTTTGCGCTAGATTTTACGTAGAGTTAAATTTTTGTTTTGCCAATTTCTCTTTGTTTGCCCTCATCAATTCCAAATTTTGTTTAAACTTTCAGCTTGGAGACTCTACTATTCTGGTTTTTGATAGTCCTCAGCTGTGTGGTGTCCTCCTACCTTGGCTGTCTTATACTTCGAGAGGCCACAACGTACACGACCGTTCGAATTGAAACATTCGGTCTCTTCCGTTCTCTCCTTCAAACTATTTTGGCTGTAGTTGTCTTCCGCGTTTATACCACAACCTTTTGGTGGGCTGGTATCTTTCTAACTGCAGCAGGTACCGCAATCTACTGGCGAGCATATACGAATCTGGCCCCCGAGCAACCAACAACTAACAGAGTAGCGGGAAAGGATGATCTTCCATTGATTAATACCGTGAACGATTAATTCGAGTATCTGGTCTACCCTTCATTCCTCTCTATGAAAAGCTCTTGTTTGCTTTTCTTTTTTCTCACCTTATTCTCATATTTACGAACCTGCGTGTAAGAACAAATCTCACATGTATTTCACCTACCCTCGTGCTTTGAAACACTATTTTCTCTTTGATGCTGAGTAAGAAGGACACTATGCAAAAAATTTTTACTGCATTGCTTTTGCTTTTGTTGCGAGGTTACATCCAGGAACAGCCTATGATTTATTGATTAAGCCCATGAATGAAGTAGGAAATTTGAAGTGGAACCGGCTACATTTAGAACCATTTTCTTCGTGTTTCAAGTCAGTACTGTAATTAACTCGCATTAAATTCGAGTAGATGAATCTTTATGGTGTTTATGATAAGGATTGGTGCTTTTAAATGGAATGGGTTTAAGTAATATCAGTAAACTAACTGAATGGAACACTTTGAAGCGAATTGTCATTTGTTATGGCCGTGTCCCTTATTTGGTTTATTCATTCTTGTATACTTGCTTATTTACTATTGCCACGCTTTCACCACCACGTTTGCGTTGACAAATGACTGTTTACTGAACCCTACCATCTTCAAGCTCTTGGCTATCATATATCTGCTCCATTAGCATGTAAGCTGTTGAATATCATATGAGATTATTCTGCTTTCTCAACAATCTGAAGGACAAATGAATTGAAATACTAAGACCGACTCTTCTTACCAAGAAGCATTGAACTCCGTGATTAAAAAAATGGAGGGCTTGAAATGCATGCCAGAGTATCGTAAGGTTAGAGACAATATTTGAAGATGATTGAGTGGCAGTTATATCAGACATTAGTAATTTCATAATTCCGTTATTCATACGTCAGTTGGTATCGGTATACCAGTAATAAAAAATCACACCCAGATACTACCGGTTTAAAAGCTGTGGAGCTGTGTTAGTTTAGAATCTGTTCAAACGTGCGACAATTAGGGTTACTCATGCTTCAATTAATTATAATAATAAAGGCAGAAATAGGAACATCTTGTGTCCATTTCATCTCTGATATTTTGAAACTGCTGACTGTCGAATATCATGTAAGATCATTTGCCTTCTCAACAATTACAAAAAAAGAATGAATTGCAGCAGTATGACGGACCCATCTTGATGAAATAGATCGGTTAATGAGCACCAAACTTCGTAGACAAGTGGTTACTGCAATCCGAGAGCCGAATAGTAAAATTTGATCTTTTCAACGCGCGAATCACCCATTTAAAAAAATAAATAAATATTGTTCGAGCAAAATCCACAGGTCAAATGAAGTAGGACTCTGCTGATACCATGACGCGTGTCTCAACACCTTTTCGATCGCCACCCTGCTATATTAGGTACATCTACCTATTCCGATGTCAGTTGCTACGCTCATGTGAATTTATTATACAGCCCTCTTACTCTTTGCCTACCTTGAAGGGCTTTTTTAATTCTCGCAACCATTTTCCTCCTCACTTTGTTTCTCCGCAACCTTCACCCATCAAACAACTGACTATATTTTATCAACTTTTCATGCTTCTATTTGTGTGCTTTTTCGTCTTCAAGCCAGATGATTGCCGGTCTCTCTCTCTTCTTACTATTAAAATAAATAGTCTCCTCTCTATCCTCTGGGGTAGGGAAGTTCGTAAAGCAGAGAAGAGCAACTGGTTTGTGTGTTATCTTTGCATAGCTAAGACCGTCTATTTACTTATAACAATAAGTGAAGTTGATTGTCAGGCATTTATGTGTGATGACATCAGAAATAACGTAGGCATAAAGTAGCTTTCTTCCGAAAAGTGGTTGGTGAAAAATGTCTGCTTGAATATGATCGGTAGTTATGCAGAACACACATGCAAATTTGACTAAGCATTACTTGAAGGGTAAATATGCTATAATTGTTGTAAAAAAGTTCGAATTCTATCCAACTGTGCTATTCTCGGTTTAAGAGAAAAAAAATCAATCTGTCCCCTTAAGTAATGTAGCTGTGAATACTTTGGAGGCTCCTATGCAGATGTACGAAAGAACATCGCAAATATGAAAGCTACAGGCACTAGGCGAAAAATTTCGCCATAGGAGATTCAAACTTAAACAACGTCGAGTAAATGGGGCTATGCATATTTCACAAATCGATCTAATAGTAAAAAATGGTAAGCTACATTAGGCTTAAGATCAAAAATATTAGGCGTTGATGAGGGAAAAGACGGAAGCTTAAAGAAAAGATATTTCGGCAAACCAAATTCAGTGAGATAGTCTTAGCTTACCGAGTCAGCGGAGTCTGCTCATTTGTGTCCTTCTCATGAATTGGCAGTACCACATTTCCGATTTTTCGAATTAGGAGTCTGGTGGGCACATGGTAAACCAGCATAATGACTATTGTATTGTATTGTATGAAAAAGCTTTCGCCATTGCTCATCTAATTCTATTGCTTCACAAATATCAGCGATTGCACTCTAAAAACAGACGTACATTTTCCGATCGTCCTATCTTTTCTTCGTTTACTTCCACTGACCCTCTTTGCCCTCCATTCTCATCCGTCGGTGTACAATGTGTCTGCAGTCTACTCATAAGCGTTGAATTTCAAATGGGGCGTGGAGGGGAGACGCTTATATACTGGTAGGCATTGAAGGGTATTAAGTATTTTAGAAGTAAATATAAAAGGATACATTAAGCGTCAGTTTTAATCGTGAGGAATATTGAGAATGTGAATATAATGGGAGCTATACTTTGAGGGCAATGGTGTAATGAAATTTACCCACACTTTGCCAATCATGCAATTTCGATGGAGAGACCAAAGTTGGGAAGGCTCTAAAGGATACTGCACAATTTCTGATTGATGCAGAGAAATCTGAGGGGAGAAATAGAAATCAGGTCTAAGAAACACCAAGGAAAGATACTAAGCTGTATCCTTCATTACTTTATATAAATCCTCATTCTCACTGATTAACTCTAATCAACAAAAGAGGCGAGAGAAGGCGACTTTCCCATATCTTCCCCCCTCCCCACCTAATTCAGGCATTATTAACGTTTCTTTCAACAGGCCTTGGAGAGGAAGAGAGTTAGATTTTCGGGTAGAAGCCAGGTCGTCTGATACACCATTATGCATCCAAGAGTTCACGTTCATTAAACGTATGTTCAACATTTGCATTTAAATTTACTCTAAGTTCTACGCCCGCGCAGAGAGAATACGTCGAACTCTAAGCTCTGATTTGACTTGGCGGAGTGCACAGCGCTACCAAGGCTGAACAAAGAAACAACTTGCACACCGATGCAGCCGTGTTACTGATCCTATAACGAGCAAGTGCAGAGGCCTCTCAGTCAACCAGCTGGGTTGTTAGCGTAGCAGTAATTTTTTTTAGTGACTAAGGTTGTCAGTAGCGATATGGCGTAATACACGCTTATCAGCTTTTTCGATACTTTTAAGGCAGCCTAGCTAATTTTGGGATCAATTTCGCCATAGAGATCGCTGAAGTTTAATCAAGACTTATTTGTTCAGCATTCGTTAGAACTTCTTTGATCTATTTACAAAATTTAAGTGAAGTTGAATCTAGAATTGATTGTCTATTTTTTTATCTATTTATCTGGGTGATATTTCGTACGAAGCTTCAGATGTTTTAAATAAAATTTTGACCTCATCTAATTGAACGGTGCATTAGTGAAACGAGTTGAATTTCTTCCAAAGAGAACCCTTTCTGCAAGATATTAGAGAGCCAACTACTTATTTTAAAATTAAGCAATATAATAACAACTCAACTTTTATTAAAAGGGATGGGGTTTCAGTATAATTTCAAATTACCCAATCAGCACACCCTCTCCGTTTCTTAAAATCCCCGAAGCTCATTCACAGAATCAGAAGCCTTCTTGCCACTTCTTACCACTGTTACTTCGAAATGAGCATTGTCTCTGTAATGGACCTTCAGGTTCATTATACTCGAATCATTGTTATGAAAATTTTGCCGCTAGTTTACTAATCATTAATCGAACTTCATAATATGCCGATATAATCTTGACGCGTTCGTGAATATTAGAATCCATAGCTAACTCTATATACATTTGCTTCGTGTTTACCTTCTTTCCAGTCATTTGAACCAAACTTAAGGCTCCCAATTTTTTACTAACGTGTTGTAGAAAATGCAACTTAATTACCTACTCAATCCAGACTTGGCCAAAAAGCATGCTCTGCTTAATCATGCCTGAACTCTGATATGTAATGAACCCCTCAAATATTGTAATTTATTTACGGAGATTTGGGGTGCGCGATAGACTTACCTCCACGTAGTACATCTTGGGCAACGTATACTCATACGGCAAAAAAGTCTATCAACCGGCAGTTGACTTCTCACTTCAAACTACCATGACCCGACTGTATGTCCCATTCCACCACTTCCACAGTACTCACCTTACCTTATTCTCTACCTTTGTGTCTCTCTCTCTCTCTTACATCTGTGAATCACTTTTCTGCTCCTCCTCTCGACTTGTTGACTTTGATATTCCTCCCCTCTGTGAAGCCCGAAGTCAACTAAAGAGCTAATGATAAATATCATAAAGCCTGGCATTTGATATAAGTATTATGAGTGATCCCCTTAAAAGGTATTGATTTTCAGAAGCATATTAAGTATATGCGTGAGAAATTGAGCCGAAAATGAGCATACTAATTCCTAAACTCACTTAATTTTCATAGACCCGTTTTGTTTCTCTTTTTAACGGTGTTCAGGGCCAATTCACTTCTCTGGCCAACTTGAAGTCCATTCATCCCATTGTTATGAGCTCGATCAAAGTACTTTGTTTTTAAGATGAAAAAAATCAAATTTATCAAATTTCAAGACTAAATTAACGCAAGCACATAGATAAAATAAGGTTATGTGAATTTTTTTCATTTTTGGAAACTGTGCCAAAATGTGCTTAGCCTTTATTCTTATTATAAAGAAATCCTGAAACCGGTAAACTTGAGATGAAAATACAGTAAAGTGGAGGATGAGGCATACTTGACAATAAAGGACCCCAATTCCGTTGCTAAGGCTATTGGAACCAGACCACCTTATTTGCTGATATTGCTTTCCCTTGTTACCCAATCAAAAGTTGCCAATTGTAACCAATTGTAAATTAGGCATTAATCAATAGGCCTACAACTTAGATTGCACAGGTACTACAAAGTGTGTAAAAACGGGTACCTCTTTTGTGAGCGTTAAAATGATCTAGTGAGGTCGAATTTCTTTTCGACTAATACAGCCGTGAGATTATCTGGAATTTGTATAAGCAAAATCCATAGATTGGAGCATTTTTTCCCAAGGAGTGGCTTCATTTTTTCAAGTTCCGATAAATCTTTTTAGTGCTTTTGAAATAATTATTTTCTGGTTTTTAGATTTCTGGATTTCTGGATTTTAGAGCATTCTTTGGAACTCATTACACATTTTCCCATTTCTTGCGATAAAATTGCCGATTGCATACA
The DNA here is from genome assembly GCA_000469805.3 of Hymenolepis microstoma. NCBI lineage: Eukaryota > Metazoa > Platyhelminthes > Cestoda > Cyclophyllidea > Hymenolepididae > Hymenolepis > Hymenolepis microstoma. Next base: position 28,109,815 of record LR215989.1, read on the forward strand.
TTCTCTTCACCTCATATCCTTCATAACGATGTTATTGGATTTAAGTCTTAAAAGTATTCTTATCCTAATACGCTTATATTTCATCTATTTCAGTGCCGCCGTTCCTTTAATAAATTTGTCAAGGCTTGGACATTTTTACCCACCGAGTAATTGGTATGTATTTATTGAGTAAACTGACTCAATCTCATTATGGAAATGGAGTTGGCGAAATTGATCAGCTGTCTTACCACACCTCATTTCACCTGTTCACTAAAATCCAGATCGTCATCACTTGGTACTGGTCCTTCTAATTCCTCCTTTCCCCTCCCATTCATTTCCAGTTTTCTAATACACATTTATCCAATTCAACCCTTGACTTAAGAAAGGCTTATGCACCTTGATAGCCTCTGAAAAATCAATCGTTTGTCGAGGAGATATAATACCTAATGTGGGTCCTGATCTTAAAGAAGCTTAACAAGTGGACTGCAAATAGTTTAGATGTAGCCGTTGGGATCATTTAAGAGACCAATTACGCGTATGCAATATTTAACGGCAATTCCATAATTTGGCTATTAATGTTACTTTTAAATGTTACAAATGAGTTATTTACTTTCATACTGAATCCCAATATCCACGAACATCGTGAATTTTATTTCATATCAAATCGTAAAACTTCGTCAATAATGACAAATCTGCGGTAATGTAATTAACTTAATAGAAACTGCGTACATAAACTAAAATGCTCATAGAGAACGCCTTTGAGATCCAAATCCAGTAAATAGTTATTTATTACATTTGAAAATAGAGGGAGGTTAATCATACGCAAGTCGTCGCATCTGAGAAAATCCCCATCACTTGATCAGTCACTGGGATCCTGTGTACCGTAGTATTCAATAAAAGCATTCAAAGTTAGTTAAATCTCCCTCAATCGTGGCTGATAAGTCTTAACTAATGGTAGACGAGCATTTTCCTCCTAATATACACCGATGACTGTATGGTACACGCAGATGGCGTATTTATCCTCCCTTTATGATTAATAGTCGAATTCTTCGATTTCTTTCAATTTAATGGAATTAATCAGCTTTTCTTAATCATCATAAAATCAATATTCCCGGATCTGAAAGGGTAGATTGAGTAAAAGCACTCATTAGACCGAATAAACATTGATGATAAGTCTGACCGTATTTACTGTTAAATCTAAAAAGAATTTTCGTTTCAATTGACAGATTTCGTGCTCCTTTCTCAGGGGTATGAAAATGATAATTTTGAGGCGCAGATGCATTTGCAATGAAAGTAAAGGTATTCGTGAACGGAAAGCATCGGAAACGTTAGGAGAAATTAGGGTAGGAAGACTTAGGTATTGGAAATAGGGTGAAGGTGAATGTGAAAGGTAAATTGAGAGATGAGGTCAAGTGGATTAGGTCTTGTATAATTCGTGGTCGATAACGGTTTATAACGAGACTGCATAAATGATCTGCCGAACCCAAACTTCCTAATATAACAAATTAGAATTCATAGATAGGCGAATTAAAGTACATACTGAAGTAATTAGCGAGAACTATTTTGGTCTTTTAATCCAAGTATATACTACTTCAACTGCTTCAGTGGATGCCCATGTGTTTAACATTAAAATTGAATTAAGAGAAGAAAAAAGAGTTTTGGTTTTGATGGATTTATGGGGATAATAGAGCGTCAAGATGACTTATTGAATTTATGTACATCTTATGAAAGGAATTTCTGTCGTAGCCAATTAAAGGATGTCGTATTATGCAAGTAATTGGAAGAAATCACGATTTTATTCACTACAAATTTTGACCGATAATTAATTCGACGAGCCCAAATTCTAGGGTTTATTTTTTTATATCAAATGCCAGGCTTTATGATATTTATCATTAGCTCTTTAGTTGACTTCGGGCTTCACAGAGGGGAGGAATATCAAAGTCAACAAGTCGAGAGGAGGAGCAGAAAAGTGATTCACAGATGTAAGAGAGAGAGAGAGACACAAAGGTAGAGAATAAGGTAAGGTGAGTACTGTGGAAGTGGTGGAATGGGACATACAGTCGGGTCATGGTAGTTTGAAGTGAGAAGTCAACTGCCGGTTGATAGACTTTTTTGCCGTATGAGTATACGTTGCCCAAGATGTACTACGTGGAGGTAAGTCCATCGCGCACCCAAATTCTAGGGTAAATATTTGGAATGAGGTGGATCTTTTTTCCTCCTAATAGCACTCTCTTTTTCCTTATAATTGAAGTATAGTCTTGTTTCATATGCTCTGACCTCTGAGCAATCAATAGTCGCTGCGTAGTCAGTGAGACCAAATTTGTATTTTGACAAATAGGCTGTGTGCCGAGGCTCACAACCAGAATAACCGCCATTCATTTCAATCGCTCTGTTTTGACGATGCTGTCGAGGTAGTCAGAAGATTGTTGAGATTCAGTCAATCTATATTTATGTAGCATCCACTAATAGTTCTAGAACTTTATATTTTTTTTAAATATTATTCTATTAAGATATTATATTTTAATATTTATACTCCCAATAAATTCTAACTAAACCCCTTTGGAAGAAGTTTAATTTAAACCCAATTAACAGCTAAGTATGAAGAATTTATCGAGTTAAAATAGGAATGATATAATTCCACAGACTTTGAGCCAATGAATAGGGAAGACTTCTCAGATTCTTCTAAGTAGCTGCATCTTCGTGAGCGATTTGTACTCTTTTCTAATACACTGTGAGGCTTAACTTAGCGGCTTTCAATTTTACTTTACGAACGAGAGTCAGTGGATATCTCCATAAAAAGAGAAGAACAACTCCTCAGGTAAATTTCGCTCAAAAAATACAAGTTTGGAGTAGCGACATATAGACGACAACCATTATGAAAAACTACAACCAAGCGGCATTCACTAGAACGACGACATTCACCGTAGAGATACTTAATCTACACCCATGAAAAAAAAGTCACCTAAATCAAACTGGCAGTTTACCGTTCAGATCTTCTTCTGTAATTTAATATGTCCAGATAAAATTAACTTTTGGTCAGGTTGGCAAGGTAAATTAATCTCCATTATTTATAAACTAGCTTTAGGAAGACAAAAAATGAGCTTAACGAGTTGACAATGACTTTTTAATCGTATCAACGTTTATGTTTTTCACAAAAAATACACAGAGTATAAGTCTTGAGTTCGTTTGAAAAATAAAAAAGTGTTGATGAATCAATACTTTTTTTACTGACGTCTTTTAATTGTTTTCTGCTCATCATCTGAATAAAATATGCCTCTGATACTTATTTTTGATATTCTTTGCGTTAAATTGAGAATATCAAGCAAAACGATGCGAATTTTGAATTGGAAGATGAGGCCGAGCGAAACGTCTTCCATATGCCATTATTTACGAAATGGATGATACTGGATAATTGAAGTGAAAAAAATCTCCACAGTCAGATTTGCTATGTCAATTTCCTCGTCAGAACAATTCTGGTCGTAGATGAAAGGAGAAAGATAATCCGTCTGTCCGAATTCTGTTATGTTCCTATATCCTATTTCGAAATCAGAGCCAACAAAGATAGGGGGAAGTGGTTAATGATACGTCCAGACTCTCTTTCAATCTGGCTGCAGTTCTTTTCACCTTTAGTGAGGGTTCTTGAAGCAAAACAAATGGCCTTTTCTCAAGCACCACACTGCTCCAACGCCAAATTTCGAAACACCTACAGTCACTTTACTTAATGGTTTTATATTAAAATGGAAAAGCAGAAAATCAGAGGTGAGCATGTGTTTTAGTTTTGTGAAAGCTTTCTCCCATTTTGGAGCTCAGTTCCATTGAGTACCTCTTCACAGAAACTTACCTAGAGGCGCACCCATATTAGTGTTAACAGAAGTGCACCACAGTAGCCGATAAGATCCAGGAATTAACGTAATGTGATAGTGTCCTTGAGTCGTGACACTGTTGTAATTGTCAAAGCCTTTATGGATCTCAATGACAGGCATTTCTGTTCAAGATACATTCTAGATGCTTAATAGATGACGTAAAACAATGTACATTTCTCATCTCCGAAACGGAAACCATACTCCAGGATATGCTGAAAAATTGGGATAACGCACTCTTGCAGTTCCTGCTGTGAGTGGCCTACAACGATTATGATGTCTCAGCATGCAGTACTAGAGGTCGGATATCATGGGATCCACTATCTGTTGAATAATAGCAGGTGTTGGCTTGACACCAGATGGGAGCCTGATATATTAGTATAGACCAAGATGCATATTGATGGTCAGTAGCTCACATGACTCTGGTGCAACTTCGATTGGTAAATAGGCCTCTGCTAAATCAATCCTTGCAAAGCACTTACTACCATTCAGTATCGAGATCTCATCAGGAACAGGTAGTGGATAACAATTGGTCTCCAAAATGGCATTTAAACCGAACATCAACGTTTGAGTTCTTAGTCTACCATAGACAAGGCTGCAATTGAAACTGACCACACAGGAGGAGAAATTGGCTGAGCATTTGGTATCAGTTTGAGTATCACATGAGTAAGATTGCATAGGGCCATGATCTTCTTAAAATACTTTGAGAAAATGTTGCAGAATCATCAGTATTGTGAATGAAGTGATGGACGTAGGAGATTGTACATGATTGCAGATGAAATATATGAGTGGACCCAAAATATAAATGTGATAAAGCCAGTCGAGGCAAATCAGATTAAATCAAGAGTCTGCTGCATGAGTTGTTGTTGAGATACTAATGACCCAGTATGTCAAGCTACAACTCATCCCCTTGTCAACTTAACAAACACGTCGCAGTGGCTAATTGCAGATTGGGAGAGTGGTTCTAGTCTTTTACGACCCAGTTATTTGCATGGCTTTCTTTAAGATTATGGTCATATCTGAAGTGGTGTTTGCTTGTAAACAAATAAGATTCGAGTCGATTGACGTTGCTTTGTGTCAATTCGATTGGTAGCCAGGGGATCTTTCGATTTAAGGCATTCTAATTTAGTTTTATGTTAGCTATTCTTTTTATGCAAAGTTAACAGTTATTTATTAGTTTTGGCAATGTTAGTACTGGAGGATTCGGTAGTGCTGGGCAACAGTCCTCTTTATGTTCCATCTTTCGGCATTGTTTTCGCTGATACCACTTTAAGCAACCGATCCCCATAGCGTTGACAGCTTGAAAACGGTCACGATCAGGAGGAAGATTCAGGTGATGATGACATTGATAGCGGTAAAGGAAAGTTCTAAAACGCTAGAGTGATTAAAAATTCCCCCTTTGTTATCTTCGACCGAGTAATTGATAGAGGGGAATGATAAACTTGATTTCAGTTATTAACAGCAATGGAAATCTCATTTTGATTGGCAATTCCTTGAAATTTTTCGTTAAAACAGTAATTAATTTCTTCGGCCGATGCAACCACTCCCACATTCCATAAAACCTGTCCATCTCTCAAAGTTGGGACTTTGACTTAATAATGCCTTTGTAATGGGAATGGTGCGACAGGACTCATCATAGGCCTTCTGGAATTTCCAAAATTTTAAACACATATGAAAAAAGGATCGTATCACACTAAAGCATTGAAAAGATTATGGTTATTGACTATACTAGGTAGAGTCCAATAATTTTGATCTGATTGTTAAACATAAATCAACTACGAATATACATATTTTAATCCCATAAATTAGGTACAACGAATTAATTGTAAATAACATGATGTACGCATAAAATGATAGAGGTCGAGGGTTCTGTTCCCATCGCTCGCATCTAGTGAACAGAAGTCAACAGCAATGTCTAAGTCTGGCGAACATACCTATCAGAAGATGGGCACAGGAAAGCACTTTCCTAAATGAGTCTGGGATGATTGTAATTTTACTTGGTTAATGCTATCTTTCGTATTTTATCAAAAATTGACCAATTTGAATAGTTACTGCATTCGATTAACTTCATTTAGAGTAGGTGAGTACAATATATCTCATGACACGAATCTTCCAAGAGTTTTTAAACACTGCCAGTAATTACAGAATGATGCACTTTTGTTGATCGATGAAGAGTTGATAAAAACGTTGAACGAAACACGCCACCAAATCTATAAATATGCTGCCCGGGTTGGATTTATTCAATTATTCCTTCCAACTTTCTTGGGTTTAAAACGACAAGTTACATGCCCGCACTTCATTCAATCAAAGTATCAGTCAAACTAATTAATAATAAGATTCCCACAAACAACTTTGTTACTGATTACTGCTAAGTAGAAACGTGTAATGATCGAAATGGAATGCAGATATCAATGAGCTCAGAAATCCATATAAGTAGAAATCGAACTAGTAGTGAATGTATTTGGTATTTACTTTTATTTACAGAACAAACATTGCGCGTGAATAAGTGTAGGTTATGCAGAAAATATACACAGTACTGAATAAGTGGAAAACATTTAAAAAATCCCATCTCCCGATCGACGCAGTTTCTCACTAATATCAGCAGCTGCAGCCGAAACTGCTTCCAGGGGATTAACAGATGTCGAAGAAGATGAATTAATCCCAACTTCCGGAAGATCAGATCTTCGAGATGGGGATGGTGATCGGTTGCTACGTGGTCCTGGCGATCGACGATGTCGACTGCTCCGATGACTGCTTCGATAGGACTCCTTTTCGCCTCCTCGACGTCCTTTAGAATCCCTAGTTGCTTCGTTGCGGCTTGAACGTGAGGAGGATTCTGGGGCATTCGAAGACTCCCTGGGAGGAATGGCTGAGACCTGACTACGATCACGGGAACGTTCGCGACGTCTTTCCCTTGATCCATGTCGTCGAGATGAACGATCGCTGTGACGACCGTATTCTCGACCAGAATCCTCTTGATATCTGTTTATAAAGGAAAAATTAGGTTTTTAACTGAAACCGCTAAACATCTTCATAAAATTGCAATTAGGTAAGTTTTTTTCATTTTCCAAAAATTTTCGTTTAAAAATAAATCGCATGGCAAAGCCTAGCGATGAAAATTATAAAAAAATACACTGCTAAATACAACTAGTCAAGGAAAACTATTGGTGAGACTAGTCTACTTCATGACTGAGAAATCCGACAGTCATTTCCATGACCACCAGGCCCGTAGAGGAATCTCTTAATAGAATTAATCTCGGAGTAGAGGATCTTGACAAACCCTATCAGCTAGACTTGATCAACTTAATTAAAAATTCCGCTCACCGAGCGGGAAGAGAAATCACTACCTCTATCAGGCATACGAAAGCAATTACTACTTAGATAGAATACGGCTTAAAGATGATCTCGCACAGCATCACCGACTTTTACTCGATTAAGGTAGAGTATAATCAACAAACGATCTTAGCTTCAAGTTAAGTAGCGAAAAGTAACCAATTCTAAAAGAAATACCAAATCTGATGTTATCTAAGCTAACAAAATAGTTCCAAAATTTTAGAAATTACTTTGGAAGTGTACATCACATGCAGATTTTTCTGGTAAAATGCAAATAGCAAATGCGTTTTACATCGGCAGCAAATACCCCAAAATTCATACATAAGAGGAATATATTGAAGGAAAACGAAAGTAGGGACATCAAATAAATGATACCCAATATGAAGTTGTATATATTAAATCTATGTAGTAGAGACCTCAGCATTTAATGACCTTTCTGAAAAGCTAACCAATTATTCTATCCTATTTGATACGACCTTTTGCCAAAAATCAAGTTCAACGATTGAATAGATAAATAAATTAGAAGGGGCAATATAATAACAAAATACCCACCGTCTGCTATGACTGCCACGATGATAGTCCCTGCTGTGAGATCGACTTCGACGACTCGAGCGATGATCACTAAGTGTCAAAAACCATCAATAAGTAAGAATAGTTATGAGAAAAGTTATGTACTATAGGAGTAACTTACCGATCATACCGACTTTCCGGTTCATCATCGCGATAACGAGATCGACGACTACCGAAATCTTCCTCTGGGCTGAAATCAAGGAAACGTAGAAAAATATTACATCAAAATCAGAAAAATTTGCCAGAGTGAAGGAAAGTCAGCTTACAACATCATGTCCGGTGAATTATCAGGTGGATTTCTTCCTCCTGGTCCACCAGAAATGATACTTGGATTAAAGAGGGGGATCAGACCATTGCCCAGATTAGGAAAACCAGGTTGCTGGGGAGGGAAGGTAGAACCTAGTAACGGTGGAGGAAGAGATGTATTGGTGAAACCAGGTGGGGGGAAACTGAGAGCACCCGTGAATTGGGATAACACATCACCACTATTCGGGGGAGGAAACGCAGTAGCAGGAGGGAAATTAAGTGGTTGTGCCGAACCAAGAAGACTATTTCTACTCTTCTCAGCATCATCTTCACTTATAGATGGCGAACGGGCATGATTAATAGTTGTGATATCTTTGACATGCTGGCTATGAGTAGCGTTGCCTCTAGGTCCACGATAGCTGCCACCTGATAGATTGAGACCGACTGCAGGTCCAACCAATACTGGTTTGAGGGAGGAATTTGCATACTCTTGACGAAGAATCCTTTGCTTTTCGACGTACTGATTCCAGGTGTCCTCAGTAAAACCATAATTAAAGTAGTCAGTTATGTCAGCACCAGGCTGCTTCCAAGGTTTATCCTCATCTTTGAGACCATTTGTGCTATACTCCGAAGTAGGGACGCCTTGAATATTCCCTGGATCATTAAGATTAATGCCCTGCCTGATAGCCTTTGCTCCTAAATATAAGAACGTAAATTGAACAAAGGGGACATGCAGTAAAAGTTCATTGATAAATGGCACAAAATACCTTGAGTGGCAACCTGAAGCGACCTTGCCTGATAAGTATTTCCCGTTTTGTATGTTCCCACTTTGGTTGGTTTAATTAAAACATCGAAATTGTCATCGTCTGAGTCTTCAGCATCATCCCCATCATCAGCATTGTCATCCAAGTCTACATTATCAACATCTTGTGGATGTTCATTTTCTGGTACTTCGGATTTGTCGCCCGCGTTTACATTGTTTGTACTTTCCGTGCGACCTAAAAGCTGATTCAATGCATTCTCGTCTTCAGTATTAAAATATGTTGTTTCCGCCACCTGTTCATCTTGTTTGTCACTCGCCTGCGCCTCAGTTACAGGAGTACCTACTTTTGTGTCAGCCATCACAGTGCAGGTCCAGAAACAGTTATATGTAGCGCCTATAATTACCTTAACTAAACAGATCTGGCTTATAACAAAACAATTCACAAGTCATTAAATATTATGAGACATTTAATTTTTTATTACAACTAAAGTCGTGACCATATTAAAATGTGAGAAATTGAAATGAGACTTTGAGCAAAAGCTTAAAATTTACATTTCAGAAGTTTATTTTAGACAACAATACTTTTATAAAGATGAAAATTATTTAGTTTATTTCTTTATCAAAAAAGACAATTGCCAAAAGTAAAAAATAATAAGATAAATAAAATTTAATTGCATTATCGCAAACACTTATACGTCAGTGGAAATATTTTCCATCTTTCCATGTTCCAACGTTCTTAGTTACGTTGAACTTGACTATATTTCTTAATTTTCGTCTTTAGACATACCCTTTGGTAGGATCTGTTATTTTCCTTTATCTATAATTGTAAGAATATATACATAAAATATCGGCTTTATATTCAAATGGTAAATTTAAAATATTTGTCTTATGTTTAACTCTATATTTATTAAATAAATGACATATTTGATGTGCCTCCTCTAAATCACCCTCTCCCTTTTTCGTTCATAAATGTAAACTTCAAGGCACATGATAGAATAAATATATGAAGAAAAACGACGCGTTTAGAAGTTAACGATTTAATGTTATTGATTAACTTTAAATAGACAGATTTATTTAGACTAGACACAGTGAGAGCACAAGAATTTGATGAGACTTTATCCAACCTTTACAAAACTTTTAAAAGTCTCCACTGTCCAATTTTAACCCACTTTTGACAACATAGCTACTACGATTACTCGCTTAATTACATGTATTAGCACATTATTTGTTGAAAAAAACTTAAAGATCCTAAATTGCAAATGCTAATGAGTTATTTGAGTTAAATAAGAAAAACAAATCAGGTTGCGAATATAATTACGATTTGCTCAAGATAAATCTGATTTATCCAAAACGTTCCCTTGCAAAGTTAACATTGGTGAATATGCTTTTCATTGCTCACGCGTTGCATTCATAATCTAGATAAATCCAAATGTTAACTGTCAATTTATTCCCAATTCCAGAATCCAACGAGAGTATAGATGCTATAGAATAGTCAGATAGCTTTTTAGCGGTAATGTTAGTAAAAATAATAAAAAGAAGGTTGTGCATGCACTGAAAGGAAAAAACGGATGCTACGTAGCGCTCTAAGGCTTGGAGGAAATTTTAACCCTAATGAAGTATGTTTTAAAGCGGTCAACATGAATATATTTTACATATTTCGTGATAAATATTCGTTCCTTTAATTTGAGCATTTTTAATGTTATAAAATACAGATATACTGCTAAATTTTTGCTTCTAAATTTAGCTAAATTAGAGCCGCTGTTACCTATGCGAAATATTTTTCTCCAAAAGGCAAATTGAATACAATGCCATTTATTACGGACATTCATTTGAAATGAATTCGCTATTTTGGGACAATACTTTGCTGAATAGTATAAGGGATGCTATACAAATACCTCAATAATACTTTTTTATAAAACCCCCCAGTATAAAATTTTACCCGGAACTAGCTGGGCTACTTCAACAGTATCAGGAGATAAAGCTTGCGGTGTGAATAGCGTTTATTATGGTTGTGGGCCACTGACGCAGACCATAGCCATTAAAATACAACTTTGGCCTCAAAGACCATGCAGCGACTATTGATTGCCAGTCTGTATAGGGGCAGTCCCTTCACGCATCTTTGGTTATATAGAAGGCCAGATTTACGATATCGTCCACATTTTGCATGCTGACCTCTTAAGAAATAATAAACTTCAGGTGTGGCCAGGCACACTGTCTTTAAGGAATAAAAGAGTTGGGGTCAAAGCATTCTCTTGATTCAGGCAAACCTAACTAATGACAATGCAACCTTTGTGATTTATGTTGAGAATTGCGTTTGAAAATTGAAATAAGCCGATTATTTCAGTTTTAATGCTTATGAATGGAGTAAATTGGCTAAATGTCTTCATCCAATTTACCGAAACCACCATCGCGAGTTATAACATTTTAAATAGATTGGAGAACATGACTAGTCGGTAAAAGTCCAAAGTAATACTTATCTTCAATTGCAAATGGTGGATAACTCCCGACCCACGGGAAAGATTCTATAACGGTTTAAGTATCAGAAACGTAAATAACTGGTGAATGTCCAACATGAACAACGCTTGCCAACCACAAATTTCACTGAAGCAATATCAAAGAAGAAATGTCGTTGCCACAAAGCAATCGCTCAATTTTTGCACTAATAAGTAGATGACTAGTCAATTCATATTTGCTTATTTGCTTGAATATGCACACATTTCACACTTACCTCACCGATAATTAAGAAGGATTCAACATTTCGTATAATAGTGCCATTTCTCGAGAAGATTCGTGACAAAAAGGAACATTTATGAGGTTTAGATACCATGATTTCCGAGATGGTTATTTTTCAAGTTTAAAATAGAGCTCGTTCACGCAAGCAGACTACTGTGAAGGGACATTTGTTCACAACTGAAAGAGACTGGATAGAGAGACTGCATAGAGAAAATAACCAAGCGCACTGTGTTTGCTTTGGATTCACCATGCTAATTATCCTCACTATCAACTTTGTGGGTATGCAAGTTGACAAAGCTTCTTGAGGGGAAAATAGTTGATTTCATTATCGCTTCCTGAAAATGATGGAATGAAGTTGGTGATAAATCTTGACGTTTACTTATAGCTGAACGTATGAATAATAACCTTCTTCAACCCTTTATCTCCCTCAAGACTGTATGGTTCTCTTTCAAAATAAGCTCCATGGGACCAGAAGGCGCTATTGCCATTTGAAACATGTTCAATACGTCTATGGCCTTCACCTGATACCACCAAAACCCATCACTTCGTCAACAGTCTGCTGTGAGACACGCTTGAGTGTAGTTGGATGCATTTTTCAAAAAAAAAAATAATTCTGGCGTTAAAGGATTAGACAGTTCGTAGATATCTCGAGTGGGAGAGGTGAAGTGATGAGAGTGAGAGAAAGTAGTTAATATTCAATCAGTCGTCGATGGAGATGTAAAATGCAGAGAATAAGTGCAGAAGAATAATGAAGAAAAGGGTATCCACGTGATACTCCACAAACCTCAATGGTACTTTTAGGCCATTGAGTCGTGACTGCATGAATCTACAGATGCTCGTTGCACTCGAATTAGCGGCGCTGTTTGCGGAATCAGCATTTATGGATTTATACACCAAGGTCGTTAATGAATTCTACTTTTCATTCAAGGAGTGAAATAAAGCCAAGTGTTTGCATGAAGAATGCCCAGTCTGAGGCTGAGTTACCGAGACCGCAGGAATAAGAATGGTAGATTGGTAAAAGAATCGAATGCACATGTATCTTATATAAATACTTAATGAATGCGTGGGGAATTCGAGGAAGGTTGGAATTATAGTCCACTTTGAAAACGCTTTATTCACTTATATTCGCGTTACGGGTACAAGCATCAATAAACAGTCGATTATTCTAAGCTTAAAATTGAGTCATAACTTGAACTCTATGATTCACAAATACTGGAAAATGAAACAATTTAAATATCAATAATCCGTCCCCGAACAACTTTTTAGAACCGCCGGAAGAACTGCTCTTATTGCATGCTTCAAGAATACAATAGAGCAAACATACAAACACACAATAAATTTGCATTGTTGTCCCACCAGTAAATGAGATGAAACATGATATCCTGGTGCGTTTAGAAAGTATAAAATGGGAAGCAGTGAGAAAATGGGTCATTCTAATTCACCCAGCATCCACTGCTCAACAAGATGTCCCTCATTTTCATTCTCTTCTTCGTGGCTTTTGGACGTAAGTCAACTCTCTAACCACGCAGCCACGGTCTCTAAAACTACTCGTGTCATCTACCTTAATCAAACTTTATTTGAATCAGGCGCAGAGTACGCCGTTGATGCGACAGAGGGTTGTGCCGCTGTCTATACGACGGTTCCTGGACCATTCTTGGTAGGTCAACTCATAATTCTCCTTGCATGCTTTCCCTCCACTTTGTCTTTACTAATAACTAACAGAATCCGCTTCACGCGCACAAACCTCCTGTTAGGTCCTTCACATTGACAAAACTGACTACGAATACGATGGTGAGAATCACTGCCTAAATACCTGTAATTCTAATGATGTCATTGAATGTTCATTCATTGAACGTAAGTAGCTTCGCATTTCACACATACACACACACCCATACACAACAACTCTTCAGTTTGTGTTTAATCCATTCTCATTTTGCTGAAACAGAGGATGACGGCACCTACTTGGCTACTGCTTTTGTCTGTAATGCTGACACCCACATCTGGACTGGTTTCTGTATGGACGAGAACCTGCAGGACAAACGCCACGCCTACATCACTGCCTACTTTACAAAATGTGACCAATACGTCAACACTGAAAACAGCAAGCTTGGCGCTTTTTCAAATGTCATGGTGTCAATCTTACAGTCGCTCTCTATTTTATTCCTTCCTTTCAGACTGCATTCAGCCCCAGTTCTCCACTCCGGGTGAGATCGTTGCAACTGGCAAGTCAGAGGTTGAGATTGTCTGCGCTCGCCACGACATATGCTTACAAGGTCCATTTTTAAGCTGAATATTAAACAATGTTATTGCGCAAAAGAAGATATATGCCCGCAAGAAGAGTGCTTTCAAACAGTCCACATTGGGCCGCATTGTCGAAAAAAGCCAGGTTACTAATGAGGAGCATAAAGGGCATGAGATGTTGGAAAGATGGGAGTATGGGACATGATGTATAAAGGGAGGTAGTGCAGAGGAGTAGAAGACGCGATCGTCTTACCACCCACTACTTTATGCGGTTTTTATTAACCGTGCTAAGTTCTCTCCAGTGCAGTGAGGTTGCGAAAGTGATTTCAAATGTCTTCAGTTGCAATGTGGCTTGCACACTTTCATTCTCATTTTCTTTTCCAGACTACCATCATGAACGCCACCAGTACCCTATGCACTGACTATGACGATCCAAAATGTGGTAGACTTTGAGTTTTAACTGGACAGATTCCCATATTTACGGCCTAACATATCACTTTTGTACATTATTGAAACTTCAGAAACCGAGATGGACGGTAAAATTCGTAAGTTGAAGACCATTTTAAAAAGACCAGGAGATGCAAGGAAGTCCTTTGTCTACTGCTCTACTCTCGATTCCTTCCTCTCCTACGTCATTGACTGGGGTTAGTTCAATTGACAAATTCCAAATATAACCTTTCTTACAGTCTGCGCAATTGCAATTTGTTAATTCACAGTTTTGCTATTAAAACACCAAAAATAAGTTAAATATATTTTGTGCAGATAAAATCGGTTTCAAAGATATCTAGGACAAAAATAACATGCGCTTATGTAAACTTTGAGTTCCAGAATCCACTCTAGTAAGTTCTGCATGCGTACAAGTGGAACCAGACTTGTCGGATTTAAGCAACCATAAAAGAATAAAAAATACGCATGTATTAGCAACGGTTCGTCAACCAACCCAGCGTGCGCAAAAATTATATTAAGCTTGACATTGACATCCTGCGCAGCTAAAATCTATGTCGTCAAAATCACGTTCAAGATGTGGATCATGACAGCTTGACAGTAGGTCAAGACAAACGCTGTCATCAGTGCTGTTCGGTTTTTACCTTCAAACACAGGCTGTACTGAGACCAATTTTGCCCATTTTTACAGAATAATTTTAGCGTTGACACTGTGAAGACATAGTCCTACTTTAAAGGCCTTATTCATTCCATTCAACAAAGCAAGAGCCCTCACATTATCTACATCTGATTCTGTCCATTGCGACGAATTCATTGGCTGACCTCAATCTAGGCTGATTTGTGCGAATGTATTTTCGTCGTAAATACACATCGAGCTTACAGTCTTAGTTTTCTTTGTGTATAATAGAGGTTGAAGCGTTGCTGTTCTAGTGTTTGTTAATTTAAGTTTTGACTGACGTTTTAATTTACTCCGTTTCACCCAAATTTGTATTTTAACATAATTCCAGGTTGCTGAAACTGAATACAATCGACACATTTCACTCACCCAACCATTTACTTGGCGAAATCGCAGTTGTTGATTAACGAATGTTGATTTTCTTGCCTCTCTTACGGTGACTCTCCTATAATCTCACATACAAGTGTACTCTTACTTTCTCTGCCTCATTCTTCGTCCTCCCTTCTTCTCATCCAATTCTTATTACATGTTTTATCTCTCACTCGAACTGCAATCACTGCTATTGAATGCATTTTTGTCCACTCATGACTACACTTTCTTGACAAGAGAAATTTAGTTATATGGTTATTGGATTCCGGCTTCTAAATTTGAAACCAATGACAGTGAATGTAATGTGGCATTGCTTGAGCCCTATGGATAGTGTGAATTCCCCAGTTAGTGTATATTGTAGTGGTAATTGCATATTGGCTATCATTACTTTTTACGAAATAGAGTTAAATTTTAACGATCTGAAAGCCGACCTCACAGTTGAGAAGAAGGAGAACACGAGTCCAAGTTGTTGCTGCGTTAACTTGTTGTAGTTATACCCTGTGACGTACGCAATCCGTACGTGCAGAACACAGCTCAGATATATTGCTATTAACGTTCACTCGAAATATACTAGAACTATTTGATAACTAATCATGTTTCTCAATTTACATAATCTGCAATAAGCGTTTCGCTTGCCATACGTCTTCCTTCTCGCAATCACCGTGATAGCTTTCTCTGGTTAGGAAGATCTGTCTCAGAGATCTCTGAGCGCATTCGAGGCTTAACTAGAGTAGCTAATCCGCTACAAATTGGTGAATATGACGTGATCCCCTAAGCTCGAACTGGTTTCGCTAAGGAGAAAGCAATCTCTCCCTAGCACTGCGATAGTTTCGATTGCACATCTCATTGGGTGATTTCCTCCTTTCTCGATCAATCACCACTTCGTCTACGATACATTCGCTAACTTCTACCACATCAGAATGTCTAAAGAAACTGACTTCGGTATCTCCCTGTCTGCTCCCACTTTCGATCCAGAACACCCCGCTGTCTGGTTCGCACAATTGGAAAATCAGCTCCAATTGTGAGGTGTAAACAAGCCAAGAACATGGTTTCAATAGGTTGTTTCTTCACTCCCCCACAACATCACTATCCACTTCCCAGGTATCGTCTCGAAAACCCCGAACAACACTTCCTATTACCAGTTAAAAGAAGTAGTCATTAAGCGCTTTTCTGCACCTTAGAAGAAACGTCCAAACAACTTTTCTTACTGAACTTGGAGACCGCTCGCCCACACAACTATTACAACACATGCGCTCATTAGCCAGTGGCTACGAATTACAGGACGAAATTTTAAAAGAGTTATGGTTAAACAATCTGCCAGAAAGTATTGTGTCGTTACTGGACATCAGTCCGTATCAGGACGACCTCGATAAACTAGCCGAGGTGGTCGACCGAATTTACGGCCGACGAGAGAGACCGAGCGTAAACACAGTAACAAATTCAACCGTCGAGGATACCGTCGCTCAGCAATCGGACACCCTCACAGAACAATGCCAAAAACTGCAATCACTCTTATCAGGGTCCTCACCCAGGCGCAACAGATGGCGCTCTATCTCGCTGTGGAGACGCCAGACCCCCTCAAGGCATGATGACCGGATCTGCTATTATCATAGAACATTTTGAAACAAGGTCAGGAGATGTCGGTCTGGTTGCCATTATTCGAAGAGCAGATCACACACTGCCTAGGGAAAATTGCGCGCCAGGCAGTAAAGGCGACGACTGAGCCTGGCTATTCCCCAGTCGCCTCCTATACGTAGCCGATTCCTGGTAGATGCCGGTTCCGAGGTCGGCGTCATACCTCATTCAGCAGAAAAACGCTGCTTACAAGCAACCGGAATTTCCTTACGTGCCGCCAACAATACAAAAATCCGCACGTACGGCCAGAAGCTCCTCAACCTTGATTTAGGGCTTCGCCGGGAGTTTCCATTTGTGTTCCTAATCGCAGACGTTCAAAAACCCATTATCGGTGCCGATTTCCTAGCAAAGTTCCGGCTACTCATCAATTTCAGTGACAGCGCTTTACATGACAACGTAAGTCGCTCGACGGAGGTTCTAAATCCTTTTAGCCTGAATATCTCCTTTCCCGCCACAAACCATTTTCGTACATACTTTTGGAGTTTCCTTCAGTTTTCCGTCCCCAGACTGCGATTCTAGAATCCAAACATGATGTACGACATCACATCGTCACTAGGAGACAGCCTGTGTTCGCTAGAGCCCTCCGCCTGCACCCCGACAAACTACATTCGGTCAAACAGGAATTTCAGCATATGGTTACCTTCGTTCGACCTTCAAACAGTCCATGGGCTTCTCCATTGCACATAGTTGCAAAGAAAAACGGCGACTGGAGACCATGTGGAGACTATCGGGCACGCAATCAAACGACCATCCTATACCCCATATCCAAGACTTTTCGCGGCAACTGCACGGCAAAACCCTATTCTCCAAGATCGACCTTGTTCAAGCCTACCATCCAATTCCAATGACCTCGGAAGATATCGCACCGCTGTCATCGCACCATTCAGCTTGTTCGAATACTTGCGTATACCTTTCAGCCTACGCAATGCGGCCCAATCCTTCCAGCGATTTATGGACCAAGTTTTCGTGGGTTAGATTTCGTTTTTACATATATTGACGATGTGCTCATCGCAAGCTCCAATCCGGAAGAGCATAAACAACATCTACGACAGGTGTTTGCATCACGAACTTCGAAAAATGCAAATTTGGCCATTCAGAAATTGACTTCCTGGGTCATCATTTCAATGGTAGAGGAATCACACCTCTCCCTGAAAAGACGCAGGCCATCCCACTCCTCAATCGGTGAAAAGTCTTCGTCGCTTTCTAGGCGTCGCAAACTATTACGGAAGATTCACTCTGAATTGTGCCCAAGTTCTTCAGCCTCTCACAGATTTGCTTAAGAGGAATCCGAAGCATTTACAGATGACACCAGAGGCCGAATCAACATTTTCTTCAGTGAAACAACAGCTTTCAAAGGTGACTACTTTGAACCATTTTGACACCTCTAATGGAACGCGCATTGTTCTCAAGACTGACGCATCCCAAGTGACAGTCGGAGCAGTCTTACAATAGGTTGTCAAAGGCGAAATTCAACCCATATCTTTCTTCTCGAAGAAGCTTACCCCCACGGAAACCCGGTATCGCACGTTCGGCAGGGAACTGCTAGCTATTTACTTAGCAGTCAAACACTTTCGACATATTTTGGAAGAACGACATTTCATCCTTTTCATCGACCACAAACCTCTGATTTATGCTATACGAGCAAACGCAGACCACATTCTCCAAGAGAAATCCGACATCTCGATTTCATCTTATAATTCACAAATGACATACGTCACATCGGCGGCGTGGTTGCTGATGCAAAGTCCCAAGTGGAGTTAAATCAAATCATCGTACTCTCTCTTGATCCCTAAGTCCTGGCGTCCGAACAAAGGTCAGATCCCGATTTCACAAAAATCGCTTCCAACCCCTCGTTACATTTTGAATGTTTAGCACTAACGGAATCCAACACTGAGACCTTTGCGATGTTTCAACCGGCAAGCCGATACCTTTCGTCCCGCAAACATATCGCCTGAAGATTTTCGACCACTTCCATGGTTTGTCGCATCCAATCATTCGCGCTACAACGAAGTTGATCACTGATCGATTCGTTTGAAAGAACATTCGACAGGACGTTCGTAAGTGGGCCAAAAATTGCCTACCTTGTCAAGTCAGCAAGGTCTTCAAGCATACACGAAGTCTACTCGCTTGTTTTCCCTCTCCCTGAAGTCCGCTTTCGGCATATCCATGTTGATATTGTCGGCCCCCTGCCGCCATTAAACTCCTTCTCGTACATCTTAACCTGCATCGACTGTTTTACGCGCTGGTTAATCGCCGTTCCCTTGCGCGACACCTCCTCTTCGTCAGTGACAAAAGCCTTGATAGAATCATAGATATCCATATTCGGTGTTCCTTTTGTCATCACGACCGACAGGGGATCGTAATTTACTTCCACTCTGTTCCGGAAACCAAATCAACTATTAGGCTCAACACACATCCGTACCATCGCGTACCACTCAGAAGCCAACGGTCTCGTTGAACGTTTCCACCGACAGCTTAAGTCAGTAATCATCGCTACTTCCTCCAGTGTAAATAGGGTGAAATGTCTTCCGATCATTCTTCTCTCAATTAGAAGTACGGTGAAGGAAGATCTTTGTTGCTGCCTTGTTCCAGCTCTCAAGACCAAGCCCTCATAGACCCAGCATCATATTCCGCGCGATTAAATGAAAATTTCAGATCTGTCCTTCCAAAATCCTCCCGTTCGAATGACAAACCCACATATATTCATAAAGACTTATCTACTTGCCTCTTGGTTTTTTTTGAGTGGATACAGTAAAGAAACCACTACAACCACCGTATGACGAAACTTACAAATTTCTCAAACGCAAGCCAAAATATTTCATACTGGACCGCAATGGCACTAAGGACTCAGTAAGTATCGACAGGTTAAAACCGGCACATCTGGAGCCTCATCCAACGAGCCCCGTTAAAACACTCCTGCATAACAACCCTCTAAGGACACGGTATCCCTTCTCTTCCTCCCACCGCGACACTTCGAACTCGGTAGAGCCCGCACCCGTACTATCTCGATCCACAGACCAGTACACACGTCGTGGCCGAAGGGTTACTTTTCCCACTCGACTCGCCGATTATGTACAATTATCGTGCGTATTCTACTAGAAAACGCTCTAGAGAGGGGAGGTATATGACGTACGCAATCCGTGCGTGCAGAACACAGCCCAGATATATTGCTATTAACTAGAGTAGCTAATCCGCTACAACCCGAACTTCGAGCAGTACCATATTCTCCATATTAGTTTACCTTAACAAATTAATATTTAAAAAGCAAGTTTCAGAAAACAAAATAGATCGATACATTTCACCAATAGAAAAAATTCGGAAATTGTTTATAATAACGCCTCTACACTTTTCATAGCGGTAGTTTTGGCATGTTGGTGCTGCGTCATTCTTGCTTCACACCGATTGCGCATTAGCCTCACTTAATTTTTCAGTGGCTAGACAGGTTTTAGCAAATTTCACTTCTAAAGTTAAAATCATTCCGTTGTTTGTTTGTTGCCTCCCATAATATTAAAACCTAATTTAAACTTGATTTATGTCATAAAAATTTTAAAATATTATGCAATGTAGTTATAAATCTAATGCTAAAATATTTCATTTTTGATCAGATCTCAAAAATTCCTTATTTCATTACACCTCCCCCCCCCCTCCCCAACTGCAGTGTCTTTGAAATTTAAATTGTTTACCTAATCGCAATAAGAAACGCATAGTCTTTTCGTCATCATCGAATGACCCATAAAAATGCCTTTAAAACTACACTTGGCTTCCTTAGATTGGTAGTTTCATGACGGATTCTGTACATGCTACTGGGGGATTGGAAATAGGCAAAGGTGCCATTCGTTCCACTTCAGCGAAGAAGCTTATACACACGGAAAATTTATGATTTTGTAAGGAAAGTGACCAGTTGACTAAATATAGAGGGGTAAATCGTGAGAAAATCGATTAATGGCAAGCATATTGCAGAATAAATCATACAGAGAAGACATTGAAGGCCCTATTAAACCGTGTAGGAAGGTGCATTAAGGTAAGACTTAAGCCAACAATCACAGAAAATGGAAAATCAACAGTCTAAGTAATTCATGCTCACTCAGGTAATGATTATGAATGCGGGAATGGGGATATAATAATAAAGATCGCTTTTCTCCAACATCTGTCTCTGGATATAGATGATGGCTCATTAATAAATTAAGAGAATATAAGACACGGTAGCTGAAGGCGATTGAGAGCTAATTAAGATGGCCTAACCTCAATAACATTATTTCATTCGTGAATTCTACATGCGGGCAAAGTAACTCAAAAGGCAAACAATCCCTTACTAACCATAGGCATACGTATAATTTACTATGGAAAAATATGCCAAAGTTACTTCCCAGTCAACTTTAAACCTTCCTAGTGATGTTAGCAATCGCGTTCATTTCTTCAATGAGGCTACGGTTTCAGTTACAACAAGATCATAAATCAGTTAAATATACCAATATAATCATTTCACTATGTGCTGGTCCGAAAATTTCGAAGCTATAAGGTTGAAATGCATTTTATAAGTGCCTGTGCTTTATCTTCGTATCCACCTAAGCGCAAATACATATGTTCGAATGAAAGATAGCAAGGCTAGGATGCCATAATTACTGGACTATCTGCAAGTTAAATCAATTCAGAACGAAACAGTGTGGTTAGAATATCAAACTGAAGTTAAGTTTAAGAAGTATTTATTACTACAATAAGAATTTCGATCCCTAATAACTTAAATGAACGTATTTTTGGAGGAAACATGATTACAAAGGAGAAATTAATCGTGAAAACAGTATCAAAATTTCGCTACACGATATTAGTCGCCCATTATTATATTAACCTTATCGATTAGGTATTCAAATTTGTAATATATACAATTCATTTTATGTGAAAATATGGAGTTCATTTTTTTGACACATAAACCTGTAGATAGAAAATTGACCACGGAACCACCCTTCTTATATTTTGCGAGGCTCTGTGTGTTGCTACATATACCGAGTACTGATTCAAGATAGTTCAGATAGTTGAGGGGAAATGCTTTCCATGAGTCGGAAAATAAAACTAAAAATCGTTTGTGAAAATACAACTTACCATCGAAATTGAATTTTATTGTAAGAACACCATTCTTCACTTCACTAGAACAGTGTGCTTCGTATCCGTTTATTTAATTCCTATATTTTATATGATCTTTAAACAGGTTAACGTTCCATTATTCATAATATCCTAAACTCAATCACTTTTAAAATAACCATTTGTTAATTATAGTCATTACCTTTTTGAATTTACATTTAGATATTTTGCTCACGCATATAATGGCGATGACTCAGGTTTACTCTTTGTATAAAATACACCAAATGGACAAATTGGTACTAATATGATGATGTACAAGTTTGATTAAAATGGAGCGCTTTAAAGGAACTTTCACAAATATTTTTTTAAAACTGAGTTTGTGCACCAATGCCATTAAGTTAAGTGGTTCTGATTTTCATCTTACCAAATTAATAAGCGAACTTAATTTCATAATGGTGCCTGTTTATTAAACTATCTTGAATATATCGTGAAGTTTATATAAAAATATTTTAATAATGTATTTTATTTAGGCGTGCTTGTTTAACGTTACTAAATTTTATTTATTTTTAGGTCATCCATCCGTCCACTTTTCGATGGCATCATTTACTGTTGGTGATGTACATCCTGCCGCAGAGCATGACGTCAAAGTCTTCAGAAATTTGATGGATGATGATTCAACGTGGAAGAAAGCTTTCACAAAGAAAGGAACTACTGTTTATGTAAAATGTGCAGAAAATTCTTCCATACACATGGTCAAAGTTAAAGTCGATGCAAGTGATCTCTCCGCCTCGGATATGTATGATACACTAATGGATCCGGACTATCGTAGAGCCTGGGATAAACATATGATTGAAGGTTATGATTTATGTCTTGTCAGTCCTAATACTGATATTGGTTACTACCTTGGTAAGAACTTGTGAAACTCATTGGATTTTTTTTAAGTGAAATCTTTTCCTCCTTTTAAAAACAGGGATTCTGTGACACTTCGATCATGGTTCACATATGAAAATGAATATATCATTATGAACCATTCTGTTTTCCATGCGGTAATAAACATTTATTTCATGTTTGCAATATTGGTTAATGCGTAATTATTTTAACCTTTCCTTTAGGCTGCACCACCCAAGAAAGAATATGTGCGCGCTATTTCGTATTTGAGCGGTTACATTGTCCGAAATACCGGCCCCAATTCTTGCTTCTTTGGATTTGTTACTCAATCGGATCCACGTGGTAAGCTAATTGCGAAAATGGATTTCTATGTCCTATAAATTAGTCTAAAATCATCAATTATTGAACAAATATAATTTAGATTTCTTAAGCCACTGTTGGAATTTTCTTGAGATAAGGAACCATTTTTATAAAATGCTTTTTCTCCTCCAATTTAAATGTATATGTGCCTGTTGATCTACCTCATAATTGTTGCTGTAATTGAGCAGGAAAGCAAGATTTTCTATCTCGCTATTTTGTCTTAGCTCATCACCTATATCGCTATTTTAGCCTTAATTAACTTATTTGAGTATTTTTTCCCCTAGTTATGTGCTGGTTAGGTCAATGACCTAAAAATTTCTTTCATGTAAGAACTATACTATTAGCGGTTTTATAGAGTTCTACCAAAATAACTATTCAATGGTAGTTTTCGTTGATAAAAATTGGCGTTAAACTTTAAATAATTTTAAAAAATATAACTTAAAACATTATTTAAGGTAAAAATGTACTATTGCTTAATCGTATTGTGTGCTTTGCAATATGAATATCGAATAGATTTGCTCCCGCTGTAATGTCAATTGTCATGGTCCTAGGTAAAATTTCCTATATTCTTTTTCGAAAACTTGACTCATGTGTTGGGACTGTGTATTGAAGTAAATGCTGAAAAACCCACATTCTATTTTCTCTACACTTGATCCGGATTAACCATCGCGGTTGGCCATTAATATTACTACATATGTACGTGATCACCTTAACTGATCACCATACTGTTTCGGTTAAAAAAAAACTGTTAGAAGAATTATTTTGGAGTTCACTCAATATGCAGATATTTAAATATTTTTTCACTCAGTAATCACCTGGACATATGTTTGTCAATGTTGAATTTCATATCACCAATGTGGGTGGCTATATGCGGCTTAAGATGTTTCATCTAATTTTTAGCCTTTCAGAAGTCAGCTGATTTATGATAAGTTAGTCAATCGATACCTTCTTTGATCTTTTTAAAGGGATATACATTTTTAATAAATTAATTCAAAGAGAAAGTTTGCACTTTATGTCATTTTATCAGGAATTGTTGTTGATAAACCTTATTTTCTATTTTTAAAACACTCCTTAATTTTGTCCAACTTTTCGTTATGTGGAACACCAAACTGCACTTCAACACTATAAATTAGTTGAAGAAACCTTTCCTTTAAATAATTCCAAAATGTGGGTTTGAGATCACACAAAGCCATATACGAAACTCAAGTTTTTTTCGCTCTCCTTTGATCCGTGCAAAAATGGAATTCCCTTCATAAATATCCTTTGGCGATTTCGGTCTGAATTTGCGCACTTGAGTTTTAATTCATTATTAAAACAACATGCTAGTTAGAACTGGCGTTCAGTTCGAATCTATTTTCTTGTATTGAAAGAACCCCAAGTGCATTTTATAGATTGATTTTTATAATCAATATTCGTATTGATAGTTGCCTTATTTGAGAGCCAAGAATTACTTTTAAAGTGCTATCGAATAACAGCAACTTATTTGCCTTATTTAAACCTATTTATTATTACATTTAACTCCAAAAGTGTAATAATCGATGATAGGATTTTTACGGCTTTGTTTATACAACGAGAATTATCACGTTTTTACTGTTTTTGATAATTTAAAACCTGTCAAGAGCATGATGACTAACTTTTCTGCTCAGCCATGATGCGGTAGGGTGTGTGAGAGCGTAAAAATTTCTGTCAGTTATACACGCAAAGTCCTTGAAGGTACAGTATGGTTGGTGGCGTCAATCAATCGTTTTGATAATGAAATCTTAATAACAGTTTGAAATGTGATAAATTTTTTTTATAATTATGTGCCAGTAGCTTATCTATTACGTTTCTATATTTCCATTGGAGGTAGCGTTTGAAACTTAGGTGGTAGCAACAGTATTTTTAAAAAAAAATTTTCTTTCTATTGTAGTTGTGCTTAGTTTGCCCGAAATTTTCGGTTGAACGATACATGATCTCTCATATTAGCAGTGTCGATATTTATAAATTCAAACTGTAATTCTGATCATAATTTGATAGATTAATGTCAGCTGCATGCAGGACTGACTACAGTATTTAAATGTCAGTGTGTATTTCAGACTATTTTAGACATCCTTGCTGTGAAATAGTGAGACACTCAATTTGACTGCTTCTTTGAAGTTGTAATGTTGTCCCCAGTAGTATGTGGGTCTTCTTTAATATCTCAACTTTGCATTCTAATAACTTTCTCTTCAGATTTCTAGAACATTCCTTTAATGTATTTCTTATATAATTCTTTGAGTAGTACTCTTTATCTTTCTGGTCTTTTGTGCGCTAATTGTCGCAGTTAACTAGTTAATTCGGACATCCTCGTTCCATTTTGTTTTTCCAGTTAAATTAACTTCCTCTATTCACCTATTTATTTCATTCATGATTGGCATTTGTAGCAAGTGTACGCAAACGAGTTAGCAACAATTATGTGCATAACTTTTGACCGAATCGGGCTTGTGTGCTTTGTTACTTAAATGTGACCGATCTATAGGCTAAACACATCTTATGAATTGCAATTCCATTAACATTTTAAGACGTTAACATTTTGACGGCTTGTTGCAACTCTTCATTGTGGCGATGTATTCATGTGTAACCATCACACTAATTGTGATCTCGACTAGCTGTACATATCTCTTCACATTCTTGATCACAATGCTATCAGGCAACATTTTTATTGCCAATTAGCTTGCGTGGGTAATTATCTTGACTCTTTCAGAGCTCCTATTAATCAATGGTTATTATTATTGCCCACTTCCAAGCAACAAATTTGACTAAATTTAACTGATCAAGAACAGTACAACATTCAATATGATGTAGAGAGGGGAATTGTTTAAAGGTAGGGGTAAAAGCTGGGGGTATAATGTCCACTTGGATTCTGGATTCATCAGGTTGACGACTTTTCACTTACTGAGTATAGTTCTCGAAATCCTAGACATTTCACTCTCCAAGTTTTGTAGTAAGTCAATACCATTATTATTCAGATCTCTTTGCCCAATCGATGAAGTTAAAGGAGTAGATATGCAATATTCATATTTAATTCCAATCACAATTCTTTTCAACTGTGATGGAGGAATCATTTTCTGCCACCCTTAATCTTAATTATTCGTTTATGCTATCCGTTATTAACTTGTTTGGTGTTACCTATTGCCTAACATAGTCAATACTTTATTTCATATTCATTTTGTATTTCCTTAATATCGAAATACAGTCAAGATCCATTAAAATGGTGTTCTTAGCAGTGTCGTCGATTTTAGGTTTTCGTTTTGATAAAAAATTTCCTTATTTTGTCAATATACGCATTGCAGTATTTCATTGCGGCCTACACTGTAGTATTCTCATATAAGTAGCATTCATCCCATTATGTTGCCAAGTAGCTGAAATAGGTTTTAAAGCCTAGTTTTTAGAAAAATATTGCACATTAAATGAATACACGCATTCAATACTTTGTGTAAGACATTTATTAATCTTGCTTCAAATCATTACATTCCTCACATCGTCAAGCTTGTTTTTTTAATAGCCACAGTCAACAATCGTAGTTAACGACTGAAATTGATTAAGAGCAAGGACTTCAGTAAGATGTAAGTGGAGGAGGGGGTGGGGGGTGGGGGGAAACCGTCGAAAGATGTTGTGACTAAAGTCAGCGTGTCAAAGTCCTAGTTCACTTGAGTTTTGGAATCGGTTTGTGTAGTATTTACTCAGCAAATAGTTTAAGTTTCGAAGCTAAAATTTCATTATTTCAATTGTATCACTGAATAAATTCTACTATGGAATATCCTGTGCTTATTGGTCGGCTAATTAAGTGGAATGATTGGTGTAACGACTTCATTCCATCTCTTTCTTTCAAAGAGCAATCGAAATTACGACAATTAAGTTCAGTCAGTGTGAACTCTAGCCATAAATCGTGTGGATCTCGTGACTTAATTATATGCCTAGCGTATTCTCAGCATCCTATCTCTTATCATACTTAAGGAAAACGATCCTACATTATGCACCAAGACATTTTTTTGTTTTGCGTGAATTGTTACAATTGGGCTGTTTCATAAATTTACTTTAAGTTTCATTTCGGACATAATCTGAATTGACAAGGCATGAGCATATATTATAAAAATAATTTGTACAATACAAGTCAGGTGTTTATGACTTTCAAATATCCTTTATGGGGAGGTTTTCAGACTTCCATGCAGGTACATGTACATCACTTTAAGGTGATTTACAAAGCTATTTCACTTTGATTTAACAGCATGAAGCTATTAGTATAGTCCACACTGGTCTCTCTCTCCCCGCTATGTGTAAATATATACTTATATATACTGTTGCTCAGACTTAAAAGGATGAGGGGACAAGATCTGTGCTCAAATTCTGTGTCATTTACTTGGAAAATGCATTTTCTCGAATAGGTTTGAACACTTAGGACATGCTAAGCTGCATCAGTGGAGATTGGATTCCCAATTCAGATGTTCCCAACTAGTTGTTATGCGTCTAAGCAAATAAAATTGACCATTTTTGTCTATTTTTAAAGGAAAATTTCCTGCCTGGGCTGTAAACAAAATCGCTCAGATCATCGCTCCAAGTACCGTTTCCAAGTTAGTGAAAGCTGCTCGTGCCTATCCTGAATGGAAAGCTAAGAATTCGCCATCGATTAAACCCTGGATCTATCCAGAACAAAACAAGCTAGCTCCTCTGAACGTTCAAGATATCCTTTCATCTCCAGACTTTGAACTCTCCGCTAAGGAAGCAGAAGTTTCAGAAGATGCCCCTTCAACAATTACAGAACTTCTCGAGGATCTTGCAGACGATGAGAAGACTGATGTGAATAATAAGTCGGAAGTCAGTGATAAAAAAATGGTGAAAGTTGTGGAAGAGGATATTGTACCACAGAGTGCCCCTTTTCCCACCCAACGCTCAATTCCCATCGGTTAAACAGCTGTGAAGTCGCTCATTTTGCCAATTGACTTGTATTATATAGACGTTCAATGGCCTACGTTCTAAATTAATCTATGTTTAGTACTGCTAAATTATTTTGCCAGTAGCTTTCTGGTAAATAGCAGTGTGCCTTATTATTAGTTACAATTGTATTAAAAATGCGGGAAAAAATATATATCAGTGTCTATGATATCTCGTTCTTTGATCTGAATTATTTCCCCTACTCTAGAGGCTTTTAATAATTTTGATGTTAACCGCAAACAACTGATTGCTTGAGTCGTGTTACAGCCATTTATAGAGCCAATGTACTAAGGTCTACTCTTAATAAAACTGGGGGTTGACAAACAAGGTTTAATGGATAGGATTTGTAAAACTTTAAATAGCATTAATGCTTTCATAATTGCCTTTGTTCATACACATCCTATCAGATGTTTTTCTTTATTCTTTATCTACGTGTAAAACCGATTAACAAAACTCAAGGTCGCAAAGTTCATGCTTTGTCTCTGCTCATAATCAGCTCATATCACGTAGGCGGTTTCCGAGTTATATGCCAAGCCTATCAGTTTGTAAGACCACTCTGCTCTTAATAGCCTGATAGCTAGTGGGGTCAATTTTGACGTCGCTAATGCAGCATATTGACCTTCAAACGTCAATCTTACGGGGACTTATTCTTACAAATAGTCTGTTTAAATTATGAAGATGCCCTGGGGCGGCTAAAACCTTGTCTCCGCCTTTTCCGGATCATTTCCAGTTAAATCACGTGTTAAAGAGACCTATATTAAATCGTGTCATATAAGTATAAGTCAATTAAATATGAAAGGACATAGAGTCTATAGGTGGGTGGTGGGAACAGCAACCTAGAAGCATAAAGTCTAATAACTGTGAAAGATGGCAGCTTCCTCCCATGAACGACTGCCTCAACTACGACCACGGACTATGAAACCTAATCTAGTTTTCCCAATTGGTCCACCCTGCGTGCACATGGGGATTGTACTCAAACCCCTCAGATTCGCGTTTGTCCTCAGCGTGTTACGAGCAAGGTCATACTCAGGAAAAGCAGTCAAAAATAATCAGATGATCAAAGAGATCCAGAGCTTGTGATAGTATGCGTTGCAATCTTTAGTTCTGCGTTTTTTTTGACAAATTCTAAAATCCTGTCTCAAACAGTATGTGAGATAATAATTGTGATAATATTAATCATTTGAAGGTGGTTACATTCCTAGTGATTGACTAGATCAGGCTACACAGTCATCGGTTGCCTTCGCTCTTTGTGGAACTGGGCATCCATAATGGAAGATTGCTCCCTTCGCTCAACATACATGACTCTTGTGCTTATTGGTCCTTATTTTCATATTTCATGCATCTTATAGGCTCTATACCCTTTTCTATGCGGTTTTTAATGATATAAATTAATACAGACAAAGTTTTCAACGCATGACCTTAACGAACCTATGGGCACTTTTTGTTCTCTTTACGCGCGTTACTGACACTTCCAAGTTGATAAGACTATTAGAGCCTTTTAATACTGCCTTCTCATATTGATTATCTTAGCGAAAAGTTGATGACACCAGTGGTTCGCATCTTTTTTTTCTCTTTTGCCCTTGGGGTTGATTTTTAATAATGCGAGAAATAGATTTCTTTGCAAGACTCATCATCCAAAATTCGCCCTCTTTCTTGGTGGGCACCTCTTAAGCATCAATATGGAGTTCCCTGAATTTCACTCATATTCTAATTGGGCTGCGGTACTTCGCAATGCTTTCTTTTTTCTAATCAACTCTGACATGAACATCTGAGTGGACCACCGGTGGGCAACATTATAGTCATACAATTATAGGAAATTGTACATGCATCCTTAGAATTTGAAATCGAATATTCGGAATATTCCGAACACCTTTCTAATAGTCCCTCGCAGTAATCAGTATCAGTTTAGGTTATATACCAATTCTTGATACCACAGGGAGATATGAAGGAAGAAGCCATTTATCGATTTTGTCTCCCCCCATAGGTTAAAATTGTATCGTTTACCTTATTTATTCATTTTACAATACTTTATTATTAGAAGGTGAGAGAAGTTTTATTCAAGGTAGACGCTGATCTTGCACGTTCATTTAATGAGTGCCAAAGTTAATAAACGTTGTTTGAAGTGTATATTTCACTGGATTTAGATACGATAGCAGCGACTTGATAGAAAGGAGGGCTGCTATTGGGTTCGAGATTTCAGTTTCCCCTTTTGACAGATTTCATAACAAAAACCTGACAACCGAGGTGGCAAATACAGGTATATCAGATTCTCCACTCAGTTCCCACGATTATTCTCACTTTCACAAACCTGGGCTCAACAGAGCTTAAGGCAAGTCTTGAATGTCTGCGTGCGTCTACACAAGCGACGGAATATGCAGAAATACAGACAGGTAATGGAGAGACTATTCTATGAGATCAAGGTAACTTCAGAATGGCCACCAACAGAGAAAGATTTGACTACCAAATAGAATTCTATTCTCTTCACGGATGGACAGTTCCTCTCTCAAAACTTTGCTCTGTGTCCTGGTTACGCCATTGAAGAAAAAGCGTCTAAAGCCACTTGCTGCTCCGTCTGATTGTTAGTCGGAAGACATAGAGATAAATGCAATCCTCATCAGTTCAAGTGCTAACAGGCCTTCTGCATAGTTCAAGCTTCAACTAGGCCACATATTAATGCTGAGAATATGATTAATAAGAAAGTTCAAAAGTACATTCAAAATGGTGTATGCCTTACCGTTAATGATAATTGAGAAATCTATATGGTAACCAAGACACACTTAAAAATGAAAATTGCCAACAGGAAAAGAATGTTGTTTTGTGAGCAGTTTTCCCGCCTACTCCCACCGATGTGCCGAAACAGACAGTGATTCGGTTTTTAAACCAATTGCTGTAATACCGCCACAGAAACAAAACATATGTGTTGAGATATCAGTGTGCAATTCGGAGTTCAAATTAAGTGATCTATTTAAGGAATTAATTTAGTTACGCTTCATTTCGAGATGTATTGATTCAGTGCACTTTCACATTGCATTTGATTTCTACTTCTCTTGGAAATAGCGTCATCACATTTAATTAAAACTAGTCAACACTTTAGAAATTTAAACAAATTTTGCTTTCACATTCGGGACTTTCTTCCTGATTAAATATGCCTATGAGATTCTGTTGTTTTTTTACGAGGTTGAAAAGAAATGGGCCATTTATGCGCTCCAATTTCATCTCACGTTTACCTTATGTTGTACGTTATAAACTGTATAGTGTTGATGAAATTACATTTATAGGCACGAACCATGAAAATCCATAATCGAAAATCCAGGGCATAAAGAATGAAGCCTCTTTACTAAATCCAGACGCGAGGAACATGTTCAATTCGGTATACCGGCACTATCCCTTTATGGCAATTAGAAACCAGGTTATCAGTAAACAGCACTGTCTTAAAAAAGTGGACATTGTGTTCTAGTTGGATTCTAGTTCTAGCTGTATTCTCACAGCTTTCAACGTCTAATATTTGCCCCATGATTATGTCCGCAATTGTACTCTAACGAATCCATTTGCCTATGTCAGGGGATGGCAACCATGCGCTTGATCCGATTAGGAGACATCTATTAATGAAAGTATAGGTAGCGTCGTTTTTAATACTTATTTATTAAAAAAAATCGAATGGATTTGGCACAATGGAATGAAAGAGCACATCGGTCCATACAATTGTGAAATAGGAAAATATGGAACAGGAGGTACTTAAGAGTAAAAGTATGTCATTTTACTACAATGGTAGATCATGATCACGGATCTTTGCCTTCTTTCAATTCGGGGAATTATGGCTATTTTGGAGGCCTCATAGGCTATAGAAGGGTGTCGCCGCGCTACGCCAGCCAGATTCATGACTTAGTCTACACCCAACTCTTAACTCAACAATGATGGCTAAGTGTAAGCGTACTTTGTCGGAAGAGTCCGACGACTAAAACAGAGGGGGTAGTTTTGTACAACATGTAATCATATTTGCCTCCACTGTGGAGTGAACTCATTTGCACTTGTTTGCACCCAACTTCAATGTAGATTACTTGATGAATAAAAATGTGCTTTTACAGACTGCTGAGTTGTTTTTAAGCCTAGGTGATTCCGCCTAAAAAATTAATAGTGGTAGAGGCTGAAATGTGCATTCGTAAATGCAAATGTTATAGGAACCTCGAAGGGCTATCTGGTTAATTCAATTTAGCCAACTTTGAACGACGTGGATAGTTCTTATTAGTTTGTTGGAAAAAAAACTGCGTCAATTCCCTTGATAAATATGGATTGCACAATGGCATGGCAGTTCTCGCCATTGCTAATGCGGTTAGTCAAACACCTTGTGATTATTCCTAATTCTGCTGTTATTTTAAATAGCACTCGACACTCAACACCAGCCATTATCTTAAGCTTCCATCTGGTATATCAGATTGTACCTCGAGAAAGCATAATGCCATTTGGACATTACTTGCATTCTAGCAATCTCTGCGGGTTATACTAGTGATCGAGGACAGAGATAATATGTGTCGGGGATATTTAAAATGCTTGAATTTCAATTCTTTGGCAATAATAAATTTTTTAAAAAGGACTAAATCTGTAGGGTTTTTTTAGCCTAGTTATTGGTAAAAAATGTGTTCACCTATTGAACATCTTATCTGATATTTTTTCAACTGATATACTCCACCAGTATGTCCTGTAAACAAACTGACACAGTGTCCTAACAGATTGGAATGCATTTGAAAATTGGACATCTTTAAGAACGTGTCAAGTTAAATCAGCACACACACTAAGAGATGATAAGAGATGGTGGGATTTGTGTAATTGCTCAGGTGTCCACATTCGTAAAGTCGGACTCTTCTACGCTGCAGTATTGCAAGGAGATCAAGTTCTGCCAGTAAACTCCAGTAAACTCAATAAATTTTATTGATTAAAGAAAGCCAATATGTCAAAATTAAAGCTATCGTCATGGTGTTGAAGCTGGGACATCGAAACACCACCCGATTAATAATAATTTTGTTCCGAAATAACTGTTAGACTATTAGAAGCGATGTGCGTTCTCGTCTTGATGAGGATGGTGAGCAACTTTGAGACCAATTATGAAAATTGACCGTTACAATTCAATACATATAGAGCACAACTGTACGATTTGTTGCTTTGACCACTAATCAGAGAGCATACGTGTTATTCAGTAGGCAAGGTGTTGAGATGAATCATACTAAAGACAGATGTTTATGGATGATGCTTAAATCTAAGAGAAGATTTAGTTTACGTATTGGCCGACATATGTAGTAGAAAACTATTTTGGTCTAGGCCAGTCAGAACTATGAAGTCTAGCAGCTCGAGTGATGATGTATCCCTCAAATCAGAGAGGCTTAAACCAGTTAATAATTTTAAGGGTCAAAACGCTTATTTGTGTGAAATTCAGTTTATCAAGTAGTCATGGATCAGGTCGCAATAGACCATTACACAAACAGTACGAGGTTAGCTGTGGAGTCAAGATTTTATGAAAATCGTAGGATCAGTATTTTATCCTAATATTAGCATGATAAAAAAACCAATTCTAATTGAAAATAGACAATTATTAAGGAAAGTGGGAGTCTGTGTGAGTAAGAAAGGTGGGACTAGAGGCATTAGAGAGCACAGTAGTAGGAGGAAGCAACCGACTGGCCACATGAGTCTTCAGTAGGAACTGTGTTGATTATATCTCAGATCCAAGCTTCCCACTTTGCCTTGCACATTCCTGTTGGTCTGGACTCAGTAGCAATGTGTTTGGCAATGTATGTATAACTCACTTTCCTTGAGTCATACTAAACTTCTAGATTGGAAGTCGACATAACTCCTAACCATTTACCCACTTGTTGCCTTATTTTCTTTTATACGTAATCAATATAAGCATAAATATTTCGTTTGGCACAATTTATCGCCCATAAACACTTTAAATGATTGTTGTGTAATTGTTGCAGTTTAGAGAACAACAAAACTGGTGTATTTGCCTCATAATTGCTAAGTATTTTTAAGATCTCATTTATGAATTGATTACCGGAATTAGTTATTTGAATTTTTTTCCAATTACATACAGCAGGTGCTACACAAATAGGCCTTGACTTAACCTCAACCATCTCTAGCCAAACCATCTAGTATAACATTATTCCTGTGCTGTCATTTCCTTATGATCCAACATCCGGGTTATTTGTCGAAGTATTGTTAATGTTAATAAAGAGATCTATCGATCGAATTTTCTCTGGTGAAAAGTCAACGAAGTTGCCGTTTCCTAGATTATTCAGTGAAATTAATGGCGAAACTACAGAAGGAAATCAATAATATATTTCTATTATCCAAAGTGTCAGGTAAATATATTTGCAAACAACTAATGGGAGCGAAAATATAAACCGAAGAACTCTGACATAAATACGTTAGCGCTATATAATACAAGGGTGCGTCAAAAAGTTCTCAGAAAAATATCATAACTTTAAATAGAACAAAGATTTGCATGTTCAGACATATCGTTAGAGCTTCCTTAATAGAATGCAAGTGTCCGATTATCCTATGCATGGTCAGGATCAAGACAGGTTGCATATCAAAATATTTATCAATTTTCAACCCCCCCAAAATGGCAAATTTTGAGCCAATATAAAATTTGTAACTAAACTAAGTTGGAAATCTGTTCAGATCATGGACGCTTTATAACAGGTTCATGGGGACTCTGTGTCATGTAGACCAGTCATTCATGTTTGGATTAAACGCTTTAAAGAGGGAAGAGTGCAACTTGATGACAGCCCACAAGGAGGGAGACCCACCACGGCAAGAAATCAAGAAGACATCTCTCTTGTGCAGAGCCTAGCGGAACAAGATGAGGAAATTGCCAATGAAGTAGGAATAGCAAACAGACCAGCATTTTCAATTCCCACTGAAAATCTTGGACCGAGCAAGCCCTCGGTGGTCACAGTGGGTACCCAAAACGTTGCAGGAATAACAACTGATACGAAGAACCGAAATTTCCTTACCAACCTGAATTTACCAATTTGATACAGAAAACAAAATCCAATCAAAAGAGTGTCATCCAAAGGGAACATCTGGGCCTGTCAAATTCAAAGCTTTTTGGGATTCAAAAGGAGTGATATTGTATACTTTCTAGAAGGACAGAAAACGGTCACCTCGAGTCATCGGGAAGGCGTTTTGAAGAAGCTGAAGACATCTCTTGCCACAAACGGCACCAGAAACTGCATAGTCAACTTTTATTTCATCTTACCAATGCCTCTGCACATTCTTCAAGAGCTGCCAGGGCCCTGTTGCAGGAACTTCGATGAGAAACACTTTCACAGACCAGCTCCCTCAGACATGAGCGTTTTAAAGGCACCCAAATTACGTCTTTAGATGAAGCGAAAAAGCATGTAATTTCATGGTGTCAGAGACAGCCCCCAAAATTCTACCTTGAGGGAATTTACGTGTGAAAATGTAGCTAACAGAAGCGTATAGATAGCAATGGAGTCTATGTATAAAAATGAATGCAATTACATGGTAAATAAATAAATTGTGAAATTTTTCCTAGAAACTTTTGGCCCACCCCTTATCAGCGACATTTATAGTTAAGTATTTACTAATATCGAATTCTGGTAATTTTTAGTCGAAATCTCGATAATTTCGCGAAATTTAATCAAGTAAAGATGGATCTAAAACGTGCCACTTTTTGAGTGTCAACTGTCAAATGACTTTCTGAGAGGCCAGAAAGGTCGGTGATTCAAGTCAACTTCAATATAAGTGGTATTGAAACAGCAAATCTTAGTTTATACCGCTTTGCAGATATAAAGCCTGGGTGTGATTTTATTCTTCTCACCAAAATATTTCAATTTCCGCAAATGAGAAATGCACTTTCTTCTGCCATAAATGAAAATTAAATGCTATTTATAGCTCATTGAGTTGATTCCAATCATAACGTGGTTATCTTGAATGAGGGGAAACTGATCTATGCGGTACTCCCATATTCATGCATTCCGAAAGTACTACTTTATATTAACCTAGCATTAAATTCCGTTAGTGGAGCAATCACCTTGGTAGGGATTTCCTCTTCCAAAACTATTGATCTTTTGACTTCTCTCCTATCGTGAAACTAATAGATTAGAGCACTGGATACAAGCAAGAAATGAGAATAAGTAAACATTATTTGATAGTTGGATCCTCGAGCCAGCCTCCCCCTCTGGCACCTCAATTACCTTCACAATTTGTAGCTACAGATTAGAATAATCCACTCACTATACCGTCGTAGCCCTATGTCTAGTAACTTTACCTATATTATGGAACATTACCAACTTTACACCCATTTTCCATTTAATGACTAAGAGCTGTCATCAAATATCCCATTAAGTTTTTTATTGAACTAATGCACTCAACTCCTCCCTCTTCCAGGATATTGAACTTTATTTTATCCACGATTCGTCCTTATCCTTTAAAGCTTCTTGTCGACTTGACAAGATTGTCCACCTCCCGCTTATTGAGCTCATTCAACTTAGTCATATTACGCATTTTATTTATGAAATCAAAATATGGGTCAGCACAACTATACAAACATGGAGCAGCAATGCGAATACAAGAATAATGACACATGGGTTCAGACAAAATTCAAATACATATATATAAATATATAGACAAATACTAGCAAGTATCGACCTCCTTCCGTCAGTTACAGTTTCAAATTGAAAAACCACACATTCCTATTGCTTTTCAACAATTGTCTTAGCGAGTTTATCAGCACAGAACTTCTTGGATGTTTGAGATGACCCAATTGTCGAGTAAAACCATTCAACAATGCTGAATGTAAAAGTATAACACCCAAATCGTAGAACTGAGCCATGGTGAAGAACGGCTGAACCTTCCCAACCAAATTCTGTTGCAGATCGATCGTCATCAGTACAATGATGGACAGCTTCCTAAAATGAAGCGAAAGACTCACTGAAATCCACCTCAAATAAAAATACATACCAATCATTAAAAAAGTCAAACACACGATCCGACTAGGTCCATCGAGTTTTGGCCGTTTTGGAGTTGGGGAGTCGGAGTTTTCCATATCCTCAGCAATACGACGTGCGTGACACAATGCTCGAGAAGCCTAACAGAAGAAATAAGTTTAAAAATAAGGAAAATATGTTTGATATTGTCTTCTCAACAGACCTCAGTTTGTTCTCTAGGCTTCACTGAGTAGTCATTATTGAAGGGAATGCAATCTATAGTAGATCCGAATTCACTGTAGTTAAGGAGCTCAAATTGTCGGCTGTATTCATCGTAGAATAAGGA
Organism: Hymenolepis microstoma; assembly: GCA_000469805.3. Classification (NCBI taxonomy): domain Eukaryota; kingdom Metazoa; phylum Platyhelminthes; class Cestoda; order Cyclophyllidea; family Hymenolepididae; genus Hymenolepis; species Hymenolepis microstoma. Next base: position 28,147,228 of record LR215989.1, read on the forward strand.
GGCATGATGAGACGAAACTTTGGGACAAGGTGGTAGGGAGTTAACGCGATAGTTGCTTAAATCCAAATGGCAGCCGGGTCCTACAATCAGGTAAAATACACTGCTACTCATACATTTTCAGTAAAAGACAATAATAAGGAAATTTTTTATTATGACGAACCAGTGCCGATAGTGAGTTGTCGATTTGTCATTGCCACAATTGGACCATGGGTTCCGGCACAGGGAATTAGAGCAGCGCGACAAGACCGTATGGGTCCATCAGAGAACTGAACACGACGTCTCAAAAGAGCAAGGAGTTTTGCATCCTGTTCAACCAAATCCTTTGGAGCTGTAGAAGGAAATGATGCCCGTATGGATGAGGTGTATCAAAACGCATTTACAGCAATTTAAAATAAACACGAAGAAGTACTTGCCTTTACTTTCATCAGAAGTAATACGGTTGTCAATTTCTTGGAGAACATCCACGATTTTCCTTTTTAGTGCGGCTGGCATGCCATCGAAGTTAGATTCATCAGGGGAATTGGTTGTTGACGATTTGCTCGTAGTTTCCTCATCATCAGTATGATTCGGAGTCGGCTCAGATGTACTACTAGCATCTGAGGGCTTAAGATCTTCACGAATGTAAAATTCCAATAGGCCTCGTATAAACTAGCAAAAGTAAGATATTTTGCACATAGAGGGCCTTGAGTCTCAATTTACCCAAATTAAAAAAAATTGGATAGAACGAAGGTATCTTGAAGTCGCTCTTATGAGAAATGCCAATCTGTCATCCTTCTTGGCGATCAAAATTAACCAACGCGGTTGATCATCACATCATTGGATAGGCACCTTCCTCCCACATTCCACAACTGTCAAAGGCAAAATGACCCGAATCCACTATTGGTGTTCTTATTTGGAAATACTTTTGAGTCTGTGGTTAGGCCTTAACAAGGCCATTAGTTTTGTAAGTGAATAGCTCTAAGCATAACTCAGCGGGGCTTTGAAACTTGTTCTACTGTCAGGATTAGCAATACTTTAAGTTACAGTAACTGCACGCTAGTGCTTAAGTAAAAATCAGAATTAAAATGAAAACACGAATTATACGTGTTCTTCTTATCTCCTTTTAACGCAATAGTGCTTCATAAGCATGATTCTTAAAATGTCAATAACCTATCATATCTCGGGGTTATTGAATAAAAAATCCCTTGATTAATTCCTCTGCAAATATAAAAAAACTACTTTTCCTTTTAAAAAACTTACTGCATTCTGTTCCTCCCTGGTAGCGAGAACAGGTTGGTCAGTGGAAACGACAGTGGGAGTTGAATTCTTCCTTGGTTGAGATTTCGACAAGCTTCGTCTTCCTCTAAAAATCTCATTGGGTCTAGGCAGTCGATGTACAGGATTCTTGTACAACTCCTTAACGGCATTAGGGACCTATAAAAGTGATTAGTAGATTGAACAGACAAACTCGTACCAAACAAACAAATAGGATATTCCAATAACTGAAATTATGTGAGTCTCTTCCATTTCTTGCGATATCTTTTTTCTACAATGGATAATAAGCACTTGATACGCTCCCATGATTTTGCATAAGTACCCCTTGCATAGCTGAACTGTTAATGAGTCATACTTCTCCTTCTCACACATGATAATAAAGTCAATTGTGCCTCAGTTCCGCCTTTTTAAAACCACGTTGTGTAGTAAAGGTCGAAGGGACTAAGGCACTCGAGGAAACACGAAGCTATTTTCAGTTCCATTGATCGTATGAGCTTAAGGATGGCTACAGCTACGAGTATCCGATGAAAGTACAAAAAGTAACTTAACCGAACGACGTACCACAATATGTTTACAAGTGAATGGTGAAGTGGCTTGAAGGGCAGGTGGAGTCGGCTGAGGCTTCAGGGCTTCTCCAAGAACTTCCTTTGCAGCATTCGCCTCGAGTTTTCGTTGAGTGACTCGCTTGAGGAATCCTGAGATAATAGCCTTCTCATCCTCCGTGGTGAATTGAATCTCATGAGAGGCACCACCTAGTGGGTTGTTAGGAACAGATTCTATGGGAGCGTCAGGATCAGTAACAGCAAGTTGATTCCAAGCCCGAATACGATCAGACAGGCGAATTGAGGGAACGAGACATTTATCCACAACATGTTCTGCATGCAAAGGACACATCCAATAATCAGATCGAGGAGGGAATGCAGCCATCGGAGGATCGAGACACTCTAGATGGAAGCAAGCAGTGCAGTAATCGCAGGGTAATAAGGGCCTTTTCATGCATGTCCTAAAGCGGAACGAAAAATCCAAATAATTAAACTAAATAAACAACAGTGTACGGAAGGGTTTATTCATACATACTCAGCACAATTGTAACAGCGTCGAATTGGGTTGGGAATATAGCCATTTTCCATTTCAATTATTGGATTGGCTTTACGTTCAGCTCGGGATTTGTAAGAACCTAAAATAAAGCGCAGACGTCACAGCGCACGACGAATGCAAAACTGGATAATTTTTATTGAGTACCAAACTCTTGCTGGTTACTAACCTGGGAGTTTGATGGCAGGTATAAGCTCCTTAGGAAGAGAAAACTCCTTGGGATTTTGCATTCGCCAATACTTGTTAACTTTCAAGAGGAAATTAAGGGGAGAATGCACGTCCTCACTAGCATTTTGACGAATTTTTCTCAAGTAGCTTTTGCCTTCGCTATTTCCAGATGCATTGCTTTCGCGTTCTTGGGCCTCTTCCTCCTAAAAAAGTAATAATAATAAAAAGTAAAGTTAACTGCAATCACAAGTCCATGTTCTTCTGAGATATAAATATGGAGTAATGTCCATCAATGAGCCTTTTTTAGAGGATTAGTGTAATGTCAGGCATTATCAAACCTTTTTCCATCAATATAAGAGCGTTGCTAGCAGAATTCCACATAAAAAGTGAGTAGGTAAACCGACAATCACGAAGGCATCTCTAAATTTTAATTGGTATCAATACTATTCTACTTTTCAAGCTCCAATCAATCTTTGAGGAGGCAAATTAATTTCTTGGAAAATCCTGACGGCTTTGAATACCACTCGTTATATTGGAGGTCATCATTCCCAAGAGTGAGATTAGCGGCCTAAATTGACAGCCATTTCTGCGTAATTAGTAAGACAGTAATTTAAGTATATCATCACCCAAGATCCAATTAGATTACTCAAGCAAATAATAGTTCAACCATTTTCAAGTTGTTCAACTCGAATGATTCCATCTACTTAACTATGAAAACACGTTTCAGTTAAAGAAAAATATACCTCCCCTTCCTTGCCATGTTAAAACTCATCTGGTAGCGTTTCCATTATCGCATTTCTGAAGCTAGGAGTGTCTTTAAAACAAGAGGAGCCATAGGTTGGCGCCAACGTGGTAAGGTAAATTGCAATTATTCTAAATTTTGTTTAGTCCGATTTCACCTGGCTAAAACATTCATTCAAGATTGATTAGTATTAGTTAATTGTTCCAAACATGATTTGATAGAGTTGCCCGCTTACATATGCAAATACGCGAGTTTCTAAATACCCTATTGGCCAATATTCATACAAATCACAGGGCTAGTGTACACCAAACACAATTATATTGTTTTCAGTGGCAAAAGCTTTTTCTTGATTCGGATATTTTCGAGTATACGTTGCTGAATAAACCCCACGCGAAAATTTATTTTTCTTACAGAAAATAGGCCATATTGACATCCCAAACATTACCTTGGAAAGCATAGTGCATCGATGACAGTACCAAATCCCTGTAGGGGCACTTTGAGGATCCATAGGAGGGTCGAGACACTCAAGATGGAAGCTGGCTGGGCATCGATCACAAACTAGACGATCACCTTCAGTGCAATTACAACTATCACAATAATCGTGAGTGTTCGGACGAGGTTTGCGCCAACCTGGATCGTCCTGGTAAGCATCGACAACTTTCGAGATAGACGATATCCCAGCATCCTGATTGGTATCTGATTGTTTCTTGGTACGAGGAGCAGGGGGCTGAAAAGTTGAGATAAAGAAATCCTATGTGAGAGAACTTACAATTCCAGCTAGAGCCTTTTTACCAAGAGACTCAGCTGTAGGTGGAGCGAAGATTTTCTGTAATTTCTCTAACATAGCCTCATGGTCAGACATTCTCAATGAGTCTAAAACGAAAAAAATAGGCAGTTTTATCTCTTTCGAGATCCAAAAATAAAAAAAAGCTTAGGTAACCCAATTCACAAAACAAATGTTGAAAGGGAGGAAAGAAATTAATTTAACAATTCAACTCCATGCAAAATTCGAGACTAAACTTAAGCTAACTTTGAACGTCAATGATTTTATGGCTAAACAATTAGAAAGAAACATACTAATTGAGGTTATTTGCCGGATTCCAACAGACACAAATTGCCCTACGGACAACCTTGGAAAGGATTTATTCTCCAAGATCTATTGATGTAGTCAGTCTAAACAATTAAAAAATATTTAATAACTTTGGTATGCATTATACCAAGATTATATTTACTATTTCATCTCTTTATTTTCAATCGAAAATTTTCGGGCTGGATTTAGGAAGGCTGTTATCTATGTCTTTAATATTGGCATTATTTATATTCAAGTAGGCAGCGAAATACTCAATGAAAAATAGGCTTATTCGATTCAGAAAAGATTTAACTTTCAAATGCAAAAGTGTCAATTTAGGAAGAAATATCTCTTATAGCAATATTTGGTTGTGCAGGTAATTTATATATAAGAACACTATATTATTTAAAACCTTTTAAACAAAGTCATTAATTATGATTATAATCCATAATTTTCAAATAACTGCCTTTTTTCATTACATTTTATCCCTGAGTGTACATTCATAACATCGATAACAATTAATTGTAAGAAGTTAAGATAGCATTGTATCAGTTTTAATTCCGATAAAATTAACTAAGTTCAATCCGATGGAAGAAATCAAACCGAAACCATGGCCTACGCATTTATCATAATAATTTTTTTTAAACAAAAGAGGAAATCTGATGCTTTTCATACGTCAATTCTGAAATTAAATGATAGGGAAATTAAATTGCATTTCAAAATATAACTTATTTCTCTAGAGTTGTGGCAGTTATCCCTATAAATGCAAGTTACTTAAAAATCCAGATCTTTGAACAAGTTTTGATACCGAATACTAACACAGTTCCAAATTACGCATCAAATACTACTTACTTCTCTTTATATTGATGTCAACAACTTGTGCCTTTTTCATTTATAGAGGATTGCTATATCCGTTTTGCTTGTATGATTAATGTTTTGATCCAGTGGATGTAAAATAAGTACAGTTCATAAGTTAGCAGAGCTCTTAAATCTGATTCACTCAAGATGAATCCCTTGCTCAATCAATATAAAACTAATTACTATAAGCGAAACAACAACATATTAAAAGGACAAATTTAGCCTGTCAGGTGGTGTTTCAAATATTTTTAGATAGCATGCCCACGATGCAACGTTAAATTACAATTTCACAATAAATTTTAATTGTGTCGATTTATGTCGTATTTTGCTAGCCAAGCTTTTACTGAACTTTTAGTTTAAAGAATTTGTCTCTAGTGATATCAACTTGATTAAGAACAAAGTACCAAATAACTTTTACTTCTTTGACTACCAACTATTTATACCCGAAAGCCACACAAAAATTATTTCGGTTTATAATATTATACAAGAACTGTTTAATTTGGTCAAAAGATTGCTAAGAGCATAGGCAATGGATATTTTTCTTAGGAAGAATTATGTAATATTTCAATGCATCAATTAAATATCCACATATATATGAGTGGTAAATCATAGAATAACACAAGTAAGTGAAATGATTCCCTTCTGATCTGAGTAAGAATTTTAGAAGGATAAAAATTGGTGCAGCGGGTTTTACTACAGCATGCCTAAATATTTGTTTTGGTAAGAAATAAAGTAAAATAGTAAAACAGGCCTTGAGAATTTCTTTAAAATTCGCAAATATTGTGTAGATTGATAACCTTATTCGCTACATTCAAATATCCTTTCTCACGCGTTCATGTCGGTATCGTCGATTGCTGCATTTTGACACACTTCAATTGGGTAAACCCAGATACATTTCTAAATTGTGTGACTTTTGTAACTGTAACTATTTTAATAGTTGTATTGGTACATAATGTTCTTAATTTTATAGTACCTAATCGAAATGCATCGAATGCGTTGCGAGGAGTGTGAAAGTGAGAACCTTCGACTTGATGAGGAAACGCGTCATTACGTTTGCCAAGACTGTCTTCTAGTTACAAATTATACAGAGGGCTTAGTTTATGTAAGTTTTATTTCCTTTTTGTACTGTTGTGTATACCAATTTCTAACCTTTTGAATCATTTGCATTAAGGTGCACTGAATGCCCCGACTAAGTGCTATTTGCTTCATTTCCCATGCAATTGTGTTCTATAACAGTGGAGTTAACACTAATTGGATTTTTATCTAGGATGAAGCTCCAGTTGGTTCTAGACCCGACGGTCTTCGTCGATTTGGTACGCAACAGTCAGTAGTAGATCTGCAAAGTCAAAAAACTACGACGGAGGCCATAAACGCTACAAGCCAACCCATGGAAGTTGATGGCTTACAGTGCAGTGCACCCAGGACTTCCGCAGACATTCCCTATCGCAAATGGCGCATGAGTGAAGCCATTAATGTAAGCATTCTTATACTAAAATCTAACTCACCTTCCCCTTTAGCTTGTCTTTAAAACAACCGCACAGAGGTTTAATAAAGAATTTCTCATACCTGCTCCAAAGTGCTACCAGAAAGCTTCACGAGAATTCATGGTTGCAGTCGATAAAAATTGGAAGACTTACTTGCAAATAATCGGTGAGATAGGCAAAGAAAACTGGGCATTGGGCTTTCGAAAGGCCGTGCAAGCAATTGAAAAAAGCCTGGATTCACGTAAGGCCTACATTGAGGTGTATTCAAGAGGTGGACGTAGTTGCCGTAGTAAAGTTCTACCTGTTGTAAGACCTGGAAAAGGCGTGGAGTTGACCACAAGGTCAAGGAAAAGGTTGGAAAACGAGGTCGTTGTAAGGCATCGTGATGTTCTTCGTGTCTTCAGAAATCTTGTCAATCCTAATGTTGTCTGGACTGGAATGAGCGGGCTCCTTGATCCGAATAAACAAGGGCTTAATCCGTTATTTGAACCCTTTTCACCTATAGTGTAAGTTTTTTTCCTGTTTTTACTTTCATTTCTTCAAAATCCAATGATACATTAATGTAAAATCAAATTGTGGGTTGGAACCAGGTGAATGCATTGTCCCTTAAATTTATTTTATTGGGAATGAAATTTCAAGCGTGGGGACCTAGTCCTTTAAAATCCAGTTTGCCATGGATACCCCTTTCTGTTTTTGATATTTGATAGCGTTCAGGTCGGTACAAGTTTGGTTCCCACCTCATATTCGGTCGAAGCCCTTCTATCCTGTTCGCTTACGTCTGAAACTTCAGACACATACCAACTGTTTAGTATTGTCTGCAGTCAAATAGCTCGTTTATCACGAAATACTAGCAGCTTTGCCATCCTGTAGTTACAATAAATAGGTGGGGCGATTTGCGAGTTTAATAATTAGAGATGCTGCTACAGATTTGTTAACTGGATTCATCAACAGGCCCTTGGTGGTTAAGTGTTGATTAAGTCAGGATAATAAAAGGTTAACAGGTTCGAGTTATTCACTGGAGAAGCTCCATGATACTTCTCTACGCTTCCCTAAACAGGCTTTGGAATAATAGGGTATAAACTCAAGCCATTCTATTTTTCAGGCAAAAGCCAATTATTGAGAAGTTGAATAAAGATAGAGTCAAGTATGAGGAAGCTTCAGTTCAAGACAGTGAGGTAAATGAGACGTCAACAAAATCGGAGGAGACAAGACCACCAAGAAAACGTGCGCGCAAAATTCGTCCTTCTTCTCCCAAGATTTCTAAAACATCCGAAAATATTTTCGATATTGAGTATGATGATGAAGATGAAGGAGGCGAGGAGAGGAAGATCGAGGATAAAATAGCAAAAATGGAACCCTTTACTCAAATCACCAATATCACTAAGCTTTCCGAGCTCTATGATGAGTTGGTTAAATGGATGCGATTGATTCCTCTGACCAAGATGGATTTCTCCTTGAAGCAATGGTTTTTTCGCGGCAACGTGGGACAATTGCCAGAGAACAGGCTTATGGAGTATAACTTGGGCCTTATATTCCTCAGCGTGATGGATATGCTCACGAAGACACGAGTTGTGTACTTTTCTGAGCACGATACTAAACGCTTTCCTATTTATATACATGAGTACTTTTCAATGCAGGATTTAGCTACAATGTGTAAAATCAAGGGCATTCCTTATCTTAAGGTAAATCGTTGCGTTATCTCACTCTTATCCTTTTCCCATTCTAGGCTGATGATTTAGTTATTCAACACTTAAGTTGGAATAATTCTGCCATCCGATCTGTCTTTGATCGACGACGTGTACCCGACCCCAATCTTCTCTGCAAGGTTACGAACCAGTTGATTCATATGATTGGATATTCTATTCGTCCAAGGTGAGTGGAGAAAATTAAACTTCCTAATCTCATTCAAAGTCGCGTTTATAACATTTTTCTAGGGTATTCTTCATTCGCTCTTAAGATATATTCGGATTCTATCTTTTATTAACCAATTCGATTGGTCACGCACATCACTGAAATTGTACCGATGGACAATGATCTCCTGACATTTTATTGAACAGACGTACATGTTAACCACTGCATGATCAGCATATAAAGGTTTGAGTATCTCATATATTAAGCAGATTCTCTGCCGTTTGTGTTAGTAGTAGTGAAAGAAAGGTTATCTTGCGTTACTATTTGGTGTCATGGGCAACCACACTGTTTAATACTGGCTAACAGTGGGAGAGGCTGAATGTGAATCGAATGATCAATCTAAATATCTACAGGTGTCTTTTGGGAGTTATTTCTCTTGCTGCTGAATACCCCTATCGAGGTTTTGATATAACTCACCAGGGAGGGAAGGAAATTAAGTGAATATTAATAGTGTAGCTCTAGAGAAGTAGTTCGTAGTCTGAATTAGATGAGGGAGAGGCGGTAAGTGTTGTTTTCCGGTGCTGTAGTAATCAACGTATACGTCAGAAGTAATGAAATCGATGCCAACCTCAGATTAATTCTATTCAACAGAAGGGGTAGCAATGTGTTTCTCGTAAGTGGCTCCAGCATATCTTCTCTGTCAGGAGTTGCCAACATTTTAATGAGTTTGAGAATCAGACACCTTTGTTTATATTACTTCCAAATAGCTTCACAATCCTAATGCCTACGTTTTGAAATGTCGGTCGTTTTAAATTAATATATGCACTTTAATTATATGGCTAGAAGTGCTGTTGAAATTTCACAGTTTAGTCCATTTAATAGGAAAATGCATTAGAAGTAATGGAAGCGGGTGTTTTAGTTATCAGTTGTACTTTTATTGAAAGGTGAGTGGATAATGAAATTTAAAAAATCCGAACCCGGAACTAATGGCTTCCTTGGCTTAGTTTGTTAACAAATTAGTTGGAGAGTTATCGTTGAGTTTAAAATAGTATAAGATGTGGATTAGTATGTAGTCGATCCTATCCTGCCTTCATAGCTGGCACGAAAATCTGCGGTAATACGATGCGAGTAAATTCAACTGTAATGAATTAGACATAGTTCTCTTATAGATTGCCCCTTTGTCAAATGGTACATCGGTATCTTCGATGGATGGGTCTCCCGCATGATATTCATCTGCTGGCTGATAACTGGATTTGTAGATTAGCAGTTCAAGTACGTAAGGAGGTCAAAGACAAGGAGGCCGGAATGCATTTCTACCTTCCCCTCCAACGTTACTTGCGAGCCGAAGTCTTTGCAATGGCTATTGTTGTTCTTACTGTACGCTCTATGTTCAAACTGGATGGTGTATATGAGGTAAGTTGAATGTAGTTCAGTATGAATGAAGGAATCTATCTTGATGAAACAGAGGAGTATGGAGTATTTGTCTGTAATAGGAGTCGTTATCTAAATAGGTATTTACAAGGAACGTCATAGTTAAAGCAAGTTGATTGGAGATGGCGTAGAAATAAAACAATTGATAACCCAGTGCAAGGAGGATGAAACTTATGATTTTCTCATGTCCATAGAAAATATTTAATCAATCTTTCCATCAATTGCTCGACTTTTTTTATTTCAGTCTTGTTTTTCCAAAGTGTCTGCCTTCTTGTCCGAGAGTCCAGAACTATGCAAAAATCTAGAGAATCTTCTCAAGGATAAACGCGAAGGCATACAGTCTACTGTAGTGACAAACAACGCTAACAAACCTTTCTTCTACTTGGAGTGGGCGAGTAATTTTAACAGTTGTGCGAAGATTGGCATGAAACATCACAAACGTGTTAAAAATGAGGCCGATGCTCCAATTCACTCGGCTCTTGTTTTTCGCGACCTATATCGCCGGGCTACGACCACAGAGGAGTTCTTGGGTCCGGATGCCGACTTTAATCCCATTACTGACTTGGGCTGGGGTGAAAAATCTATCGGAAAGATCCGCAAGGCTGCATCTGTGAGTTATGCCTTTTCCTATTCTCATTTAGAAGTTAACCTCTAATTAGATGTATTTGATCACGAATTTTAAATGATAAATCAGCGTGAGGTTCCTGTTATTATTTATTCTTGGCAATTATAAGTGGAATAAGGAGCTACTAGTGAATCGACACCATTAACCAGTAACCTTATAACCACCCATCTAAAACTGTTATTGGGAAAAAAGGAACTACAATTCTCTTCGTTGTCGTTTTTATTTATAAATTACTCTTACTAAATATGACTTTAATATATAGTACTGATTGACTTTCTAATTGATTCCTACTTCTAAAAGTGCGAATACTCACTTCAAGGAGATGCATTAAAAGGGCTGAAGTGTGATGCTGCTGCCAACTTTATGCGTACATATGAACACACAGAGAAGAAAGCAATATTCCTGCACTATTTTGGGGATTACTATTCCTCCGACACAACTATTAACAAAGTCTTCAATTGTCAAATTTTCGGTTGCTTTAATTCATATAATGCAATAATGGTTGAAACGCTATCCTCAACGTTGACATCGGAATCAGGCACTAGTGAAAAGATTACGAGTATTCGAAAATTTGTCCCACATTCTGTGGTGTAGATAATCAGTCACCTTGGGTACCTTTCCTAAACACAAGTCAAGTGTTGTGAGCGCTTAGGATGTTTTATATTTGTTGGCCTGGGGGAAAGCTAATCATACTCATGTGAATGTATTGCAAGAGCTATTTGTCCAATTACTTTGCAGTATTTAGTACGCATGTAACCTCCTTTCTTTGTCCTCCTTTTCACATATAGAAAGAAATAAAACTTCAGTTGAGCGAACCCTTGCGACAGCTGTGTGCAAAATTTACCGAGTTCTCGTTGGACGAAGATGAAGTAAATAAAATCACGTCGATCGAGGAAGTGCTGCCATCTCCCTGTAAGTCTTGCCAAGTGGCCCTGGAGCACAGAGTCTTCCAGGGTCTGGACAATGTTCACCACGTCGCTCTCAATGCAAATCATCAAACATGGAGTGAATTCAACTGTGATGCTGTCTGTGCGTCATGGGAATTCATGCATGAACATCAACTGACCGTCGAGATGTTCCTTGAAATGGTAGTCAAGGGAGAAGAGAAAACCCCCGAGTTGGAGGAGGTAGTCAAGGCAAGTTACTTTATGTGTTCTTACTCTTTCTGTCAACTCGATCGGGCCAATTTGCTCTCTAATTAAAAAAAAAACTAACGTATGTAGATAGGGTTAGATCGTGATCTAATTGCTACGAAGATTTCTTCCTATTGTTGCCAATCAATAATTTCTATTTGTCTAAAACCTTCATTCCACTCCTTTAAATTGCCAGCCCCATTTTACCCCAAAGCTAGAGAGAAGAGTATCTGAGCACGTCTATTCCATTAAAGTATAGTGAATATTGTGGTTTGGGATGTTTCATATAGTTTAGCAGGTTACTTGTAAATAACGGGGAAGTGTCTAGGACATACTCGCTACCCTAAATTTAATTCAGCGTCCCGAGTTCTTATCAATTCGAGAGTATCGTGATTGACATTTCAACCTACTTGCTATTCTGTTATCCTCTTAAGCACCAATCCCAATATTATGAAGTTCAGAGTAGGTGTGTAGTAAGTAGCTTGCTCTTAATGTCGAAGCAGCTTATGTATTGAGATAGTGGAAATGGATAAACCCCTTACAAGATTTATCACTTGAGAAGCATCCAAACTAGGCTAATGTGTTATGAAACGAGGGATGGGGTCAACAATAAGCGGATAATTAAATCAGATGGGTCCATATTTTTCGAATGTGACTTCGTAATGTTCAATTTTCATTATTTGGCTTCCACATTCATGGTTGGTCATGCCATCTATTTTTGGTGTATCTCTGTACAGTCTAGAACAAGTTGATAAGACTTCCAGTGATTCATTTAATGTAGTACAGCAGATGTTTAGCTGTTGGATTTTTTTAATACTTTGCCCTTCTTTTAGGACTGGTCATATTTACTCTCACATTATAAGCACTACGACCCAATACACACTTGCCGATTCCCCACAGAAAATGACCGGCGTCCACTTGGTACTTATGATCTTCCAGATCCAGTGCTAGACTTTCTGATTTATCATAATAATCGAATGCAAAAGTTGATGGCAGGTGAACCTGTGGATCCTAGTACCTTGGTCAATGTCTACACAGACCGTAAAACTGAGGAAGATGAGAAGAAAAAAGGGAGACCAAAGGAAGCTTCTGCTTCTTTAAATTGGTTGATTGAGTTGGCTAGTGTAATGTGTGGAGCAACTGTTCAGCAATTAATGGAAGAGATCAGATGTGTAGAGAAGCTATTCAAATATGGCCCCCCAATTACCACGAGGGGCTCAAAGAAACTGCAAGATCTTGCTCTGGCTTATCACTTCAACTATGACATTGCTCCAGCCTTTGATTTGAAGAATTAACTTTGATGATCGCTATGTGTATATTTTATTTCTGTACATGTTTTATTTGAACTGCGAAATAAACTTGTATGTAAAGATGAGGTTTGGTAACTGTGTTGCTGATTAAAGAGGGGATTTGCCAGGTTCTAGTGGCTGATGCTAATGCGAGTTTTCTATGTGGTAAATGGGGGATATAGGCCGGGGTCGTTCGAATAAGTCAGGTCATTCTTGGTCACGACGGAGGTGATTTTTGTAGGAATTTGATATTGATAGGAATTTCCCGTGCGATTATAGGACATCTATCTCAATTGAAATCGGCATTTCTCTCAAGCACGCCTGGAAGACTTATTTAGGTTAGATCGAGATATTCTTATCTGTCAATAAGTATGCGAGTAAATGGTTAAAACCTGAATTTTAATGTGAACTTACCAACATGAATTACTTTTTTCGGGGCATTTATTGAGGAAGATGGAGACCAAGAATTAATAGTTGGGGTCACAGCTTGCAGAACCTCGGACGAAAGATCTTCTTCGGTCTGTGAGTGACTATATGAACGCTCTGGAACTTTAGCTCGTCAGTCAAGGTTCCGTTTCTTCTCCTTGACCTATTCGCCCGTCAAAAAGGGTAGTAGATGGCTTTGTTACCAATCATGAAGATTTACTGTCTTTAGAGACGGGTACAGGTAGCCTATTAAGACGAGATAAGATGGGAAGGTCAGTGAACGGAAAGATCACAGGTTAAGGTGGTGAAGATAACAATTGGTGCCTTTCTCCACATTAGACAGACATTCCTTCATGTCTCTTTTTATAACTGACTTTAATCTACATTAGTTATCTGATAATACTACATGGCAGTCAAACTCACAAAGCCCAACTAGTTTTGAAATTCTTGGATTACCGCACTTAAGTTTTAATGGTATAAAGGACAGATTAAAAATGAACAGAATATAGGATAGAGTACAACTAGATTGGGTTTTCATAAAGGAGTCGGACAATCCTGTTCTTCAAGATTCATATAATTTTTAGTTACTTGTTGTTTAATGGATTTTTATTAGTTTTTTAACTCGGTAAGAGAGGAAAATGAGAAGCAAATGTTGGAAGGCGTTCGACAAAACATTTTTGATTAACTTATAATAAGGCTTAAAAACAGATCAGATACTGAGTCACTTCATTGAAGGGTGATGTTTAATGAAGGAATAATCTTTTAGTTTTGGTTCCATTGAAGTAATTAATTCGAATTTTCAAAATATTTAGTGAGTGGAAAATTTAGATCGACTCAACCGAGGCAGCCACAGGGTAAATGACTAAGCTATTTATTTAGCCACGGTATCGAATTCCCGCATTCAGTTTAGACGCGTAACCCAGTTCTTCAAACAACTCTTCTTTTTCTCATTCTTTATCGTTGCCTTAAACAACACCTTGTCAATCTAAACTTTCATTCATTCCGATTTGGAAAGTATTTATTGCCACCTGAGAGCCCTTAAAATAGCCGGTTTGAAAAAGTCGATTATCGTTACTTTAGGTAGGATAAGGTGTCGCATTTCATTAGATAACTTGAAGGACGATCGCAGATTTCGATGTGGAGGGGAATTTTGGTACATAATTACTTTAAATAGTTCTATTTTAGTTAATAAAGTTCGAATCATAAATTTTTTATAACCGAGACACCTTTTTCAGATAGTTTAAAAGTCACTAATACTCACATTTTGTTATTCAAAGTTTAATTATTATGAACTATGAGTCGTGCCATAATCTAAAACTATATAAACTAACTAATCACCAAAGTAGCAGAAATAACGACGCCCAATGGCCCATACTACAGATTTGGGAATTACAACGACCGTGCAATTTAGCGTATGTTGACAAATATGCAAATTTTATGGACAATTAAAAATTATTTTTTGGTTTAATTCCTCTTGGATAAAATTATTCATTTTATGCAACACGAAACAGCTTTCATTACGAAAGATAATGTGAATTAGAATTCGAAAATTCGTGGGCTCACTTCATACTGTGCATTTTACGTTAGATTATTACTACTATTGCGCTCATAATGGCGAGGATTAATTATTCATTGTTACACTTTATGATATTCGAAGTGCTGTATTTCAAATATTGATAGTTTCGGGTTTAAAAATATTAATTTTTTTAGATCACCTTGGAGGAGTTTGATTAATATTAATATTGCTTTAGCTCCGTGTTGCTAAATTTCAAAAATTGAGATACGTGTTAAGTATATGCTTGATAGATCGTATAATTAAATTTTGCTACCTTTTGATGGGAAGAGTTTCAAAGCATTGCAAAGGCCGCTGTCTCCAGGGCACTTAATTGTGCCTCACATGGAAATTTAACTACGTCAAATGACTGCACCATTAAAGGACGCAACTTGGTATTTAAAGATTTGATGGAGAAGATAGTTGTTGAAATTGAGTCATTTAGTTTTAAATCGGGCTTAAAATTTTTATGACAAAATTTATATGCTTAACCGATGTCAATTCTGTCAAAGCAAGTGTTGTCACCATGCAGCCAACTCAAAATTTAAAAAGTAGAGAATACTTGTCCGCTTTTTTAAGCTCTTTTCCAGCTGCTTTTTAACCGTTATATGCTCGTTAGTTGCTCAATTTCGCAATACTCAAAGACAAATAATTAAGTAAATAGACTTGTTTAACATTCTTCAATGACAAATAAATTCTTTTATTCGCATTATTAGAGCATATTACAGATTAATAAAGCTCAATCTTTTATTCTGAATCAAAATTGTATGAACTTTGACAGAAAGTTGAAAGTTATCAAAATAACCAGAAAATGTATGGAATTAAACACACTATTACTTTTGGCTAGAAAATAAATTCGCGATGAGAAGTCTCGGATTCTTTATAATCAAAAGGTCTAAGTCAATAAGAATTGTATGAAGTTTCATAGTCTATCCTGTAAAAAAGGGTTTTAGCATTAAGAAACTAAACTGTCTACTTTAATATGATAGGAGTTAAATATTTTTTTGCAAACTTTAAGCAAATTCTTAATTTTAATAGGCAGTAAATTATTTATAAGGCTGAGAAATTAGAAGGCCACACAATGCGATTATAATGGTGGCCTTTTCCTATTTTAGCCAGCTGTTGGGCTAGCTGATTTCTAGAAGGCCCCTTTATTCACTATCCTAGAATAATGAGTTCTGCAGATGTTGATCAGCAGCACACGCATCAAATAGGGGATGCTTTTCAAAAAGTCCACGACTTGGTTAATATTCCGCTATCTGAGGATGTACCTGTTATCCAGGCTGCGAACTTTTCTGTTCTCTACCAGGTTCGTATAGCTGAATGCAAAATCTAATTTAGTTGACAGGTCAATGCTGATACCAATTTCAACGATATAATCGCATTTAAATCCGCTTTTGCTGGATCTTATGAGGATGCAATTATTTATGCCGAATTACAAGATTTGTACAATCAGGGCTGTGAATATGCCGTAATGCTTTACACTTGGCGTTCTATCTCTCGAGCTCTTCCACACGTAAGGCTGTTTATTTTATCTCAAATTTTCTAGATTCGGTCAAATGAACAACCACACCGTCTGGAAATTTATCAAAAAACTCTCGAAATTCTTGAGCCTTATGCTAGAACACTTCGATCTTTCATGCTATTCCAGGAAAGTGCTATCGATTGCTTCGTTGGAAAATTAAAAGGGCTTTCTCGCAAGGAGTCCCATCACAAATCCGGTTTCATGAACCAGATGTACTTGATAATGCTCGGGAAAATGCTCAAAATGTTTGCCCTCCTAGATGAAATGAAAAATATGAAAGCTAGTATGAAGAACGATTTTTCTCATTTCAAGCGGTTTGTTAAAAGCTTTAATTCATGTACAATTTTTTCATAGAGCTTCGCAATTTATGCAAAGTGGTGGTTCACAAAATAAGAAGGATGGACAAATGAACGTGAATGAAATGCAAAGAGTTAGTATATTCCTCGCTACACAGAAAATAATTCGCGATAAACTTAAAGACAGTCTAAATCAAATCGATGGATTTGAGGATATCTTAGCAGAGATTATAAACAGTAGTGTAAGCATGTATGAAAACCGTGTTTACGTTCTGCCTGAAGAAAAACACACCCTCGTTATGGTAAGACGTCCACATTTGTGGTGTTTAATTGTTCTGACGTTTTTAGGTTATTGCTTTTTCACTTTATCTTCTGGATTCGTCAAAAGTTGTGGATGGAAAGCAAATTGGCGTGACTATCCCCAAGATGATGAAGAAGATAAGCATCCCGAAAATTGATCGCATTTTCAAGGAGTGCGAAGTAGTCAATCTCTTTGGAGACATGAGCGTTGAGCCATTTAATTATGTTAAACAGACACTTTCATTTGATCCTTCCAAATGGCCAGAATGCACTGGAAATCGAGTTTCCAGCCAAGGGGTTCTGCTTACGCACATGTCCCGTTTTATGTGAGTGGTATTTATGTGTTATTAAATTCTATTACTACAGTACTAGCTTTCTTTCGAAAGGATTAATTTGTTGTTTTCGCGCACAATCATTGGCATCTAATGGTTTGCTTCTCTACTTTATGTTTGATTGTTGGGTTGCACTTTGACCTCACCAGCAACTGCGCTCGCTTATTTTCATTGTTCATGACATTATTACTCTGAAATTCAACAGCTAGTACCTTTACTAATCTCAGCAACATCCATGTAATCTGGAATAAACGAAGTTCATAGTTATGGGCTGTTGTGCAAAGCATTGAAGCCGTCTAAATATCTAAACATGTGTTTCTTGATGTATTTGCTTTCTGTTTTAATCGCAGTTAATGAAATATATGATCGGGTATAAATCAATATTCTTATAAAAGTGACGTGCTTCATTCATAAGGGGCTTTTCGCTCAATTCCCCAATGTCTATAAAATCGAAATATGGAGTTTTTAAATGTGGAAGTCTAATACGTAGTAGTGGTCTTGGTTTTTGAAATCTATCGAATTTAAATTCGTGAAGCCTGCTGTAGATAATTGACCTAATCAAATAAATAAGTTATCATAGGCATAATGCTCTTGCTCTAGAATTAGGAGGCATGCTTTGCACGTTAATCAACCTAGCTTATTGTTGTCCGGAGTAGGGTGAAAGTATGATATTCTGCCCACCCTTTCAATGGAATAATGGCTTTTATTTCCTTTGTAGAAACGAGTATACTTCCCTGACTGCTGATCTTGCTTGGCATACAAATATTGCAGTCACCAGAACAAGCGAACGCTCCGTCGCTGAAAATCGGGAGCTCTACGATCTAGCTCTGCGAGGCTTACAATGCCTCTCTTCTTGGTCGGTTCAAGTCCTCGACACTTTTACTTGGAAGCTTGCCCACTGTGCTGACGAATATACGAATAGAGACTGTCCCAAAGATGCCGAAAACTACGAGAGAGCGACACGATACAACTACACAGCAGAGGAGCGTAACGCCCTTATTCGCCTTGTCACAATGATCAAATCGGTTCAAACTCAACTCCTTCGTTTGGAGACTAATTACTCAGAGGCCATCCGTAGATCAGTCTATCTCGATCTTCATGCTCTCTTGAATCACTTTAGGAATTTGCTTATTAAGGCGAATAATAAGAAAAAAGATAAGATTAAACTCAACCGACTGGTTCATGCTCTTCAAGCGACCTGTGCAGACCAGGCTGTGGTGGATGCTGTAGAAGCCGACCTTCTAATGACGGGATCAAGTAGTAGTGGCGGCAAATCAGGTTGGGGAGGGCGGTCAATGTCCGCTAAAGCCTCTGCTCAAAATAGCCTCACTTCGGGGTCGAATTCGACTCTGGCAAAAGCGGCCGCATCGATTTCCGGTACCACTATGCGTCGTGTGGGTCCCTCTTCCACTCAACTCTACTTAGTTCGCACAATGCTCGAACTCATGATTGATCAAGCCTCACCGGTGGCAAAATATCATTCATTAAGAAAGGAGCTGGATGGAAATACCATGACACTGATTGAAAACTTCCTGAAGAATAGCTTCTATTGGCCGTATCTTCTCAACTTCAGCGGTGAGTAAATCTCTACGTATCTTCTATTGATAATGTAGACAATGTACAGCTTTATCGATATTTTTTTTGTTGGGGGGACGAGGAGAGGGGAGAGGAGGAAAGAAGTTCATTGGGCTTCAGAATTTAAATTTCTTCACCGCTCAGCTCAGAACAATGTATGTATTGCTTTTAACATAAATTTTTGGTGAGACTCGCATTCGCTTTAATGTCAAATTCAAGGATGAGGCATTTTAACCTCCTGTGTCTTTAAAAGAAACTTGTTGATTTTTAATCCTGAGGACTAGTAACGTCACCTTATTTTCTGAAAAGTTTCGTATGTATTTGCAGCTTCGCACTTGACTGGTTTCACTCGAAATCCCTTTTAGAGACTGGAATCGAACTTTTTTGATTTTTTATCGAGGACCCCCTTTATTTGTTTGATTGATTTGTCTTTGCCATTTCTTTATGCACCAAATCCAAAGTCTTTTCCATTGGAGTCTTGACGGTATCAAAATATTTTATTACACTTTCTTGACGTTTTTATTTGATCTACGATCTCTTTATTGAGATACTCGTCTCCTCTTAACTGATTCTCTCATATTGCCTTGTGTTTCGTTTGTTGTTCGTTTGTGAATTTTCACAATGAAAGTCGTGTGAAAGTTGTGGAAACTGTGGGTTTACATTTAGCTCTTTGTGTTCTTTTTATAAACAGTTACACTATGATTTTCCTTGTTCGTTTTTTGCCAAATGTTGATCGGTTTGTTAATGCAAAGATGAATCAATACATGCATAATTTTCCTTTAGGTTTGAGTATGTTACTTTGTATCGCATTGAAAAATAACGCTGTTTGAATATAATGAATCTGCGTTTTTTATCGCCAATTCTGTTTAACTTATCACCAGTTCTATTGAAAAAAAAGATTTGGACATGAATGCATAGCTGTTCCCCATAAGGCTTAGTCAGTTGCAGCAGATGTTGGTTCTCATAAGTGAATGCTTGCTTTCATTTATAGTTTATTGATCTCGAATTTCACACCCTATGTTTTCACCCAATTAACTTCCAAAATTCCTTCATATATCTGAACCCATTAATAACACGCTATAGCCTTATTGTTTGACCTCGTTACAGATTCCTGAGATAACTGATGTGCAAAACTTATGACTGCTTAACAATAAATTGTCAATGCATTTTTTATGAAGTTTATTCATTTTTATCCAACAATTTAGTTTTAAACTATTCTGGCTGCAGGGGAAAGCTTTCATCCGAATTCCCAAAGTAACAACGTGATATTAGCTTACATTACAAATAATGTTCTCTTCGGATAGTGGCACTTTCTCGTTTTATGAACTAAGATTTGGGGTATATAAGTTCCGATTTCTCATACCTTTGGTTTTCGGAAATCTAGTTCTTGAATGACCTTTAAATTGTATTATTTTTCGCAGTCAATTTTTGGTATATGTTGAAGGCAAAATTACATTCATTCCCATTTTATAACATTAGTCATGGGCTCCTTTTGCGCTTTTTGGAATGAAAAATCTATCCCATCTTTCGTCGATGAAAATATATTGATATTCGGTTCAATTCGTCTGCTCATTCGTGTGTATACTTCTTTGACATCAAGTATCGTTTTAATTCTTAGAAAAGAGGACCTACTTTGTTTGATACCAATTCTCACGTTTGCCTAGTGTAAGCCACCGTTCTCTTCAAAATGAATTTTGTTCGTTTAGCCTTTGTCCCGACTGTGGCGGATTAGGAAATGAAAAAAAGCCGATAGAACACGTCTTGTGTAGACTGCACCTCAGAATATTCTGAGAACTCGTTTGGGTAGAAGAAAACTCTTCTTTATGAAGGGAGACGCATTTGGGGAAGCCAGGCCAGCCCATACCAATAATTCAGGTGTATGGACGTTTTTAATTGAACTAGTAGGTAGAAAAATTATTACTTATAGAGCCTATCAAATCAATGTTATAATGTTACTAAGTTGTGTTATACTTATTTTTTCTAAAATAACACAAGCCCCTAGTTGACCTTTCCACTTCTATTTCGGAAAGGTGAAGTTATCCTCTATAAGGTTGATCGTTATTTTCCACACCACTTATCTACCTATTAATTCAGCTTATTCAGTATTTAAAATACACCTTACCTTAATTTGAGTGGCTGTCCCTGAAATTGGTTAGCGTGACAATTTAGGGTAAGGAGTTCAGCTAACTACGATTTATTTATTATCTGATTTTAGAAACCCTAGTGAAATGCTGTGACCTCTCCCAGCTCTGGTATCGTGAATTTTTCTTGGAGATGGCCAATGGCACTCGCATTCAATTTCCCATTGAAATGAGTCTCCCATGGATTCTCACTGATCACATTTTAGAGACGCACGATCCGGCCCTAATGGAATCCCTTCTCTACCCCTTGGACCTCTATAACGATGCCGCCGATTGCGCACTGAATCGCTTCCACCGTCGCTTCTTCTTTGATGAAATTGAGGCGGAGGCTAATTTAGTTTTTGATCAGTTGGTGTACAAGCTCTCAGATCAGTTATTCCGATACTATAAGCAATATGCCGCGTCAATTCTCCTTGATAAGAAGTTTAGAATGGAGGCACAGAGAGCTGGATGGCGCGAGCCGTATCCCCAGCCTAATCGCTACGCTGCGGCTTTGATTCGTCAGCGAAGTGTTCAACTACTTGGGAGGTCCATTGATCTCTCCTACCTCCTCTCACAGAGAATCAATAAAGCCATAATGAAATCACTCGAGCAAGCTATTCGGCGCTTCCTTTGTTCGGACTTAACAGCGGTTGTTGTAGGTTTCCTACTTTTACTAATTCAGTAGGTCTTATGGAGTTTGGTTTTTCGGTTAATTTTGGAAGTTGGAATATGAGATAGCAGCACGTCTGGATTTCGAGCACCATGTGTGTGTGTGTGTGTGTGGGGGGAGGGGGAGGGGGGGGGGAATAAAATTCATGTACTCACCCCCCTGTTGCATAATATATTAATTTAGAGGATCGAGTTGATATTTTATTTGAGTCTGTCGAATAGTCATTTTGAACCACAAGCTTAGATTTTAACAGCGACATATATATGTTGTGTCATGTGAAAAAAACTCAAAAACAGCAGATTTTACTAGGCGTATTTCGAAATTTAACAATGGGTATTCCCCGAAGTCACTGTATGTTGAACTTGGTGATGCCTCTAAACTTATTGAACATTTTCTTTCATAGAGATCACAGTTTAAGCAAGGTAACTTAACTATTTCCAGAAAGTGTTTATCCTCAAAACTCATTTTCCGTGCGATTTTTCGACACATTAAAAAATGAACCCCATTTAGACAGATTTTTGATGATCTTATAAATTAGCTTATTTTAAGGCGTTTTGGAGCAAAATCTTTTTTTACTCTAAAATAAGGAAAAGACTAACATTACACTCACTGTTTCTACGGTACACGTTTAGTTGTAATAAGCCGGGTACCATCCCTTCATACTTACCTATGTATCAAAGCAGTGCAATTGAGGCTGTATCAGCCAAATTTTGATTGAGTTAGAACACACATTTTTCGGACAAACTTTGTGGAGGGAGAGATAGGTGATAGAGCAGTAGAAAGAGAAAGTATGAAACAGCAGAAATTATGAGCAAAATTCCTAATGGGGTACGTTGGTACGTTGTGTTTTTCGTAAACCACTGTGTGATCGAGATAAGCAGGCGTAGTGTGTTTTGTGGCTCTATCACTGCACTGTCATTAATCTCCACCTTTATTTATTATAGAGGCTGTAGAAAGGTTTGATTTAAGCACTTCCTAATCGTTTTCCATTCCAATTTTTTGATATTGCTTGCACACAATATAGGATTATTAAATTTGTCCAATTACACACATTTCTAATAATTCACAAATCTCTATTCATTCGCCAACATCCATCTTAATCTAACGAAAGGTATCATAAGGAGTCTTATTTTTATTTGGTCTTTTGAGCTGACCTTTTAATTATACCTCTTCAGGAATTGGAAGCCATGATTGAATGCAACCGCTTGTGTCACCGAATGCTCGCTGAATACTTGGAGTTGGATGATTTTGATGATATGCTCCAGGAGACGAATAATTTGGTTACTTCTCCCTTGAGTCAAATTGCTCTTCACATCTTTTGGGAAGTCACTTGGGATTTAGTCAAGAATTACTGCTACAATGGTGCCACAAATAGGTAAGCAGATTAAGTTGCATTCGGAATAGTATTATTGCTACCTGAAAGCCTGCTTACAATTATTTGAATCCGCTTTTCTTCAGCGAATCTATCTAGCTCTCAGTGAAAGAATTATTCCTCTTGCCCAACCGTAAATGCAGCCATTGATAAGTAACAACTAGTTATTTAGTCCCTTTCTCGAGTAAGCTTTTAACTTGCACCTCTTACTGTGGAGAGAGGGGTCAGTAAATACCGCACCCTGCAGGCAATTCCTGATGTAAATATCTAGCCCCATTTGAGTCGTCACTTACTGACAATCTGCATTTGAACTATTTTCAAACACTCCGTTTAAGGGTATCTATTTTATATACGATTGTATCCTCAATAACCACTTGGGTGTTTGCTGTAAGTATATAGCGAATTCTACCCTAACTTCTTGTGCAAATCTCTATAGATTATTTTTTTTCATTTACTCGTCTGATAGATGTCGATATAGCTTATTGCGATTTATTTATTACTAACAGGATTTTGAACATTGTTTTTTCTCCATTGCACTTCAAGATTCGTTCCCACAAAGTTTCCATTGGCTGAGACCCTTGAACGCGGCAAGCCACCCATATGTGCTCTGGAATATCAATGGGGTAGCAAGAGTCTCAATTCCTGCTATGAGGCCATCTTTCAACTCTATCGCGGATTTATCGGGGCCCCGCACTTCTCCGCAATCTGTAGACTTGTTGGCTACCAGGGAATTTACATTATCTTCACGGAAATATTGAAGTTCTCAAAGTCTCTGGTGAGTCCCCATGTGGATCAATTTTTTTATCTGTATGGTTCTTTATCAGGAAAGTGCACTTGAAGCTGGAGGATGCGTTTTTTTGCTATTAGTGCTTTCATTTATGTGCCAACTATTCTGAAAGTACTTGAGCCTCTGTCTTATATTTCCTTTACTGAATCACAGAAGTAAACTGACGTTAATACTGCATTTATTGCAGCTTTAAAGATGTTCCCATAAGTCGCTTGATATTTGAGTACTTTATATTTAGTGAAAAATATGATTTTGAGGGAAAGGAGAAAAAGGTGTTCTTATTAAATATCTGATGAACCTAGGGCGGTTTTTTTTTACATATTACTGGCTTTGGGTTGACTAATTGACCACCCTAATTAAGCTACCTTTCAGCTAGAATTCCAGTATCATTTTGTAAACCAATAGAAGCATTATGCTGATGCTAGTAATCTCGATGAAACGATGAAAAGACTGGATTAAATCTGTTTCACTCACTGGACACTTAATTTTTTTGAAAGTCTTGGAAATAGATTTGCGTCTGTTAAGCCCATATCGATAATTTAATGAAATAATTTACGGTTGCATTAGAAATTATTCAACCATTACCCATTACTAAAGCTACAGAGAGTTAAGTATTTCATAAGTAACGGTTCTTTATTGCTGTATCATTACTCCTTTTGGGTAATTATTGAGCACTTGAAAGTGTTAGTTTTCAGGAGTTCGAAGGCCATAGTGAGTATCGGTTCATAATGAAATAATCAATAGAGATATTTTCTGTGGAGGCTCTTTCATTCAAACTTTGAATCAGAATTCCTTATAGACGTAGTAATTATAATAGTACCTTGAAAATAATTGCCTAATATGCATTATTCTCCCATCTCATCCACCAGTAAATTCTGTTCATATGCGATCTCCACTTTATATCTCCCTATTTTATTAGCAAGGAATTCACCTCATTACCATCACTTGTTAATCGCATTTCCTTCTGCAAGCCTTTATTACCATCTTTGTTGCTCACATATCGCCTGGCAATTTGTACTAATTATAGATGAATGGGTCTTTTTTTCTACCCCACTGTGATTTTCTATCATTAAAATAAATCTGTCGTTGTTTGTCTTTCCCTTAGATAATGCAAATAGTGAAGCGTACATGGTGCATCCTTTTGTACAGTGGATCGATCAACCTTGTCTGCTATAATCTTAATTCTTGCCTTATTTTTAATTTTATCTCTACTTAAAGTTAGCACATTGAAATTATAATTGAGTGATAGTCTAGGCCCCTTGAAATTAAAAAAAGAAATATAAAGGGTTTTAGGATTGCTGTTTAGAGTTACCCCTACATAGAATCCACTTCTGGCATCAATATTTGGCCTCGTCGCTCAAGCTCATTATGAAAAGTGTTCGCAGTACTTAACTTAGGTAGAGGGGTGGGTGCTATCCTGGAATTGCTTTTACGAAAAGTCCACTTTCTACAATCCCTCTTATCAATCAGAATTAAAAGGTTTGGTTGACCATCCACACCATTAAATGTGTATCGATGGGCGTTGATCTCTCGACTTCCTAATTGCCAGGCGTATTCGTAGAATTTTACACCAGAAGCGGTCGAAATAGTTTTCATTACACTTCTGTACCATAGCCTTGGCTAAATTGGTTCATTGTTAACCGTTCATTAAATAGATAAATCAAACGATCAAGGAATACGTGCGCAGGATTGCCAGCATGATGCCCAAATCTGTGTCACTTCCCAGTCCGGCAGCCAACTCGGAGAGCCAGTATGGTCTCTACACACAAGCTTTTCAGCACGTCTATCAGTATCTGGAACTCCGAACCAACGTTTGTCAGAACTTCCGCGAATTGGGAAACATTATCATCTTCTGCTTACAGATTGAGAAAAGACTGGTGAGCAATATAAGTGATGTTCTTGTAGTCTCTTACTTTATGTTTTGTTTTTAGACTTGAGCTTTATTTTTCATATCTTAAGTTGTATTGTTAAACTATCAGTAGTAATGGTGTCATCGATTTTTGCTTTTCCTTTTCAGACCACTGAAGATCTCTGCGATTTGAAGCATGCTGATGCGTTCATTAGAAAACCACCAGGTAATATTCAGTATAAATATTACATCATGGGTTACTTTGATGATTTACGCTGATGGGGATAAAGTTGATCCTTTGATAGGTGAAAGACCAAATTCGGATCCCAAAATGCGGGAGAAACTAAGTCATATCGATTCTCTGAATATCTACAAAGTCGCCACGGCAGTGGGCTCGCCTGAGGTAAGATCATCTATGCATTTGTTATTTCAAGAATTGGTTAATTTCTGTCGCAATAAACGATCCCGTTTCTACTACTTATTTCTTGAACATGTGACCACTTTGGAGGCTAGTGAGGCTACAATAAAAATTTATAAGTTGAAGCTAGTGAAGCGATCGTCAAAAACTTCCTGAATTGTGCTTTCAGCAGAGGATCTTTATTTGCCAAGATTTACTTTTTGTCACATTTTTTCTATTGGCGCATTACCTATTTTCCAAACCATCAATAGCCAGTTTTGCTTGCGTTATCTGCAAGACCATATTTAGATGATTATGCATCACCGTCTAATGGGGGGAGGGGAAAGAACGCGTTACGCCGCTAATTGACAAATCGAGGAGATTAGTTCAGCTGAATAAATTCATTCGGATAGTAGTTATAGTTCCTTTTTAGACACATGCTTCCACACACTTTAATGTGGTAGAGCAGAAGCATAGATGCCGTCTCGTTTCTCTCATGAAACTTTCTTCCCTTAATTTAATATCATTGACTGTCCCGGACTTCAAATGTTGGCTATAAGCTGTGAGTAGCTCCCATTGTCATCTGAAGCCTATTTTAAATCATCGTATTGTTTTTACTACTTGTAAATTCTTCTAGTTGGTTCAGAAATGGTTAAATAAAGATCGTTTTGTTCTTCTAGCTCGTCGAACTGGCAGACGGAAATGAGGTACTTACGAGAGAACGCCTGTGTTGTGGTTTGGTGCTTTTTGAGCAGGTAAAACTTATATTTTTTTCTTGTCTGTTTGCGATATATTTCATTTACTTGAAAACCAGTTGTTAAAAAAATAGTTTTGACTTGTTTTGTTATTCCCATGATTTATTTATCGGATTTACTAGAGGAATTTTCTCTTTCCATTTTGGCTATGATTAGGGAGGGTGGAGAAAATAGAGAGGCAAAATTTCAAGGCAAAGCTTTTTTTTTAACTTCAAACTTTATGCCCTTCAGTAGTAGTAAATTTTCATCTTTTTGTGTGAATTTCAATTGATGATTGACTGGTAAAAAAGAATTCGTCAATTTTATTTAATGTAAACCAACCTCATATATGTATATATCTATATATATGAATCTCTGGACCACCCCAGTTTATTATCACATCATAAAAAATGGTGTAAACAGTTCTCATCTCGAATGTAGAGTGACTTAAGTTGTCTAATCAGAGATGTATTTGTACGGACTTTTTATTTGCAAACGAGTTCTGAGGTTTTTATTTAAGTCATAACCAAACAGTTTCAATCTCATGTCCTGTGTTCGAAATGCAACCTTGGGGTAAATGGTTTTCCAATTGTTACCCTTCCTTGCTCGTGCTTAGAAGCAGCAGCAGCAGCCTCTCAAATTCTTGTTCACTCGTTTCCCTCAAAGATTAAAAGAAGATTGTCTTGGATTATTTTAAGCAGCCTCTATGGTATTAACATAGCATTTGCTGAGATAAAGTTTTATAGGCATCTTTCCTTCTTACTGTTGGAACTGAGTTGCCATAGTCTTGATATTACCAAAAGTGGGCACCTTAGATGCATGTCTTTCCATTAAGTTGTATTGGGCTATTCCCATTCTCATCTTTACGTTTGAAATGAATCGGAGCTTTTATCTCAATCATGAGTTATTACATATTATATAATGAATCCTAAAAACATGAATAAATATGAAAAAGTATGTATATTTGCTCAATGCCTATTACCATGGTGTTTCGTAATTTTAGGAATTTTAGAGTAAAAAAATTGCAAATAGAAAGGTACGTGTTAAGTGGGTTCTATTCTCATTTCATCTATTTTTTATACCACACAGGAGTAAAATTTCCTCACTGAGTAAATAATTCCTCAGGACATTAATCAGTCTAAGGTGAATAATAGATTGGTCTCGTTTAGTCATGAAATTAATATTCAAACTATAAGGGGTGTGCGATAGACTTACCTCCACGTGGTGCACCATGGGCAACGTATACTCATACGGCAAAAAAAGGCTATAAACCAGCGGTTGACTTCAAACTACCATGACCCACCCGACTGTATGTCATATTCGACCACTTCCACAGTACTCACCTTACCTTTTTCTACCCCTCTCGACTTTTTGTGACCTTGATGTTCCTTCCCTCTGTGAAGCCCGAAGTCAACTAAAGGGCTAATAAATAAATATTCAAACTATAAATCGTGCCTTACCTCATTCAATAAGAATTTCGAATATTTCCCATATTCTAGCTCCTCAACCGCATTCGAGAATTCCTGAACGAACCCGACGAACCACCACCTAATGCTACCGCAAATGGGCTCCCTCGGCAAATAATTCGTAATGTCTGGTATGGAAATGAGATTTCAGCCAGCAACAGCAACACAACAGCAGATAAAAATGAGGATGTCTTGGAAATCGATGGTTGCACTCAGTTTCATCGCGTTTGGTCAGCCATTCAATTTGTATTCAGCACACCGTTTGGTGAGCATGAGTACACTGTAGAAGAAATGTTCGGAGAAGGACTTAATTGGGCTGGATGTACTCTGATTACTCTCCTGGGTCAACAGAGAAGATTTGAAATGCTAGACTTTGGTGCTCATTTTACCAAGCTTCAGAGGAGCGATAAGAAAGAGAACTCGAAGGATGGAGTAGTATGTTAATCTTTTTGTATAATTATATATTTCCTGACTATGGTTAAGATTGCTCGTGTTTTATGCTTCTTACAGTGGTTACAAATTCTTGACTTACTAGGGTGGACTTCATTTCGGCGTTCTTTTCTCCTTACTGGCAAAAAAACCAGAAATTCCTTAATAAACATTTTATTAATTTTGCTTCCCCTTTTCCATTGTAAGTATAGCTTGACTTAGGGATCAATGTATGCTCGACTGCTTCACGAGAGCTATAATCGCGCCCTATTTTTCGCATATTCAATCGATTTTGCTAAAGGAGATAATGAGACCATCCCATATAAAACGTCTGTAAAGCAGACCAGTCAGGTTCTTTGCCATCTCTAGAAGGTACTTTTATAAAAAAATGGCCTGTTAGTAATAGACTCATTAAACCAAGTAGATGTACGAAAAAGAAGACAAATTTAAAGAAAATCCTAAATTTATCTCGAGTAAAATTAATTATTTATTTCCGGATACCGTATTCTCTAATTAACTTACGTTTTTTGTACGTATTACCATGATGTTTGATTTTTAATTCAGACATAATGGGCCTATGGGCATTTTTCCATTGGTGAGAAACGCTTAGTTATTTTATGATTTGTGTCTCAGTTAAGCGCATAACTTCCAAAAAAATATTATGTGCAAGGTCAAAAACTTGTACCAACTCTCAGCATATTATATAGATTGAAATTGTTTGAGTATACGAATGGCGGAAATTTAATAATTTCCAGCTGGCTAGACTTTGGAAATGACTACGCCAAGATTAGTAACATCTTCACCTTATTTCTCCATTTCATTCCAAAAACCTTCCCTCAACATCTAGTTGCATTACCTTTCTTTTGTTCAGATGTTTTCACAAATTTGATACGTGTATATAATCGACATTCGTTTCACTTTAGTCAACATTGAACTTCCGTTACTTCGGCCTAGACATCCACTTCTCAACCCGCATTTTGTATGTCACGTAAATGTGCTTTCAAACCCAGTTTATGAACGAACCAAGACCATATAAGACTCTGGGTGTTAACTTTAGTATCTATTTTGACATGCGAGTTTTCACTTTTTTGTATTTTTCATCGTTCAAATCTAATTAACACCCTTTAGGTTCAATTTTAATTCCTTTCTCCCTGTACATGTATTTTGCTTTGCTATATAATTGGCAACGAAATTAGCTGATATTCCAGTCCAAGGCTAAAGATAACTAGCCAATTGGGCACTAATAAAATTCTTTTCATCAATGAACTTCAAGTAAATCATAAAAGTGCGCAATAATAGACCAATAATGTGATAGATGAAGTTAGTGTAAAATATGAATAGTAAAATGCTATTTTAGTAAAATATTTTTTCCCGTCTTAATAGGTTATTGCTTTCTTGAAACTTTGGGAACTGATATGATTTTCCTCGATTTTTGCGCTTTAATTTCCTTTATTTTGTACGGGTTATTTTTCGCCTCTCTTGGGAGTAATTCACTAGCTATTTGCTATTGCCAACAATCTTTATACCAATTCAATCCGGGAAATTTTAATTGATACTCTTTTAAAATTCTTCAATTTGGAGCATTATGCACGTACAGTTGTAGGAATTTTGATCGATTCTATTTCTCCCTTAGAATTAATATTCCCTGATTTTTCACTATATTTTTAATTTAGTATCGATGGATAGAGGGAGATCTTTCCCCTTAATGCCTTTTCATTTCACTCTCATACTATGGTGGTTTCCAAACTTATTTTAATTGAGGGTAGATTAATCTATCAAATATTTTTGAAAGACGTGATAATAATTATGTTTTTTATCAATTTCAGTGCTTGGCTCGATTGGCGACGCGTTTGAGTCGTTTCAACGTTCTCAATCGCCAAATCTTTGCCATTCTCAACAACTATTTGCATCCAATTGATAGACCCGAGAACAACACTAATTTTCGCCACTTCCCACCTCCTCAATGGCCACGAGCCTCATAAAGACCTAAATACGCTTCCATACGAATCCTTCCTCTGCATTTTTCCAATTTGAATCGAATCATCATCGTTTATTCCTCCATTGTATGCTCCATTCTAAATTACTTTTACTTGCTTTCCCAATACGCCTTCTCTCCTCTCTCCCTCCATCCGTCTTTTATATGATCTTTACAGTCGGTGACCATCCCGCATTCCTTCTTCTCCTTCTCCTTTTGATTGTACTTCTGCTGAGCTACCAGTGTCAATGAATTTGACGGAGCTCTACTGACTCCAATAGTTTCTCTATTCTTCCTTTGTTGATTTGTAAACATCATTAATTATTGTTAATATTGCTCTTCTGTTTGTGTGTGTGGCAATTGGAGTAATGATTTTAAAAATAAAATATTATCAGTACTAATTGTGTTTAGATATTGAACTGAATTATTTTGTATTTTTTGTATTTTTGTTTTGGGAATCGGTGCTTAACGTTACTTGGCTTCTCCAAAAGGATGCGATCATTAACCGTGAATATGATGCTTTCTCTCGCCACTGGGGGAAGACCTCCGGTGGTGTTCCTTGATGAGAAAGTCCCCCTTTTAGCCATCATGATTAACCATTGAAATTTATAAAAGTATATGGATTGAAGTATCGCGAACCTCCGTGTCCATCCACAAGATATTTGGCTTTCTTCCTATCGTCAAGTATCTGGCTTGACTTACGAACGTGTGTAATTGGCATAATATGCGGATGATATTATCTAGTTGAGCCGTTTTGTCGCTTGATCTTTGATGAATTATAAGGAACGGAAATCGTCTTTTGAATCATCCAAGAAATATCGGAGTCGTAGCTTTAATTTAATTTTCATCCTAATTGACACAAAATAGTCAATTACTCTATGGTATTAAGCCGGCTAATTTTTTGTACCTGGTAATTGACGTTTTTAGTACTGGAGTCAGAATGGATTACATGTCTCCTCTGTGTGTTTACTGCAGACAATTCTGTAAACACCGCCATTTCCTAAGTGTCTCGGGATTGCAAAGAACCACACAAGGTTTGATTATTAGCTTTGAAAACACCCACCCTATGTAGTCTTTAACCTTGGCTCTAGGCCAAATATTTGTGCACAAGTCTGCATAAACTCGGCTTTCATTTGCAGGTATATTTCTCTTTTGCTCTACTAATTTCAATAAGATTAATATTCTATTCGGATAAAAGCCATTAGGCAGTTTAAAGGCAGGGCAATCAAAATCAGTACGGAAATTGTTACGCAGGAGTAAAATGTGGAAATTAGAGCCTTACAGGCTCCCACTTCCATTGATGTAAGTGGTGCCTTTTTTTATACTGATCAATCGTTATCATTTGCCCACAGTTGTTTGTTGCTGAAAGTTCAGCGATTGTTTAGGGGAGAGGGGGGGGAGGGGGGGGGTTGGATCAAAAAGAAGTTGAGAGTAATGTGAGAGTATCAAATACTTTTTACTTCATTTGATTAAGTCAGATTGGAATTGTACAATATTTAATAAATGGGTATCTTGCGTTACAAAATTCGAAAATTATTATTTCCTCCTCGATTTCAGCAAATGCTTGCTGATGGTTTACAGCGCTTACTGATAGGTTATTTCTTCAAAAGCATCAGTCTTGCCACTTACATTGAATATTTCTTCCAATGTTTGAGAAGGTGGTCGTAAATGATATTCAGCAGCTTGAATGTTCACAAGCCTTTTAGGATGGCGTTTTCCAACTTTCATCAAGAGTAGCTGCCACCCAATATGTAAGCCAGTTGGTCATTCTGCCCACTGGGTATGTGACGATGAGAATTAAGCCAGTGGTCTTTGACAGGCCAAACGTACACGGTTGACCAATGTGCCGTTCAAAACAGTCTACAGTCTTAAAATCTTAATAATATGATTATATGCAATGTTTGCTCATACCATTTTTATACATTCGGCCGTTCAAATATCCAAAATAAAAGAGGTCTCGTGTCCTGTATCAAACAGAAAATTGTATTGAGCGCTTGCACAGGGTCACCTGATGTCCAGCAGGAACTTTATGAAAAGCGTGTATTGCTCACTGTTTCGCTGTCTCTTGCAAAGATTGCTTATTGTTGGAATTTATTTGGGATGGGAATATTGCGCAATGTTAAATGAATTCTTCATCAAAAAATATTCACAGAATTTCGCCTGCTAAAGATGCTATCATGACAATGAGTTCTAAATATAGGGCTACTGGTTCAGTTGCTAATACTAAATGTACTCACCAAAAAATTTCCAACGTGTTCACGACACTTTGGTAATAAGTCCTTGGAAATCAATCAGACGTCTACCCTCCACCCCAACAAAATATCAAATTTAATGTCATGCCAGAACATAGTGAAGCAGTTCCATATGTAAGGTTGCAAGACGAGGGTGACGCCAGCATTACAACCAGTGGACTACCACCACGAAGAGTTGAAAACGTGCATTCGTAATACAATTGCTGAAAATACACTAAATGGGGAGGGGAGGGGGGGGGGGTTGGACGTGCTAAATTGTGTACCGAAGCGCATGGAGGATAATTTCAACGCTTGTTCTTAAGTATTGAATGTTCTGTATTCTGCTATTCGTAATATGCTGGATTTACTGTTATTAAATAAAAATTAAATAATAATTTACCTTTCTGCATTCTCATTCTGAGCCTCTTTTATCTCAGTCACCCTACACCCTACTTTTATTAATAATTTAAAAACGAATGAGTCCTTACTGCCGGTGTTTTATTTGAGCACATAAGTTCCTAAATGTAGTTAAAATCTATTGACATACAAGTAGAGTTGCATAATAAATTTGCTTGAGATATTATCTCATTTTTATGTCATGATGCTTTAAAGCAGTGGCCCAACTCTTCGTATTTCTACAGCTAACTTTGACAGCTTAAGCGATACTGATATATATTTCTTCTCAATTATGCGAACTTTCCTTCTGGGCAACCGATTGAATTTCTGATGTTCATTTATATATTATTCTAATTGTACCTTCGTGCAAACTTCCCAAGTAAGTTATAAAAGTCAAATCTACAATGCTTGTGGGCACGTCATGCCATGAGCGTACAGCGTGACTTGAAGGTGCGGCCGTTCAACTTCACGTACGGATTGAGTACGAGGACTCACAGCCAATGGTCAATCAAAAGCCTCCGCTCGTTTTACTTAATCCGCCATGTTGAATGACTAAGCTTCCTCCCTTGTTACACTCCACGCCATGCATGTCTAGAATAAACGCGTTTCCTGCTTACGTCTGTCTCTTCTTAGCTTTGCAGTAGCTTAGCTAATTCTGTGGGGTCTTACGAACTAGGAGAACTCTGCCATAGAGTTTTCTGCGTACGGTCAGGCTTAGTTAGGTAGCTAATCCGCTACAAGCTATTCTAGTTGTGACCATCTTATTAGTGAACATGCTTGTATGTAATCAAATAAAAGACGCCTCATTTTAGACCTTTCCTATTTCATTCAAAAATTTAATTCTTTAATATGATGGGTTTTACTAATTACAGAATCTTAAGCCATTGATTTAGAAATCATACTTATACACACCATTTATCAGGAAAGGGATTGAGTTCGTTAACAACGTTTCTATTTATTTAAAATTGTTTACTCAGGCATACAATATGCAAAAATGTTAGAAGTTCCAAAAACACATAAACAAGCTTTGATTTATAAATTTATTGTAATTTTTTATTTTGGAAGCTAAACATTTCCACTACATATGATATTTCCATTTTTCAGCAAAATTTTGTTTGAATATATTTTTTAAAAATTATACATTAATATAATTCTCGCTGATTTATTGCTTAGAATGAAGTTTGTTCCCATTAACGTTAAAATATAATGACTTTCAATGGTCTGTATTAAATCGAGAAACGCTTTTAACCAAAAGTAGCCAAAACATTCCCATTCCTGGGAAAACATTTCGTAATATTTTGCACATTACTTCGCAAATTCTGTTCTCAATTTATATTGACTTGTATTTTTAAGTCCGAGCAAAAATAGGTCTTATGACATCACACTTGAAACAGTGCTTCCCTCTATAGACCGCATAATTTATAATCAGCCTGAAAAATTAGTGTTAATGGAGCCATTGTTCCACTTCATTTTAGACTGACTAAACACAGTATATAAATGAAAATATTTTGCATAAAATTGCAATTTATTTACAAATATTATTCAAGATAACACATATTATTAGAAGGTATTCTCTCGAATCGAAAACTATAGTCAGTGAAAGCATTTGTTTAAAATTGCAATTTGAATAATTTAATCATTTCGTGAAAATTGCTGAAATTCAACTCTGAGTACCTTAGCGGATGCTAAATCATAAACCTTGACTAAACCTAAACCTTTCTCTGTGCAAAATCCTCTCGGATAAACTTGCTTACGATATCAGCTAAGCTATCGCAACAATATCAGGGAACAATATCAGCGGAACGTATGGTGAGTACTGCGTTTATCACAAACCATACTCATGACAAGCATGATTAGTAAATGAATCCATTTAATACAACTTGAATAAATATTAATAGCTCATTGTGTAGCGGATTAGCTACCTGAATAAGCCTTGACTATACTCAGAAAGCTCTGCGTAGATTCACTTAGTTGGTAAGACTCACAGAATTAGCAAAGCTACCGCAAAGTTATAGAAGAAACGGACGTCTCACAATGAACACGTTTTTTATGGACATGCATGACGCACTCCATCCGTAGGCGAAATTGCACCGCCGTACCATCAAGCCACTCTGTGCGCCCATATAATGACGTGTCCCACAATTGCCTGAGAAGAATCCTGGACGCGCGATTGCACCTTCCAGAATGTTCGAGCGAGCATGGGATTTTCTGATACAGTCATGTTAGCAATTTACTCTCCACAGTACAAAGAACCCACTAGAATAAGTTTATTTGGATAGTTAAATTTACTAAGTCGTGGCTTGTATACACAAGTGAATATTTTTGTAACCTTTGGAAATTATTTTTCATCTTTACATAGTGGAGCCTAGCATTGGCGATTGAATCCGTGGGAACATTTCCCCTCAAACAGTGGAACAGTCATGGATTTGGGATAACTTCATTGCGTGTAAACACCCGGCAAAGCCAAAAATAAACATACTATTTGAAATTTGGAAACAGAAATCAAAATTTTGAAGTTACCTCAATGAAGAAGACCTGATTTAATAATTTTTTGTTTATTAGTGCACATTGGACTGTTAATATGTCAATTTTTTTGTTTTAAGAAAATTTATCGCAAATTAATCTAAATAAATCTATTTTAATATGAAAAAATAAATTTTACTTTCATTTAACAAGAGTAAAATTAAACGTTAATTGAAAATTGCTAAAAGTTCGGAGTTTACTTCGATTGTTGGATCCTCAAATTTCAAGTACAGAATTTTTAACTAACTTTCACAATGACAATCTGTAAAGATGTTATAACCTAAAGAAATAATATGTTGTTTGTTCGTTATCATGCAACGATTACTTTTTCCTCCCTTAATATCGGAAATGAAAGCTAATCGATACAATTGTGTTAAATCTCGCCTAGCTAAAGTGAAGAGAAATTTGGGGGAGATGATTGATTGCGCTTTGAATTAAGTGAGTCGATTTCAAGAGAAGAAAACTACCATCTTACTACTAAATTCGACTAGATAATGATGGTCTTAAAGACCTAACAAAGGTCATATAGTTTGAATGGGTAAGTGCTTTGTCATGTAGCGGACTAGCTACCTAACTAAGCCTGAATGTTCTCAGAAACCTCAGTGGCAGATTCTCCTAGTCCGTAAGACCTCCAGAATTAGCTAAGCTAGTTGCAAAGCTAAGAAGAGACAGAGGTATCCAGAGAACGCGTCTATTCTAGACATGCATGGCGTGGAGTGTAACAAGGGAGGAAGCCAAGTCATTCAAAATGGCGAATTAAGTAAAACGAGCGGAGGCTTTTGATTGGCCATTGGCTGTGTCCCCACACTCAATTCGTACGCGAAGTTGAAAGGCCGCACCTTCGAGTCACGCTGTGCGCTCATGCGATGACGTGTCCCACAGTCAGCCATCCCGAATTGAAATAAACAGTTGATGCAACGAATATGTTCGTAGATAAGATCGAACTATTGGTTGTAACTGCAAAATATTGGTTCATCTGCATATCTATGCCTTTCTTCAAATATTAAGTGCTTTATAAATATGTTCGGCACGAGAATACAATTTTATGGTACAATCCACCATCGTAATTTGTGAGTAGGACCTTGACATTCTAATGACCTACTTGTAACTTCGACTTTACCATCTCGATCTTATTTATTTATTTATTTATCATCTGAATATCAGAGATTCAGTCAAGAATATTGATCGAAATTTAATGATACGACAAACATTTGCACGTTCTCAAGAAGAGCATTTCATTTCACGTGCTGGTCCGTGCTCTCATACTGCTTGTGCAGGCAAATCTCCTTCGTATCGGTACAGATGCTACTTTTATTCTTTTTTACACATGGTGATTAAATGCTAATAAAAGGACTAATAATAAGTGAAATTCTCTCTTCGAGTCTGGGTCAACTGCATCCTAGCGATATTTAAGGAGCATATTCAAAATAGCGACAGATCATAATATTTTACACAACACCTTACAAGGTTTCTGTTTTCTGAAAAATATATTTGTTCGTAAAATAATTTCACCAACTAGTTATGCGCAGAAAATCCCTTTCCCACTTGGCGGCTAACAGCTCTGTTCATTGAGTTAGACATTACTAACTTATCACGGGTGTTATCAAGACTCCGGCTGTCGATCTGCGTTAGCCAAGTCCCGGCAGATATGAATATGGTGTATCTAAACGCATGCCTTTTGATAAGTAGGTTTTATTCATCGCTCGGATGAATTATGGCTCGTTTTGGAGTATATGAAAACGGAAATAGAAATTTGATCAAAAAATATTGTCTCCAATTCAATTATCCCTCAATCGCCATGATGACATTTGATTTTTCATTATTTTACCCGAATAAACAATAAGCTAATGAATGTTTGACTCTTAGGATAGAAAAAAGATATCTTCAACTGAAATAGATCAGTCATAAACTTAATTTCTCACAAAACTAGAATCTGTGCACATCTGCATACAAATTTCTTTTTAGAATTTTTGCTTCTTAATAGTTAATTTCTCTGTCCCAAAATTTAAGGATTTCTAACCTCATTTTATAGGCAGTTGTGGGCATCTTGTTGCAATTTCATTCCCCGACAGGCAATGTACACTTTATTCCACCTCAAAATAATTGTGAGTGTAATACTTAATATATAAGTACTTATAGGTAATAAGTATTTTTAACCAGTTACGCCATTCAAATGCCGTTTTCCACATATGCGCTCCACTAGGTCCTCCGTGAATAAGGTAACAGATTACTTTTAGCAAATACCACTTGTTCACTTGATAAACGATGCATAGGGCATCCTTTATTACAGTTCAAGTATCATAATCCTTTTTACTTATTAACATCTTTATTAACAGTTTTCTGATGGATATCATAAATCGATATCTTCTTTTCCATAATATATAAATCCTACTTCAGAGTAATTCTTTCAGTCGAATATGGGACCACACCGATATTTGAGCAATGAAGAAGCGGAAGAAAAGTAGGCAAACCACCTAAGTGATGAGTCTAGACCTTTCTCTCACGGCAAGCATAATCCCCTCTAACCCTTCCTCAGGGGTTGGCTAGAGCTCACCTTAGCGCATGATGTACTCCAAACTTCATACTGATTGGTGGACGCAGAGTACCTTGCCTTGGCTCTAACGATTTGTTTATGAGTAAAATGTATTCAAATTTAGAGCACAAGAAGCTGAATTTGTCCCTAAGCTGCTTAAAAAACAAATTAATTTGAGGTCCATTCCTTATTAAAAGTTAAATAATCTATTTATAGTGTTTCAAATTTTTAATTTTGAAAGGATAATTACTATTATAACAAGATTTACGATTGTTTGAAAATGTATGGCTTATATTTCAAATGATTTTATTTTGTCAATTGAATTAAAATAATTTTAATCTTACTAATATTTGATAAAAACACTATGGAGCCTTCCATTATTTCATTTAAGATTACTAGTCAAATGAAATCAAATGAAGATCTGATCTTTTCAAGATTCAAGAAGTGGTAGAGTATCACGAGGTCAGAGTAAGTTTTCATGTCGTTCAGTGACATTATTCGCTCTAATTCAGGAAAATAATAACGACCAATCTCGTATTGTTTGACGATTCAAAATAGCTTCGAAGACGGGCACGATCGACTACCCCTCTTTCTTGAGCAATCCAAGAATTTACTCCAGCTTGAATCGTCCTAAATAGTTTAGCTGCTGATCACATTTTGTCACTCCTCTAATTATTTTAATTAGGAATTGTATTTATGTCCTTTTGTTTGCGGGCGAAATTTAATGTCTTCTCATTGCGGTTTTCATTCTTTAAACAACAACGATTTCTTTCGTTTTAATAACTCTCAATTGGTAAAACCATATCTATGACAGTTAATGAAGCAATCATTTCAGCTATCCATTGATGCTGAAACTGACGAGGTACCTATGATTTCATTAAATCAAAGCACAAAAAGGAACTGTTTCTTAAAATGAAAGCATATATTTATGAATATATTGCGGTATACTCGTTATTGCGACCTGGTATGCATTTAAATGACTGGCTCTACTACAACGTTATTAATATGTGCAATATTGGAAACCCTGAAAATGTCCTCAATGTTTCTAGTTCGACAAATTCCTGATAATATTTCTAGTTATTGGATTTTTGCATTTGAACAGTCGGAGAAGTTGGAAGTAGGAGGACTTCCTATGCCTACATTACAGGAGACGAAGATTTGGAGACAGTGACATTGGTATGAATATCTATCCTTGAAATAGTTTTCCTTTCATTAGGGTATATTTCCTTCTTCATTGAATCACAAATTATTAAACGATGAGAAAGAAATTACCTTGAATTATGGCAATTATCCGAAACTTGATTTATACTAAAGATACACGCTACAAAAAACTAAACATAGAAATGCAAAATTTTAAGATTTACGTGATTTTACAATTGATCTGGAATTCTTATTGTTCTTAATCTTAAATTAGGCCAGTATTCAGCCGCGGTTGTATATTTTTAACTGATTTATTGATTTTATTTGTATATTTAAGTTGTCAATTCTCCACAAAAGAGTACCAGTGATCCCAATTACAATGGCAAGTAATTTATTTACCATAGTGACTGATTTATAATATAAGGATAAATAAGGTGAAAAAATAAAACGTTATGCTTTCTTTAAGAAACAAGCCTCCCTTAAAGTGTGTTAGAGTAGTGTTTAATAATTCACATAAAGCAACGTGTTTCATGCAAAAAATTATTAGTGAAAATTGAATTTTCCACAAAATTTCTGAGGCAACAATAACTCCCATTACGTAGCATCATTTAAGAAGATAAATATTCTAAACAGTAGAGTCAATGTTATCTGTTGTGTTGTGAAGTTTAAAATATATTTTCATAGTAATGATTTTTATTGAAAAGAAAGTGAAATCCACCATTTATCTTGAATTAATCTTAAAATTCGCATATATGTTGTAATCTTCCAAAGTTCTAAGTCATAATTTCGGAATAAAGTCTACCGTTAAAACTAATGAGTTCTGGGATTTGTGTTATTTTTTGGGGAATACTAACGTCATACTAACTGGTGATCAGAAATTATTTGCCGCCACATACGATTTTCGCAATAGTGTAAAGTTAATGAGTCCCGCACTCTAGGGGATCTACCATGTCTAAAGTCGTCCCAGCAAGACTTATTTCCTGGCCGACAGTGCTCAAATAACAATCCGTCCCGACACTCATCCAGTTTGATCATCTGACACATCAAATACGCTTCCTAAATGAACATAAAGTAGGTTGTTTAACTCTTCTCCTCTCCAGAATTCATACATTTTCCACCATAATCACTTCGCCTAAAGGTTATGGTTCATTTAACCACACTAGATCCAAGTCCATGATCGTCTGCCGCCCTAAGCAATCAGCACTGGTAGTTGATAAATGCAAACAACCTAAGGAAATTGGTCATGTTAAACCCGTTTCCGACTCAAAGGAAATAGCTTCGAAACTGATTATAAAAGATCCAGTCTAGGCTCCACTTCCTTTTCATTAGGATTCCATACGCTCTCACGTTGATCTTAGTCTTGCCATTCCTAAAGGTGGAATCTTCTAACCAATCACGGTCGATTCGTATTCGAGCTGGCCCGAGGTTATACCCATCAAATCTAACCCAATCGCTATTGCCATTAACAGCCCTCCTCAGGTATTCGCCAATCAGCGCGAACCAAAGGTCTTTATTTGCAAAACTGTTACTCAGTTCTCTTCTTCTTCTTCTTATTCTCAATTTAGGAACTTTCGCCGTGACTTAAATACCTCTCTTCACGCTCTCCACCTAATTTCACTGGAAATTTCTCGTGTTACAAGGGAAGGAGACGGGAAACATTTTTAAGCCTTTTCAGTGTGACGCCTCATGGTATTGTTTACGTTTGGATTCCCTATCACAAACATCTCCATTCACGGAAAACATTAGAATCTCCTGACCATCTGGACGCATGTGACCTCCCTTCGCCTTAGAATCCTAAAATTACGGTGGCGCAATCATTGACCTGACCGTGATCCTCAAAAATTAACAAAGGGAATCTAACGCTCAAAAGTATGGATAAACAGCTTTTACTGGCAGTCGTTTGATAAAAATTTAAATAATTTTGAGCAAGAGAAATTGAAATTAAAATTTTCTGTTACTTATTCATAAAGTTCTCAATTTTGTTACAATCTCCCAAATTACCCATTGTCTTTCTTTATCTTAGGGCAAAGCCCACCATTAAGGCATTATAATTAAGTTCTGGGATTTGCGCTTATCTTGGGAGGCCAATAAAACTGTAGCACTATCCTAAAAAGCGTATTCCTTATGAGTTTGAAAAAAATTAAGCTAGAAAAATTGGGATATAACATTTTTAAAATTTAACATTACGGTAATCAGTTGTGAAATATTTTCGAGTGTAATACGAAATTGACATCCAGAGTCAAATTTAACGAAACCAACAGGTAAAATATTCTTTCTAAGTCGCTGTTCGTAACCACTGTGTATGATTTAGGGTCCTCTCGGCCCTTCTGCTGACCAGTTTAATTTAATTTTTAATTAAGTTAGTAGGGCAGCACTTGACTGTAGTACACAGACCCCCCAAGAGTCTAGCTATGTAATTGAAGTTCTCTTGTTAACATGTACGTCAAGTTGATTTATGCGGTAGGTTGTAGAATGCACCATGCATCCAGATATGACCTAGTCAAGTCTTGTTCTCTCTACATTTGAATTTTCAAATGCCAAAGCATGTCATCTTCATTTACGTTTTTCAAAGTTGGTCCAGATATCTTACGAATTTTCACCAATAGCGGATAGCAAAGGCAATTCAACTAACCAATTTATAATACAATTATAAATTATTCTGCTCGGAAGTTAGCTTCTGTATTTTTAAAATTCCTCTGGTATGGTTTATTTCTGATACCTGCCTCACATATTTCAGCCTAATTGAATTGGCGCCACTGCATTGCACCATTGTCATTTTGTACGATTGTAACCATAATTACGTCATCAAACTTTGTCTTAAAATTGCCTGCGAGTAAAGAACGCTCGACGACATTCATTAGAAGAAATTCAGCATCTGTTTATGCTTCCCTACTATAGTTATATTCACATAAATTTTATTTACCGGGAGGATATCGGCATACTTTTGAATTCCTTTTTGAACCATATGATTGGAGAATATAAATAAAGTATGATCTAGAGTAAAAGTTGTAAATGATCTGAATTTGCAGCAAAATTTATTGAAAAGGAATTATTTTTCATACAACGAAGCAAATGTATCACAACGACACAGATTTAAAAAGAATAAAAAAAGAAGCCAAGGTGATTGGAACGGGGTCATTTACACTTACTTTTGGATCTACCGTGGAAGTTAACTTGACCTGTATCCGATTCGCTAAGTAGCAGGTTTAAATCATTCGTACTTCTTAGAACTTGAGTAATATTTAACATAATCTTAACCTAACTTTATTGCTGAAATATAAGGCAAGCAAACTTTGCAAAAGCAAAAATAGAATTTGGACACCAAATCTATTCATCGTTTTTTAAAGCTGTAAAAAATAATTGAAATAACCGACGGAAGAAATCGATTATGTGCCGATTATGTGTTGGATTGTGCTGACTAATGGACAACTTTGCAATCATAGTTTCTTTTTAAATTATATTAGTGGTCTCACTCGATGAGGACAATACGACTTCAAATTTGCATCTACAACGTACAGCAAGCCTTATAGCCCCAGGAATTAATAACCAAATTAATTGATAATTGACTAATGGATAACGCTCTAAATAAAATTCACCCCACCGTTTCTTCTGCCGCACTCTAAATGTCAATGTATCCAGCTTTTAATAATATTGCAAAGTGTATTTAAATGAACAAAAAACATAATTTTCCTCACTTATCGTTTTCTTACTCAAACTGAACAAGTTGATTCTTGATTTCGCTGCAGAGAAGTCGTAAATAAGGAATAATTTTAAAGAAAGTGTAGTGGGTTGCTTCACTAGTAAGTCTTGACTTATCCTCAGTAATCTCTATGACAAGAGTCCCTTGTATGGAAGGGTCCTGAAGTTAAATAAACTGCCTCAACAATATAGAGGAAACAGACGTACGGCGTAGAATACGTTTATTTGGACAGAGTATCTGTCACAGTATACCGAAAAGGTTGTTTAAACAATGCAGGGACCATTGATTGATGGCTGGCTGAGTGGTCTATGCGCTCACGACCGCACTTGCGCCTTCGCGACAAGTCGGCCTGTGTGTGTATGAGATTTCTTTGTTCAGCCATGATAGTGATGTGTACTCCACGTCTCTATGTCCGACATATATTTTGTTTAGTAAAGAAATCGGTGAGTTTCTTACTACAAAAAGGACTGAATTTAATGAAATGGGATAAACGATTTGAGCAAACCTGACAGTGACAGGAGTTAAGCCACTGCTAAAAGTGTTTAAACTTCATGCTTTTATATTTGTCATTTAAAGGCATAAAACAAAGTTGAACATCAAAATAATTAAATTATCAAACTTTGTGAATCTAAAATTAGAATGAATATGGGGTTTAGTTATTTTTATTCAATTTCGAAAATGCTAATTTAAGTAAGACGAGATTTAAATTCTAATAATTCGTTTTTAATTAATTAAACTGACTTGGA
Organism: Hymenolepis microstoma; assembly: GCA_000469805.3. NCBI lineage: Eukaryota > Metazoa > Platyhelminthes > Cestoda > Cyclophyllidea > Hymenolepididae > Hymenolepis > Hymenolepis microstoma. The sequence continues at coordinate 28,191,304 of LR215989.1, forward strand.
TATCAAGCCAAAGAAAAAACTTGTTGTGCAACGTTCGATCAGTTGGGGCAGTTTTTCTTTCTTTTTTCCACGTGGAAAGCGCAGAAGGAAATGCCAGGGAACACCAATACACTTCATAAGAATTTAGTACAAGAGTATCAATCAATTCAATGCACCTATAGAGAGCGCGTTCTCGAATGGCAATATGAGTAGAGAAAGCAAGCAAGTAAGAGAACCCTCTTCAATGCGTAAAGCTTCCCCCCCCCTCCCCTCTATTCTTTTGGTACTTTGAACGTTGAATATCAGAGAGTAAGCGCCTCCCGCAAGATACGGTTTAGCAATTAAGTTATTCACATCCATCATAACCTATCCTGCAGTTACGCTCTGTTCTTTGTGGCTTTATCTCTGATTTTGGGTTAATACTTTGAAGCGTATGTATTAAGTGAAGCTTACTTATGCGTAGTATTTACTTAAAAGTCCAAAATTTTATCAAATAATCATTTCATCATGGGCTTATGAGTCTATTTCGGTTGGTTTTAAAATCAAAATTTCATTCTGAAAAGAGATCAAGATCATTGTTTCGTAGCTTATGGCAATCAGTACGCAATCATTAAAAGTAACATTCCTTAAATATTTTGAGCTTGCTGACCTAAGGTCCTAGGTTCCTGAGTAATATGTGAACTACTCGATATTTCACGCCTCTTCCGGCACAGGCAAAAGAAACCACATGAGACATTCTATTTTTCCGATTACTTATCTCTTCAAGAATCACCTTGAAGTTAACATTAGGAAGATAGCTTCGATTCGTCCCGATGAAGGTTTATCATCAATTTTTGTCTGGTTGCTTTATTAGTAACGTTAGTTTAAATTTTATATCTTTTTAATTTAAATAATTCTAATTAACTGAAATAGCAATTCTACCTATTTGTTTTATACTATTCCATTCAGAAGGAAGCCAGGTACCGTTAACAATCCTCGAGAAACACAAATAATAATAACTGATAATAACTTCTACAATGCTGACTGCTTCGACATATTAACATGCAAAAACCCGTACTTTGTCGATAGTTCTTCGCCCATTTAATGACTCATATTTTCCAGGTTGATTCATAGAGGTGTCGAAACAGTGGGAGCACAGTCAATGACTCATAGGGAACAATTAGCCCTACTGTCTAATTCAATGTAGGTAAACCGTACACTGTAGACATTTAAGCATTAATATAGTGTGCACAGCAGTTATCGCACTATTTAACCTTGTGCAATTCTTATTTAGCGAAACTGCTTATACATTTAATTGGCTAATAAAACATTTTCAAACGGATAAAAAAGAACACTGAATACCACGGACACGATTCTACGCAAAAATGGGGTCCAACTTCGGATGTCTGAACTTTGGAACGTGACAACATAACAAAATAGACCCCCAAATCACTAAGACTATGGGTGTCCTGGCTTCGCCATATACGTCCCTAGCCTTCACGGCTTAAGACTATCAGATTACTCACACAGTAATAATTAAATTTTCTCTTTGTGATGTGATCTCACAAGGGAAACGAGGGTTCGCATTTTACGAAATGACAAGGAAAAATCGCGGTTTTCTAGCAAACGGCATTAATCCGCAGTGTTTTCGCTATTACCTTGTCAAGCTTTGACTTGAATGTTTATCCGCATACGCTTCCGTTCTCTTAAATAAATAAGAACCCCCAAAAGCGAAATAGATAAGCAGCTGCATGCACAAGCACAATATAACATTAACAAATTAAATACAAATTCAGCTCTCGTGGCGCTTCAATACACAATCAAGAAATTTTCTTCCATTGATTTTCAGCGAGGGAGAGCGAGGAAATTAAGTAGAAGAGTGGGAGAAGAAAGATTATTAAACAGTTATGATTATGCTGGCAGGGAAATGAAATATTCTGGTTCAAGCGGGAGAGTTATAGCTGGAACTGGTATTCTAACACCGGGAGAGAATAAAACACCAATAACATAGACAAATAGAACGGAATGAGGCCCCGAAGAGCACCATTGAGAGTTCAATTGCTTCACTAGATCTAGTTCTGAGGTGCCAGCTGTAGAGCTTTTTGGGCTCCAATTGTAATGGCGTCTAAAGAGTAAAGTAGGATGTACTAATATTTCAAGTAAAACTATTGAAATAATAATGAGACAAAACTCACCAACTTTCTTCTGGAAACACTTAGGCTTCGGCGACCAGGCTATACCCAGTAGGTAGACTGGAATACCAGTGGCAATGATTGCGCAACCGTATACTACGAAAAAAGGGTAAAATTTACAATTTTACAACCATGCGGCTAACGAAAAACCATAGCCAATAAAAGCTTACATGATTCCATAGGAGCTCCAACGAATGAGAAAATTATCAAGAAAGCGCTCATACCGACATAAATAATGGGCAGAATGATCGGTACCTTCAAAAAAGAGCGTGATAATTTTTGATCTAATACTGCTTTTAGGCTATTTAATTGTAACGAAGCAGTAAAGACATACTCTAACAGGACGAATAGCGTCTTTTCGAGTAACACGGAAAATGAGAACAATGAGAACCGAGAGAGAAATGGCAAACCACTGGACAAAGCCGAGGTAGTTCATCAGCTTGTACAAATCAGTGACTGAGAGATACAGGAGAGAGAAGAATGCAGTGAAGACAACAGCAGGAAGGGGCGTGAGTTTGTGGATATGAAGGAAAGCCATGATACGCGGCATCTGGCTCTCCTCTCCAGCCACAAAAAAGATACGTGAGGTGGTAAGCATAGCTCCGTTAACACCACCGAATGTGGAGAGAGCGACAAAGATGGACATAATCCACCATCCATGACTGTAGAGACGCTGGGCGAATGTCTGAAACAGAGAAGTAGAAAAGGGTGTGCAATTAATCAAACATTGAACACAATTCTCGATTACATCAAATAGCCGCACACAGGAAGACCGATGGAGAATTGATTGCCAGACATTAGCATGAGTTAGAGATTCCCCGTGTCACGAAAAGAGAGGCTTTTGTGATAAACAGACATCGAGTTTAAAATAACATTTAGACATGGGTTTACATGGATTACATGAAAAATACCATTAACTGTATTAAAAATGTGTTCTAAAACAGGAATAAAATGATGTTTCAGTTTACCTGAATACAATGTGTATACGAATTACATTTTAAATGATTTTGAAAATAGAACCCTTGTCTACTTAACAAAAAGATAAACCGAAAGCAGTGATAATAAAAACTGTCCACTAAACGTATTTTCTGTTAGAAAGTAGTCTAGATAGCCCATAAATGGCACGATTTAAAGGATGGAGCCAAAAACTACCTGAAACTAATAGCTTCGCACGACTCAGATCATGGACAACACCTCGAGAGTCTGACTGGTTCTCTCAAGTCAAAGAAAATTTGAGTACACTAAGCCAACTGATTTTTCTTTATGGGAAAATAAATCAAAGTTCATGATGATTCCGAGTTAAAATTTCTGAGTGCCTTTTCCAAAAATTTATTATATGAAATAAATGATATTATAAAAATAACCTTTAGATATCGTTCTTTTAGTAAACAAGAGGGGGGGGGGGGCGGGATAGCAAATAAGCTATCATTTTTTGTCCCATCCAAAAGAGCACGCTTATCCCCTTTGCGAAAACACTTCTGTACGCAACGCGAACGCGCTGCAACGCATCCCCATAAATCGATAGGGGAAATAAGCGCGCAATTTCTAAATGAACCACGTGGTTATTTTTCCCCTTCCCCATCAATTAACAGGCCTTTTATATTCCTTACAAATATTTCCTAACCAGTACATACCACAGCAACTGCAGGTGTTGTCAAGATTTCATGCAGATCAACAGTAGTGAAGTAAGCGACGTTGCAGAGAGTATATGCAGCCGTGACAACGAGACAAGAAAATACAATGGCAATGGGCAGATCTCGTTTGGGGTTTTTCATTTCTTCAATCATGCAGTTCAGGTAGTTCCAACCGGCATATGCAAATAAACCGGAGTAGAAACCAGTGGCAATTCCTCCAAGACTCCAGTCTGACCCTTCAAATGCATTGTTGAAAGCTTCAGTGCGTCCTTTAAATGTTTACAGTCGAAAAATAAATCCAGAGGAAATGGAACATGAATATTCAAGGTTTAATAATTCCTACCGAATCCCATTTGGACAAACCCAGTGACAATAATCATGATAATGGCAATCAATTTGCCATAGGTGAAAATGTCCTGAACTCTAGTTGAGAGACGAGTGGAGTAGCAGTTGATGTAAGTGATCAAAACTAGTAAAAAAAAGTCTTTAGATTTATTCATATATAAAGAAGCATTATGTGGCAGACAATCTTACGCAAACAAGCAGCTCCCAGAAGTCTGACTACCATGTCAGGTTGAGCACAGTCGGGAAATATGGGTTGTAAAATATACTTTGCGAACGTCATAGCGATGACAGCCATAGTTGCTGGTCTTACAACAATGACTTCGACCCACAAACGGAGGAATCCAAAGAATGGGCCAAATGCTTCTAGGATATAAGCATAGTCAGCCCCAGAGCGATGGATCAGAGTGCCTAGTTCAGCATAGCAGTAAGCGCCGATTAAAGAGAAGAGACCACAAGCGACCCAAAGAATCAGACTGGCACCAACGCTCTTTACGCTGATGAGTATACCAGTTGGACTGACAAAAATACCTGATCCAATCATCGATCCGATGATAATATTAATACTCTGAACAAGACCAATAGTCTTTTCCATTTGAACTCTACCATCTCCTGCGGCTGCCATGTTTAAGCACTAAAGTATTACACAAATAACAAGAGAACAATAGCTTCGTGAAAAATAACTGACATTAAAAAGGGTAACATAATATATGACGCAAAAATATACTTAACCCAAAACGGATCATAGATACCTAAAGAGAGACACCTAACCTACCTGAACAGTAGACGACAGAAACACCAATAACCAAACACGGCGAAGAAGGAGGGGACCTGCCGATTCTGCGCAGTGGAAATTTAAAACAATAATGAAAGAAAAGAATATTAGACATATTTAATATACTAGTCACTGTCAGAAAATTCAAATAATTAAAATCAATTTAAAATATTCAATTTGAGTGTGAAAAGGTTAATTTCAAAAGTAAACCAATTCTAACCTTGGCTGTCCTTTGAATGATGAATTTTGTCTTCCATTCTGCTGGCAAAGTAACTTTATTCAAATAAAATGAGCTAATTTATTTTATTTTTGATAGAGCGTAGGGATTTATTTTCCCATTTACATTTAAGGACTTTCTTTAATGCATCCTTGAAGAAAACTGCTCGCGTTTAATTTGTTGCTCCATTTATAACTATCATGAATTTTTAACTAGATTACTTTTACTCAATAGACGTTCACATGTTTTGTTGTTTCTTCCCAATTTAGTCTAAAGCATCATCTTCAGATGGATGATTGGTTAGTTTCAAGGACTTTTGAGTAATGGCTGCAAAGGTGTCTGCAGGGGTAATATTCTTATTCTGATAAATTTTTTTTCTAGTCTGGTGAATTTTTCTCCAAAGACAATATCTTTTCATTGAAACCGATATCTTGGTTTAGGTCTGTATATTTCTATTAAATTATTGAAAAATTTTATAGACCTTCTGCTCACATTACACATGTGGTCGTCTGTAGTAATATTATATTCGCAGCTACTACATCTAACCGACTTATCATTGCTGGTGTTCTTGACAGAAGTTATTTTGCTGGTAAGATTAATCTATTGACCATGTCAAAATTTTGCTCGATATTTAGTTTTAAATGAATGCCTTAATTTTTTCAGAAGTAGGAATTCCTTCAACCTCCGATGATCGTGTTCACAACCTCTTTGTTGATTATCGTGGATTTCACATTATCATTAGTATGCAGTCCGGAGTTAATTTTTATACAACACGGAAATCTAAGAAGTTTAAGCAGATTCAAAAAGCAAAGGTAAAACCGATTTCCCGTTATATCTTTAGGATATTTTGATTAATTCCGTTGCATGGAACCAGTACCATGAAAGCGACACCACAACTCAAGAAATACTAATTGGGACAAATGATGGAATAATTTTTGAAACTATGCTCTCCACTTATGATGAGATTTTATCTTCCTCCAGTGGAACTGTGATATGGAAAGAAGTGGGATTTCTTATTCATGTAACTATTTCTCCACGCTATAGATGATCCGACTTGATAGCAGTATTACTGGATTGGCTGTCATTCGATACCCTCCTGGTTCCTCCTTTGTACCAGTTGGAGAACCGCAGTTGTGTGCTATTTTTGCATCAACTTCTGGACGGCTCTACCAATTCTTTGGACGTATCCAATCCTCTGATCTTGTTTGTGCCACTAGGTACATTAATCCCCAGTCAGCTGTTACAGCACTCCGTGAAGGCTATATTCCTGGCTTCTTTGCTCCTATTTTCGCACCGTATGCAGAGAACCCATCTGGGGCTAAGTGTATTGAATTCCCAGTACATTTTGGCTATAGTGATTTAAAGGTATATCAAAAGATGAACGATGAAGTTCCTTCTCAGTTTGCGTGGATGACATGTAAGTATATGACTTCCTTCATTTGTAATGCCAATTGAGTCATATAGAGTAAAGCAGATCATAATTGAGAATAAGTTTTTAATTTTGCTTTACTTCTGAAATTCGACATCATACGTCGGTTTTTTAACCAAAATTTATCTTTATTGCCTTAGTGTCAGTTTTTAAAATGTATGACTTCCATATCAAATTATCGGACCGGTTCTTTATCCACAAATGGTTGTATTTATTATTCAAGTAAATGACTTTTTTTGGCTGCAACCTTTTTTTGTAATTTTTGGACCGTTTGGAAATAGAAGCATTATTTTTACCTTATTGTTTTAGTTGTGTATTTGCCCCTTTTGTAAGGCCAAGCGAACAAATCCCTTTGGTGTTAGGCTTCAGAGATGGTACAGTTTCTTTTGATTTTCTTCGGGTGTACCAGAGGGGTTAGCCACTCAGTGGAATTGGAATCTTCAGTTTCGTTACTAATTCCATTCTTGCTGGCCTACATAAATTCACTTTATAACAGGATTTGTATTTGAGATATTTTGATAGCAAAAGCTTTTGCTTTTGAATTTTGTGGGTATTATCATGCAACTGGAAAGGGTACATTTAGCAATTTTACCTTGCTTTATACTTATTTTTTTGTGTATCTTTTACTATCCTTACTTTATTTCAGCTTCTGGAATTTACTTCGGCAAGTTAGATGCCAAACGCCTACTTGATCCCGAGTTGTTAGCCAACGCTGCCAATTCAACATCCCCCTTGCGTATCTCCCTTGCAAATCAAGCCAAACTCATCAAGTATCCCCCTATGGAACCCGGATCAGTCAGTCTTCCCATTTGTATCTCACTCTCTGAGTTCCACGTCATCGTTTCCTATGCGGATCGGGTTAAGGCCATAAATGTGTTGGATGATCAGACGATTTTTGTGCAAAGCACTCGCGATGTGTTAGGTACGTCTCACGCGATGGGTGCCTGTAGAGATCCGGCTGGAGGCGCGATCTGGCTCTATAGTGCAAGCGTTTTGTGCAAATTGTGTGCAGAGCAGGAGGATTTGAGAGTTTGGAGAATTCTACTGGACAAACAGAAGTTTTCAGAGGCTCGAAAACATTGCAAGGTAGAAGATTGAAGAGAACAGTCTGGTCCAAAATAACTAATTTGAGTCGTATTTTTTTATACTACTTTATTTTTCCCACTTTCAGCTGCCTGAGCAATTGAATGAAGTCAATGTACAAGAGGCGGAGCTCTGTTTTTCTCGTGGAGAGTAAGTACCTTAAGAAGTGCTCTTTTGCATTTTCAAGTCATAAATTTCTTTATATACTTCTTGAGGAATTTTCTTTCGTTTTTGCACTTAATTGGGGTATAGTTCTGTAACTTTTTAATATCTATTGATTATTAACTTGTTGTCTGGTATTTGCATATATTATACCAAAAGCAGCCCAATCAGAATCGACGTACCAACTTTATTTGTTTTGATTTGTGGCTGATATTCATTGCCATATGCTAGTATTCATTCATGGCCAAATTTCATTTTAAATTCAATAATACTTGATACGATTATGTGACATCCTTCTTTCTCTTCTAGCTATGTCCGATCAGCGGAGTTATTCGCCGAGACTTCGACTCCTTTTGAAGAGGTAGCCCTTCGTTTTAGCCAAATATCGCCACTTGCTACGAGTTTTCACACTGAGGGTGGCGGTGGAAATTTTGCCACGGGAATAGCTCTCACTGAGGATTATGAAGTTGTGGAGGAATCCGACTGTGCTCAAACTTGTGATGGGGGTGATGAAGGCGAGAGGGTCAGCAAATCTCCTTCAAAAGAGCTATCTCTAACCCCATTAAGTCCTCTCAGTATCAATTTCCATCTTCCCACTTCATGCACTCCTCTGAAAGTCTTCCTTCGAGCGAAAAAAAGGTCTCTAGAGGCAGAAGGGAAGGATAAGCAGGCGGCGATTATTGTCCTCTGGTTGATTGAACTCCTCTTGGGAGAGATTAGTCTTTGTTCAGACAAATATGAAAAGGCTGATCAGCCAGCTGCGATACAGGAGCAACTGAACAATATCAGAAATGAGTTTAGAGCTTTGGTCACGTCGTGCAAGGTTTTGGTAAGGTTAAGTCCATTTTTTCATCAAAATATTAAGCTTTTTTGCTGTTATTTTACCGTGGCCTCTTATTAATATCATAGAGTATGCTTCCTCAGTGCAAGGATGTGATCTATAACCTACTGATTAATCACGGCAACTCTGATGACTTTGTATTTTTTGCTAAAACAAATGGAGGTGCGTTGATTATGTTTTGGATTTTGCTTTCTTACAAGATTTAAATATATCTCACATCGAATGATTATTTCTCGAAAAAAATTGTTACAACCTCTAATCCTGCCTACCTCTGCCATACCTCAATTTGATAATTGGGTTGACCAACAGAGAACCATACTCAGTTAATATAGTTCGATAAATAAAATTGGATTCGTTAAGTTACTCTTCCAGGATTCAATGTTATTGTGCTCTCTCGAAGATCTGCAATTATTTTAACAAATTGGGACTTCTGAATTTAAAATGTCTTCTCTCCGATCCTATAATGTGTTTGAATTATTAGCACGTTATAGTGATGTGAAATGTGATTTCTTCTTGGTAGATTACGATCGCCTAATTGACTACTACATGTCGAGAGGGGAATATGCGGAGGCTCTCTTTGTCTTCACAACACATCCATCTTGTGCTTTGAAGCTTTACCAATACAGCGTTCAGCTTGCTCCCGCAGAACCCAAAATGTTGGTCGATGCTTGGATTCGAGCTGGTCAACGTCTTTGTAGTTCGAGGTTTGAATATTAAAAAAAAACATTACCATTTCAGTCGCGTTTTTATTTGAATATAATTTTCTTAGGTATCCTTGCCTTCTAGTTAGTTATCTTTGTTCTTTCTCTTCCATAAGCTCTGAATAATATCCATATCTTTGTTATTTCTTAGGCTTCTTCCGAGTATCCTACTCTTACCACCCCAAGAGGCGGTTCGTTATTTGGAATTCTCTATTGATCAACTCCAATGCAAGGAACAGGCAATTCATCATCAACTTATTATTATATATGCCGACTTCACTGATTCCACCGCAGACACTCGTCTGCTAACCTATTTAAAGAAGTATACTTCCTCTGATCTCTCTGAAGTCTTTGCTGAAGCTCTAGGTGATATTGGAGACAGTACTCATGCTGTATCAAAGACCCTCTCGTCTGCATACTCTACCCTGGAACCAAATTTGCCCTATGATCCTGGCTTTGCTATTCGGATTGCAATGGAGAAGGGATGTCTAAGATCTACCGTGTTTTTACTTCAGTCTTTGAAACTGTTCAGTCAGGCTGTTGATGAGACTCTATCTAAGGTACTTTCATATTAAACCATTCAATTCTTTGTTCAGAATGATATTGCTTTAGCTAAAGAGATTGTAAACTCAAACATGTTGGATACTGATACACAACGAGCTCTGTGGCTACGAATAGGTAAAGTCTATTTGTCAACTTTATTGCTTCTTTAGCTCGTCATGTTATCACTGATAAGAGCAGTCTAGAAGAGGCAACTGCTCTGTTGCACGAATCTTCCTTACTCCGACTTGAGGATGTATTTTCACTTTTCCCTGATTTTGTCACAATCGACGAATTTAGGGTAGGCTTAATTAGGTTCAACTGATTGCATTCGATGTTTATTAGGAAGTGATATGTGAATCATTAGATGCTTACAACGCACAAATAGAACAACTGAAAGCTGAAATGCGAGCGACAGTGGAAAACACGAATGAGATTCGAACAAAACTGAGTGAAATGAAGGCTCAGTATGTGCTTTGTGTTCAGTTTTATTGAGTCTTTTTTTTACCAGTACGGAAGTTTGTTTTACTTCGTATTTTAGCTATGAAATCATTCCAGAGAATGCCCGTTGTTCTCTATGTTTACAAGCACTTGCGATTCGAACATTCTATGTGTTTCCTTGTGGTCATTTCTTTCACACTGATTGCCTTTTAAATCAGGTATGTTAATGCTTTAGAGTTGAATGTATATTAATGCAATAGAAAGCTTTGTTAACTATGATCGTTTCTTGCACAGATTCGGCCGTTACTGCTTCCTCAGGATGCATCTAGATTAGCAGAACTATATTCAAAATCTGAGACAGACCCTTCAGCTATTCAGAAATTTAGGGTGAAGTTCATCTTTGCTTTGTCGCGTTGTGGTCTACCTAACATTTAACAATCTAAATTCTTCTATTTCCTATTTTAGTCTGAATTTGACGAACTGGTAGCTTCGGATTGCGCACTTTGTGGTAAAATTGCAATTGAAAGCTGTAGCCGACTTTTCTTTTCGAACGTTGAAGAGTACGAAAAAGAACAGAGAATTTGGCTTTTTTCGTGATACCGCGATTTTATTTGATCGTGATTTAATAAATTGATTTCTTTTCATAGCTACAGTTTTTCGCAGCAGGCCTCAAAGCAGTATGTTGTAATTGAAATGCCCACCATTAGTTACAGCTCTAGTTTTAGTCAGTTGATAATAATAGCCCGCTTGATTACGTTAAATGGACGAATGGAAGCGAATATATTCTCACTTTTGGAAGGAACAAAATGGACAGTTTGTGGTACGTATTAAAATTCTATTAACAGAATTTTAGACTGGGTGTTAGTCTTTGGTATAATGTAATGCTTCATCGGATTTATTGAATATCAGCAAATGATCAGATAGGTTAGTTATTCTTATTCAGGCTATGAAGAAAGTTAAGCATTAATTTAGTAAAATATCTGAAATACCTAATTGATAGTTGATTGTTAATCGAAGTCTTCGGGATCCGTAACGTTTACAATATTTTACTCCGTTAGTTGGTATCATTTGGGTTCTCTGTCAGATGGAGTAATTGTTAACTGAAAAATACACTCAAGTATGTAAATGGAAACACATATGAAGACCAGTGTGCCAATAGAAATAAATAACATATTATTTTTATACTGATGTACACTACGATTTTGATGCAAAGTGAAGGTCCATAAAAATAAAAATAAATGAAGAATAACTCATTTTGGGCAACTATCAATTGTTTGTAAACACAATTGTGATACGGGTTTCGAATATCGACCATAAGCATAAACGCATCTGTTAATTACATCGTTAGAAGAATATAGGGATTAGGAATTAGTATGTAGCGCATTTTAGGAAATACAGACAATAAATAGTTGCAATATAGCGATAGAGTTACGGTAAGTAATGATTTAAACTCTTTTCAGAATTCAGACCTAGGTAAGCCATTATGTTCGTTACTACGTCGAGATGCAAGTGACATAAAAATGAACGGAAACAGTTCATTTGCGAATATCAATTCACATATTTCTTATCGTTTGAATAAATTATTTTTTAAATTTCTATTAAGCTTCGGATGGGCAAACCTTTCGTAGTATTCCCGAGATCTATAAATGTTGTGAAAATGCTGAATATGAGCCGGAAGGTGTTCATGATCAAGTACTTTTCTACAAAAGCCAGCCGTTCCCTAAAACCCCAATTTGTATATGACTAAGATAGTGGAACATGTAGCTAAGGAAAGTTCAATATAAATCTTTGAGATTTGAAATGTTAACAGGAGTGAACAAGAAGTACCTACATGGACTTAAAATGGCAATACAAAACTATGAGAGCGAATTAAATATTTGCTTGCAAGAAATACGCTAATATCAGTTCTATACTGCCTCTAAGGAAATTGTTATAAGATAGGAATGCGCACTCGGGACACCTACAAATATTAAGTGCACAAGATTGTAATTGTTAAATTTTCACTTTAACTTTGTCCTTATCATCTCAAAGATTTTAATCTTTTGCCATGGATATGTTCCAATTTACTTTTAATAATAACAACAATTGTGATACAGATCTAAAAACAATGTTTTCAAGGTCATTTACTTCGAAGCCTCACGTGGTTCCTCAATATTACTTGATATCGCTACGCGCTACTTTTGAAGTGTATATTTTGCTATTTATTGCATATGTTAATTATTTTTGTAATATATATTGTTTTGTTTGAGCACTATTATGCATAGCCATGCATTTTACGCTAATTTCTTTGAAGTTACTTTACATTACATTTTATTTCACCTAAAGGTTTTGGCTAGTTTTGTATTATACTGTTTGCTAGTTTTAGTTTTAAGGTGTTCCTCCTATTGCATGATTTTCTTGATCAGACATATCCTTTTGCGCTTTTGTTCAAATTCGAGGTTGTATTTGCTATTTATATTGTTTCTTTAGATTTGTCCTTTATTCTTGTAATTTTCGAGCTTTATGGTTATATTTTCAAGACCGTCATTCAAGTAACTTATATTTTCCGTAGTCTTCTTAGAGCTAAACTTATTTGTCTTCACGTATAAAATTATGAACTGACTTTATTTTGATTTTCGAGTAGGTGTCCTTTAATGTTGGAGACCCGAACATAACTCGTACGTAAATATTTTTAAATAATTGTTTGCTTATTTACTTTATTTGACTATCAATTATACGTTCTGTTGAATTGATTTTCGTGCTTTTCAGTACATATGCCAAACTCCAATGTTTATACTGAAATTGACGTTCTTTGTTCATGGTAAATATTAATTGAATACTTCCGGTTTGCTAAACTAACGAAAATAAGGACTAAAGGGCGTGGTTTGGTCTTCGTCCTGGAAGCAGTTTTCTGTTCCCCGTTAAATTCATCCTTACAAGAAATGTTTATTCGCAAGTGTCGGCTTTAGATTTCGGATTAAAAAATATTTCCTATCCTGTTTTTTATTTCAAGTAATTTCAATGAATCATTAACTTATGAACTATACCTTGAATTTTCCCATTTTTGTTATTAATACCTAAGGTGGCACATAATTTCATTTTGTCAACGTCTATCTCCTCATTCTGATGTATTACTTATTTTAAGGGAGGCGATTTTATGAATCGATGAGCTTTTGCAAAATAAATTAAATTAAGCACAAGGATTAGGTCCCTGAAAAATTTCCCACTGACTCTTAAATCTGTGACAACCATATCCCAGTAGTATTTCAAGATTTACTATATCCAGCCTCTCTTCTAACTTTAAATTGGTGCGCCTGAGATTCCAGGCATCTTGATGTGTACATTTTTGTTAGTGGTAGGAACAAGTATTCCTATACCACGAAAATTCGAAAAAACACTTCATTTCGCTTTAATCAATCTTCACATTGTGTATATAATTTGGCTTTCAGGGACCAAGATTATTTTATTATCCCCATACAATAATAAATATCTTTCCTAAGTGCTTTGTACAATTGTAAACTCAAAATTTTAGAAAGATGTCGATGTTAATGAAGCTCTATTATGGATATTCTAACCTTCTCTTGAAATATCCGGTGAGTACACAAGCTATCTCAACAGGCATAATCATGGGAGGTGGTGATATAATCGCTCAAAAAATTGTTGAAAGAAGGAAGTGGGACGTCTCTAGAACTTTAAAATTCAGTGGGATTGGCGTTTTCGTTATCGTGAGTCAACTATTCTTTCAGTATAATATTTATCAAATATAACTTTTAGGGCCCAACTCTCAATTTCTGGTACGCTTTCTTGGATCGGTTTTATAAAGGTCAAGGAGCTGTTAGAACACTGAAAATGGTGGTAACTGATCAAGTAACTTATCATTTATTGATGGTAATCTTCTATGTGCAATTGATAGGCTGTCATGGCCCCTATGCTTGTTGGTTCAATCATTGGCCTAACTGGATTTACCCGAAATTGGTCCATGGAGGAAGCTAAACGAGGATTGTCTGCTTCCTATGTCTCTGCTCTCCGAACAAACTGGATGGTATGAAATGGTGGTCTCATTGCTTTTTTTGATACTTTAAATTACTTCACTTAGTGTCACAAATTCTTACAAAGTTTCTAATGTAATATGGGCCGGTGGCATTTAGAAAGGATAAACCGAGCTTCTCGTACCGCTAGAACTGTTCGGGGCGTCCAGGAAAATAATTCTAGTGTATTGAAAGAATATTTAGCGTTTGTAAACATTTCTTCGTGCTAGTCGCCTGTGTGGGTCTCTAGGCCATCTAGGTGTGTTCCTGTTACTAACCTTGGCTGGCTTCTTGTCGTTTCGATTTGCTTGGGGTTACTTGACATCTAATATCTCTTACACTAAGCTTTCTAGATTAAGGGTGAACGTAAAAGGGAAATTTAACGAAAATGTCTATGTATTTGTTCAATAATTGTCTTGATGGAATTTCAAAAATTATAACTAGTATCTACTTAGAAAGGTGCCATTTAACAAACAGACTAGGAAAGGAGATTTGCTCTAGGCCACTAAATTTGCTTTGAATGGGCGACTTACGTTTGCGTACGTTTCTTTCAACCTGCGGTATGAATACGGTTTAAATTACTAGTCGGAGTAAAATCAATTCAGTAAAGTCTAGATGCCATTGCACTTAACTATAATCGATCACTAAAGTGCTAAACAACTTTACTTTTAAATATAGATTTAACGTCACATTTGATCAGGTGCTGGATATAATAAATCTAATGCTCTTAAAAACTGAATTGTAACTAATATACAGGACTGCTGTTTCTCAAGCTAACTGTTTGCGTATTTTGTCCCTAGGTTTGGTTCCCTACACAATTCATTAACTTCACCTTCGTTCCAGTTCATTTCCGTCTCTTTGTGGTCAATTTTGTAGCCTTGTTTTGGAACAGCTTCCTCTCCTACGTTAGTCAACAGAAGAAGACGGAGAGCAAATCGGAGTGAAAATTGATCTTGCATTAAATTTATAGCATGTTTTAGATACTTTGATTTATGCCAGTGATTTTATATTATAACAATTCTCTACCCATATTTTTTACATATTGTCCTTCTGTTGGTAATTGGGCCTATTTTTAAATGCGGATAAGCGAAAGTGGATAAGGAAAAAAACTGAACCTTAAAAGATATTGAGCAATTTTGAAATTTGATTGGTAAATTTATGTTTTGGAAATGTAAAATGTGGCATGGGTACAAGGAAATTTCACAAGCAGGCACACTAATCACTAGCTTTAGGACCGGATAAAGGCATGTGTATTCAATTCTTTGGGCAGGCAAAGAAACTGCCTAACGACAAATAACATTGTTCCTATCTTCTTGGGAAGATAGCTGGATTTGTTATTCTCGAAGAAACAACAACGGAGAACGAGGGTGTCAAAAAGTTCTCAGACAAATGGCACAAGTTTAAATAAAATAATGATTTACAGGATCGAACATGTCTTTAGAGCTTCCTTAATAGCATGCAACTGTTGGATCATTTTATGTAAGGTCAGGATTAAAACAGGTTGGATCTCAAAATAGCTAGCAATTTCTAATTCTTCAAATGGCAAATTTTGAGCTAGCATAAAATTTGTAACTAAACTAAGTTGGAAATCTGTTCAGATCATGGACGCTTTATAACAGGTTCATGGGGACACTGTGCCATGTAGACCAGTCATTCATGTTTGGATTTAACGCTTTAAAGAGAGAAGAGTGCAACTTGATGACAGCCCACAAGGAGGGAGACCCACCACGGCAAGAAATCAAGAAGACATCTCTCTTGTGCAGAGCCTAGCGGAACAAGATGAGGAAATTGCCAATGAAGTAGGAATAGCACACAGACCAGCATTTTCAATTCTCACTTGCCCTCGGTGGTTACAGTGGGTTCCCAAAACGTTGCAGGAATAACAACTGATATGAAGAGCCGAAATTTCCTTACCAACCTGAATTTACCAATTTGATACAGACAACAAAATCCAATCAAAAGAGTGTCATCCAAAGGGAACATCTGGGCCTGTCAAATCCAAAGCTTTTTGGGATTTAAAAGGAGTGATATTGATATACTTTCTAGAAGGACAGAAAACTGTCACCTTGAGTCATCGGAAAGGCGTTTTGAAGAAGCTGAAGACATCCCTTGCCACAAACGGCACCAGAAACTGGATAGTCAACTTTTATTTCATCTTACCAATGAAGAGCTGTCAGGGCCCTGTAGCGGGAAATTCGGTGGGAAACACTTCCACATCCTCATATTTCAGACATTTTTTGCTTCCAAAACTCCACGAACACCTTAAAGGCAACCAAATTATGTCTTTATATGAAGCGAAAAAGCATGTAATTTCATAGTGCCAGAGACAGTCCCTAAAATTCTACCAAGAGGGAATTTACCGGGGGAAAGAGAGATTGCAAAAGTGTATAGACAACAATAGAGCCTATGTAGAAAAATGAATGCAATCACATGTTAAGTAAATAAATTACAGAATTTGTCTGAGACTTTTTTGACTCACAAAATGGTAACCAGAATAGTGAAGTTACTACTCATCAACCTTAATGGCTGATTACTTTGGGAAACACCTAAGGTGTATGCCTTAACCGGTCTGAAAATTTGCCGTATTCAGGGCTAATTGTTTTTGACTGAATGAAATTATCAGATTGTTTCAAAGAATAAGATAGAAATATATGAGAAATAAGATTGAAATGAATATGTCTGTTTGGAAGCATTATTTCGTGAGGAGAGATGTTCAACTGTAAACTAAACTAAATTAAGCTTTCCATAGGTGAATTTTTTGTTGGCCTAGGTCTTGTTAGAAAGTATTTGGTAGTCCCGCGTACCTGCTCATGGTTGCAAGAAAATCAAACCACTCGAGTATATCAATAATTTCTGAACATAATGGATGTGAATTTATAAGGGGATCTGGGAGTCATGAAATTGATCTTCGAAACATTTGTGAAATGTAAAGTAAATTCTACTCCTTATGGGAAAGTGGATATCTCAGTTATTAAGAAGTAAAATGAAGTTAGACTTCGTCATATGTTCCTACTTGATCTCCATCTCGTCCTTACTTCTATTTCATATTTTGGCTTCTCAGATGCTATCCCATGACTAATACCTGCAAAAAAGCTCCATAAACAATACAAATAAATGAATAAATGATAGATGGTTATCTTTAAATAAAAAATGTCTAGAGTGCAGTTCCAGTTGAAATAAAACTGTTATATTTTAAACTGCAAAGGGAAATTGAATAATTATCGGAAATTTCCATCGATTATAACTAAGCATTTCGTTATATTGTGAAGCGCGCGTTCTAGATAATTATTAAATCAGTTAGCCAGCTGTCCAATTAGTAAAATTAGCTCTGACGTTTGCAATTTCTTAATATAATAAAATGGGATCAATATCCATTATAAGAAATCCTGTTCGATTTCTGAACACAAATTTGCAGACTGGTTGACATGGTTGAAGTCGAGAAGCTCTGGAAAAACTGGTACGTTAAAATTCCTTTACCTAAGAATTATTTCATTGTTTAATTTTCATTAAAACTTAAGTATTCTAAGATAAATAGTACCTAAACTTAATTCGAAGCCTTAATTTCTTAAAATTTTTACAATTTCTCAAAGAACGTTCAATTTGCGTATCTAGAGGTCCGGAATGTTTTGTCTCGAACCATTTTGACACTTATTGACTTTATAATAAATTATCCTTATGTTTTAAAAATAAAATGTGTTAAAGTACTGCAGAAACGAGATTTAAAAATTAGCTTGTATTATAACAATGAAGAGACTAATTACATTTACACTTTGTAATGTTTAATATTTCAAAGAAAGAGGAGCTTAATGCAAGCATTTAGCATTTGAAAATTTTAATTACCATAACCTCTATTTTCTTAGATTAGCAGTAGATGTGAGTAGTTATTTGGTACCGTGTGTCTTGAAGCACTTGAGTGCCTACTTAGGTTTCTAAGAGTAATAGTTGACTTAATAGAGCAAAGAGTGGTACAGTGTCTTTTAGACGGTTGGGTCGTAGAACGAAACAGTTGTGTTCGAATGACGGGTGCAGTTTAAGCAGGAGGCTCCGGATATGCAGGTTTTTACCCGTAGAATATGTTTCCAAACGAAACGGTAGGCGGTTGTAGCACGTGTGCTTGAATGCGACAGTCCATGGAAATGGACGAATAACTTCCGGCGGTGTGCTTGCGGGACGAGATGTCTCGGCTTGCCGGTTGAAGCGTCGCCATGAATCCGAGTGTCGGAGTCCTGTGTGGGTAGAAAAAGGAAGACACCGTAGGGGCAAAAAGGGGGTGCGACATCGTAGGGTTGAAAATAGGAGGTGACATCGTATGGGTAGGAGAAGGAAGCGACACCCCGCGCATACACGCCGAGATCTGTTTCCGGATATATTCAGTGGTAGTAGGAGTGGACGAAAGGAGAGAGTCGACGAAATGATGATTGACCGAGAAGAATGAGAATCACCAAATGAATCGTGCGATCGGAAGGGGAATCGCAGTGTCGTAAGAGGTTGTTCTGCTGCTGAATGGATAGAGTCAGGCTTGCATCACGTCAGGGTCACCAATTTGTAGCGTATTAGCTACCTAACTAGGTCTGACTGTACTCAGAAACCTCAGTGGCAATTTCTCCTGGTTGGTACTTCCCACTGAAGTAGCTAAGCTACTGCAAAGCTAAGAAGAGACAGAGGTATCCAATAAATACGTTTATTCTAGACATGCATGACATAGTGTGTGCATGCGTATGACGTGGAACTTAGTCATTATATACACTTTATGATAAGATGACCTCATATAACTTGGATCATTGATTGGTTGGGTAATCGAATATTGGAATTGGCCAATGATTGATCGTATTAATATAAGTCATTGATTGGTCGCGAGGCTTCTGCATTTGTCATGCTAAAGTTGTGTCCCCACAGCTCCTAGATTCGATATATCAAGATTTTTGAGTAATGTTCTGATTAATATTTTTAAATTACGCGAATGTATAATTTAATACACTAATTGCACATTATACTGGGATGGCTATGATAGTATTAAAAAAGATATATTTTAAGGTAACAACTCAGAAGACCAACTGCATCAAGTAGGTTACATAACATATGGGATTAAACAGCTAGTACGATGAGCCAATTAGTAAAAGTGAATTTCAACAATTATTAATTTCAATTCATTGTGTAAATTAGAATTTGCAGAGTTGACATTCACAGTCAATGCCATATTTTTGCCGAAAGTAGCATCCGTTAACTATAACCAGGTTCAGCAAATTTTTGGAGATAACTATTATTTTTCAATATATTGCAGTTTGTTGGATACCTATGATGAAAATGATGAATCTGACTACTGCAGTGATAGCAATGAATACGAAGTCACTATTTCTAGTCCGAGTCTGCAATGTTCTAACAACAACCAGAGCAGTCCTATTAATTCAGAAAGCTTAAATCTTCCCAAAATTACCTCAATCCCATGGACCCAGTCAATCTCGACACCCACCTTACAAATTCAGCCTCAGCAAAATAATCAAATTGCAGTGGTTCTGTCTCGTGAAGAGACTCTTGTCAGGCTGATTGAAAGGACTCATTATCCCATTATGCAAGAGAATGGTCAAAGACGCTACGGACCACCTCCTGACTGGGTAGGACCTGCTCCTGCTCGTGGATGCGAAATTTTTATTGGCAAGATTCCACGCGACTGTTTTGAGGATGAGCTAGTACCAGTATTTGAAACAGTTGGGAAAATCTACATGTTTCGTCTTATGATGGATTTCAGTGGATGTAATCGTGGGTATGGTTTCTGTATTTACACTAATCGTGACGATACGAGAAAAGCTGTCCAAAAACTCGACGGTTACGAAATTCGTAAGTCAAAAGCTCTGGGGGTCTGCTTCTCCGTTGATAACTGCAGGTTATTTGTCGGTGGCATACCAAAGACTAAAACCAAAGAAGAAATATATATTGAAATGTCGAAGGTAACTGAGGGGGTTAGAGATGTAATAGTATATCCCAGCGTCGTGGACAAAACCAGAAACCGTGGCTTCGCTTTTGTTGAGTACGAAAATCACAAAGCTGCTGCAATGGCTAGAAGGAAGCTTATTCCAGGCAGAATTCATCTCTGGGGGCATCAGGTAGCTATCGACTGGGCCGAGCCGGAAAGAGAAGTAGATGAAGACGTTATGTCAAAGGTAAGATTCGTGTTACTGATTTATTTCAGTAGAATTGATAATTAAAATGTATATTTCTCTTGTTAAGAATCGTAGTTTTATTATTTGCAGGTGAGAATCTTGTATGTTCGCAATCTAATGCTGCATACTACGGAAGAGGCTTTGAGAAATCAGTTCAACCTTGCTGCGGGGTTCAAAAATGCTGTTGAACGAGTAAAGAAAATGAAAGACTATGCCTTCATTCATTTTACAGACCGAACTTTAGCTGCTAATGCTTTAGCGGTAATGAATGGTGAGCTGGTTTTATTAAATAATTTACTAATATTTATTCAGTTAACTTTTACAGGAATTTTACACTGTTTTACTTAATAGTAAGGCTTTTTATTTTTATTAATTCTAACTTAAACGTATTTAAAAATCACATTTCTGCAATCTCCATCACTCATGCAATTCAAACAACTGCATTTCTTTTTCACGAATTGTGTAGTAGTACATTACTTCAAGGTAATTAAATGCCAGTAGAATCGTATGAGAAGTTGTGAATCAGAACTAAAATGAAGCGGAATATTTGCCTGCGCTTTATGAATAGATTTGTTAGAATTTTATTTCATCGCCGGCAAATCTCTTTCATCTTTTGACGACATCACATTACATTCACTTCCAAACCAACGCATAATTTTAACTGTATTTTGGAAGCAGGTTACTATTTGGATGGCTCTAGAATTGAAGTTAGTTGGGCGAAACCTGCTGATAAAACCGAGGCACTTCGAAGATCATTAGATCAAGGAGGACTACTGAGTCTTCTTAAGAACATTCCTACGGATTCGTTTAATTCCAACCCATTATCACTCCAGTTCCAGCAGCAGCAAAGTCAACAACAATTGCTACTCAATTCGTTAATGAGAAATTCAGATGGGGTTCGATCCTCTGGAATTTCCGAGAGCGATTCGCTGAATCCATTTCGAGACAGCATGCCACAGAGTTCTAATGAGAGAATTTTACGTGAAGCTCTCACTCTTTCTCGAATTCTTAGGGATTCAACGGGTTTTAATGTGAATAAACCTCAAATATCTACCAATATGCAATTGCTTCGTAGCGAACAGTCATCTACTACTCCTCAACAGATAAGTGACTACATGCAATATCAAAAGTAACCGTAACTTCTGACAGCATTTGGACCTTGTTGGATGAATATTGACTAAAAAATTTATTATTGGTTTCTTCCAGGCAGCCAGATAAGGAGAGTGACAGGTTGCAGAGAATTTTGGCTGAACTAAACGCTCGTATACAAATGGAGCGTCAAAGGCAAATCCTTTCCTTTCAGGGCCAGCACTTGGTTGATGTATGTTTATTTCAAATACCTTTCTCCATTCTTTCCTTCTTCCTTCATTCTCTTTTAATAAGTAAAAGGAATTTAATGTTATTATTATTATTCACTTTTAGCAAACTTTCTGTCAAGGTGATTTTTTCACCAACACCAATAATTTAACTCCAGTCCTGAATAGATTAACATCAAGGCCACAAGTGCATCAACCAGTAAGTATTGGGATTCAAGGTCAACAAAGCGTGTGGCCAAATCTTACAGCGATTCAGAGTAGAGCTCAACAACAAGTAAATCAAAACCATTTTTATTCCGATTCATATCGGCCTATGCTGTTTAACACCACAACTCCTAATACGGACAAACCGAATAGAATGAACACCGTGGAAAATCTGCCCAATAAGGCTCCATTAAATCAAGCCCTCACTCAAATGTCCTGCGTGGATAATATAGGTAAAATTTTAAAAGTAGTAAAACTGAATTTTCTTTTTCAGGATTTTTATTGCCTATATAAAATACATAGATAAATAATTGAGACAAATGTCGTGTAATTTTGAGGACTATAATGTATAGTAGAAAAAGAATTTCCAATGTATTGGCGAAGCTTTCTCTTTAGATCTCACCATTCCAAAGTTAATTACAAAAAAAAATTAAAATGAGTACAAGTATGTTTAAATTGATATATACTGTCTTTAGGTTCAGAATCCATCGTGAAATGCGAGAGAACCTATTGTAATTATGGTCAAACTGATTTGCCTGTTACATCAAATCTGAACTCAAATTTTGATTTCACAAATAATCAATTTTTCAAAAACGATTATAATAAAATTAATCAATTTGCACCATCGACTTATCAAGAAGTCCGTTCAAATCTCTTCTCAAATTCCCAACCACAGCTGAGTCTGATTGAGAGGCTTCGCAGGCGACAAGCGGCACTCCAAGATCTTCCAAAAGACTTATATGAAACGTTGCCATCTCAAACACCACAGGGACCTGATGACCAATTCTTCGATGAACCCAATGCCCCTTCAATTTTCTCGAAAATTAACCATCCATTTGAGTTCACGAATGACACCTTTTCAATGGGATTCCGCGAGACCATGTCAAATTCTTCGATCGATGTTCCTGATTTGAAATTTTCTGTTGATAAACTAATCATGGACGATGAACAGAAGTCTCCACCAAGGAGTGCCTTAATTTAGCTAAATATCTAAATCGTTCTAATGAGGCTTATTCCTTAGTGTTCCAAGTTGATAATGTTTGAGTTTTTCCTATTATAATGGATCAGAAAATCTGTTTTACTCTTGCGTTGAATTCAATTTGATCATATAGCTAAGATTATCTCTCAATTTCAAATGTTTAATGAACGAAATCTGGTGAAGAATGGCTGGATTCTTTTCATAGAATCAAGATGCTTTGCAATCGATCAATACTGCGTCGGATGGTCTGATAATCACCTTCCTCAATGATATGAACCAGCGTTTATTGTTTCAAATTAATGTCTATTTGAATAAATAAATAAAAGTTGGCCATTTGGATAGTTACCTTTTTTAAATTTTGCTCAAATATACTTATAATACATCATCCCATCCCAGATAGGAAGACACTTTTTACAACATTTATTTTGCTTGTATGGTAGCATCATGACAAATTCCTTGCGATAATCCTGAATTCTGCAACATCTTCGAATAGCCATTTCTCTCACTGGACATGCACCGATAGACATCGAACAAATACCCTTTGATAACCAATGAGTGTTCGTTGATAACTTAATTCTTTAGAGAGCATATGTTTAAGAAAAAGTATGCACATTTGCATACCCAGAGATCACGAAGTGAAAGTTAAAGCCAACTGACAACTTTTTGAGGAATGCACTTCTAATTGGCGCCCCCACAACTTTAACTATTTTTCACTAAGGTGGTAGGGGGGAAGGTTAGGCTTTGATAAGAACTATTAAATGTTAAGGGGAAGTTAATTATTATCTGATTAAGATTTGCAGTTATAATTTATCATGCACTATTTTATAAACTCTACCATTAGAGAAGTGTGAGAAAAAATGACATACGCGTTTAAAATTATGTAACTGCGCAGCAGTAGAAAAAAGATCGATTGGACAGAATCTGATATCTGTATATTGGTTCACAATTGTTGACAAAATCCATTAGTCAATCATTGTCAAAATCTACCATGTACTTTGCCATCACTGCAATATTGAAGCAACCATAATTACCAGTTATTTTAGGCTTAGACTCATTTACTAATTTACCTCACTAGAGAAATTATTGAGGTGTGGAATTACAATGCATAGGCTGAACAATTTTAGATAAATATACTTCCAATTTGAATTAGTTATATTTCTCCTTGGGGAAAATTTTAATTAGCGAGCTGACATTTCATGGTATCCTTGTGATTTTTCCATATTTTATATAACAGCAGTCATATTTCTCCTATGGAAAAAGTACCATACGATTACAAACAAAATTATTGCCAGACTATTAGAATGGAAAGAGCTTCAGTAACTTGGATGGTTTTTATGTCAGCCATTTGACTTATTTTAAAGGCAATATTTTGTTATGAAACTAATGTTTTATTGGCTTTAAGTTAATGTTAGGAGTAGGCACGATATTGATTGTTGTAATAGTTGAAGCCTAGAAGACAAAGGCTATCTTCTTATTTTAATTGTATTCAGTGTTAATCCCTAGAAGTCATTTTGAATACGAATTCACATTTTCTCAAGTAGATAAGTAAACATGGAAAGCTAGAAAGTTCATCTGACATGATTATCGCGGAATGGTCCTTTTTCTTACCTTATAATCTTAATTAGGTCATTCATTCTGCGAGGGACAAAGGTTGGAGTGAAAGTAAACCGTGATGTTTCCCTCGATGATGCATTGGTCATAATGCTCTTCAACCATGTTAAGGGTTGCGGGTTCGGTGCATACCTAGTGAGCGCAATTGTCAAATACACTGCCTGGGTGTGGCTCTTACAGAGTGGTAGGGGCTCTATAATGTCACTCTCTAGCCAAGATGGGAATTGAAGAATGCTCCCCATAAATTGGTGTTATTATATGAGGATTTTGCATTCAAAATAAGAAACTGTTAATTCTTAAGGTGAAAATATAATATAAATGAGAGAAAAAATATTCAATTAAATACTTCGCACTTTTATTAGTTATATCTGTTATATTTCCAATAAGCTTTATATTGTACCATTTGTATGCATTTCAATTTCATAACTATAGAAGATTTTGTGCCTAATTGACCTGCGTGTTTCCTCCCTCATGATTATATGCGAAAATTGAGATGGGGCGGTGTGTAGATCGTAAAAGTTTTTCTCACTTTTGTCTTTTACACAACCGAGGAAGCTTGAAAAGCGAATTTCGATGAATATTTGGTTTTCAAAGTGACTGGAGGACAAATGCAAAAGGCATCGATACCCTTGAATTCGCATTTATTGGTATTTTCATAGTCGCATATTTCACAGGCCAGTTCCAATTTTTCTGAAGACTCTAGAGTGGTCTTTACTATCTACATAGTGGTCACCAGTGGAAAAGTTGGGATTTCAGGCTTTAATAACAGTTAATGTTTTGCTAAGCATATCTCTATAAGCTACAGTTAAGGTACAGAACACCTACAAACAAATAACACTTTCCGGGAAATTTGGTCTCTTTATAGAGGTAAATAAACTGTACAACCTTGGCTACCGTAATGAGAAATCATAATTCAATTTGGAGTATGCATTTTGAGAAAAACTCGGTGCATGAATTTAGTTGTGGCTTTTTCACGTAATTGTTTGTCAAACTTCTTTCCAAGAAACAGTATGCGCATGCTTTTTTATTAAAGATTTAACAACGATTAATCTGTATCTCATTCATACTGGCAGGTTTGCTATCCATCGTTAAATAAATGTACGTTGAATCGTTTTAAAATTTCAAAAACCCCAATTGATTTTGGTATTAGTAGTTGACAAACCCGCAGAAAAAATATAAGTGGTTTGCCAAATAAAATTAAATTCTTCTCACAATTATTTGAGTTGCAGCATTTAGTTATAAAAAGATTGCGTGGCCCTGAGTTAACAAAGTATTCTGCTGACTTGAACTCCTGAAACAAAATTCATTTTATCCATCCATTACGGACAACATTCGAAGACAAAATTTCACCGGAATAGTGAAGGAAGATGAAACGGTTGCAAGAACATATTTATTTAATTGTAGCAAAAGGGTTTCAATGCAATGTCTAACTAACACAAAGTACGTTTGTCACGCCAACCTTTTCAAATAAGAGTTAATAATTGATTTGGACAATAAAATGGAGCCAAAAAGACGTTTTTAGATTTTGAAAAATGCACTTTTTGAAAATGAAGTGGCTTAAATGAAGATAATCAGGAATTGAATATTTTCCCTCTCCCTACTGTCAGAAGAGAAAAAAACGTTAATTTATTGCGAAAAGCCAAATTTTTCCCCATCTCAAAGTTAATTTTATTTTGACTTTGTCAGTCTTTCAATAAATTTGAGACTTTTTACTTTCTATTTCTCATATCTGCTATCTTTTCAAGCACGAACAATCGCATTCTTTTGGTTTTTTGATACAATATATCTTTTTTGGATAGTTTGGTATGTCGAGGTTCGCTTAAAAGTCAAGCGAGCTCATTTTTAATAAAGCATATTTTGTTCTGAAAGAGTGGGCAGTTTTGAAATGAGTTACTTCGGCCACTCTCCATAAATTTGCCAAGAATGAACTAAATTAACTCACTTAGCTCCCTAAGAGTAATTAACTCTATTTAAATTTAAAAAAACTGCGCTTAATAATTCTTTGGTGGTTTAAAGTAACATTCCTTCGAAGAAGAAACAGAAGTTTGTTTTGAGACAGATTGATTATATTTATCTAAGAGTGTTCGTATCGAATATCTCGGTTTGACTAGTGAAAAAATACTTCTCGTAAGATACTTGATTCCACTATACTCAAAATTAACTCAGAAATAAATATTACACTATTTTAACCAAACGAAATTTCGTTTTCCATATTCCCCGGGTCAGATCTAATTTGTTGAATAATGATTGAAGGCACATTTGTGTTGGCCCTGCCTCGGCGAAAAAATTTTAGGTTTTATTTACAGGAAAACAAGTCAATAAGAAGTCGATAATGTTCCAGTTTCATCATCTAAGTTCCAGATCCAACTATGCATTTAAATAATATTTGACATTTTTCTTATTTTGGAGGAAGAATATGTGATTGGATAAGTTTGAAATTAAACCCTAAAAGGTGAATTTTGAAGATTCCTCAAAACTTTCTAATTTTAATACAATGGAGATTTTGAATACCGATTAAGTTCGGTTTAGACAGGCCTTCATTCCTTAACACTTATGAACTTATGCTATTAAGGTTCAAAGTATGCCTTTAGTATCCTAGTTAATGCTCAAAAATAATCTAAAATTGTAAATAAAAGCCTTATTGCTTCCAATGCTTCAGACATTATTTGATCCAAAGCATTTCTATTTCATTGTCATGCAATTAAAGTAATAACTAATGAGAAATGTTTTATTCAATTAGTTCTCAAAGACAACCACTTCTAAACTTCTCTCTTTATTAGAAGTGGTAATACACTATACTCTTTATCGGCAAGAACTGAATAAGTTGAATCTCCTTATTTATACATTTTTACTGATTTGTGTTAATTGCATCTCCATCCTGGGTGGTAAATTTAAAGGCAAAAGATGAAAAGGAAAAATGACGTAATCAATGGTTTAAATGGAAATTTTCAATAGGTGATGCACATTAATTAAATTATTCGTCCTCTCTATCTTATGTTTTGCATATTTGTTTTTTTTCTACTTTGACAACTACTTTATTTTATTAGGTAAATGTTAATCTTGAATAAAAATAGCCGATCATATAAACGCTAGCAGGTTTATTTAAACAAAACTTGTGTATATACTTTTGCATACTATATCTATGGAGGTAGTCCTTCGTTAGCAAAGCGAATTTCACTGAAAAGAAAGAGGTGTTGCGTCATGCACAATTAGAAAATTAGCAGAACTACCAGCATTATTGAGTTCACCCCTTCAATTAACTCAATCTTCCATAGCACGCAATTCAAATATTTATTTATGGTAAAATGTGCGAGTTTACCTGGCTGTAAAGGAAGCGGCAGTGCATATATAAATATTTATATCATGTTGCCGGAAACTTTTCTTAATTTATGAAATCAGGCGTGATTCCGCATATGGGAAAAATACTTTTCAGCATCCTAAACTTTGCAAAGCAGCGTGCTATAAACGATACATTAAGTTACGAACCGTTGGTTGTGCTAATTAGCAGCTGTGAAGCAAGTAAGGTGGAATAGAAACCATTACTCAGTCTTTCAACTTCGTTACCCTTCATATTTACGCCTGCCTAGGTTTCAACCGAATCTGGAGGGGTTGAAATGGATATCTTTATCTTTAAATTTCCCAAGGTCTCAGGCTAAAATAAATGATTTCAAGTTGACACTTATTTTTATTACTATTAAGAGGCGATAACAGTACTAATCAATAGTGTTAATGTTAAAGCACCAAGCATTTTATGAAGCGCAACATAAGCAAACCACCTAGTTCAAGTCCCCGCACACGTTGCTTCCAAAAAATCG
Organism: Hymenolepis microstoma; assembly: GCA_000469805.3. NCBI lineage: Eukaryota > Metazoa > Platyhelminthes > Cestoda > Cyclophyllidea > Hymenolepididae > Hymenolepis > Hymenolepis microstoma. The sequence continues at coordinate 28,219,709 of LR215989.1, forward strand.
GCAATAGTTCATGCTTCTGCTTGTGTACAATTCCCCTAAGTTCCACTTGACTCAAGCACACTGATGAGCTCTTTACAAGCGTGAGTGGAAATCCAATTCGGTGCTAAATTGACATCTAAGGTGAACGGTCATGAGTCCCACATTAATAATTTTAATTCAAAGTTTGTATTTGCACATCTCATATACAAAAAATAGGAGCAACAGTGAACTTCAGCTTCAATGCCAATCATTTTTCTCTTATATCCCTCCCCTCACTCCCTCCCAGTTCACTAGAGATTTGACAATAACATACTACAGTGGGTAGAGTAGGTAATAACAGCAATTTTATTTCATCAATTTGGGGGTACTATTTGCAAATGCCTTAAGAATTGGCAATTTATCATCACCTGCGTACACCGCCATTAGACAGCGAAGTAGGGCGTTTTGTGAAAGTCAGTTTGCTAAAGAAAGTAGACCGCTAAACGCCAAAATACCTATGAAGGTCAAATCATTTAAATTAAATGTACGCTTTATGCCAATCATTGTGGATTGTCAAAAGTTACTTCAGGCTGACTTGTAACGAATATTGGGTAGCTGCATCAATGAAATTAAAAGACCAGAATGTAGATAACTCTCATCGACTAAGGAACAATGGCTTATCAGTATTGCCTTTTTATCGCCTCCTGTACAAATTTCCATCGCGTACAATTAATAATAGAGGGTTGCACAAGCATAGGGCAGCATATAATGTTGGTTATTTATTTTAAAATAAATATTTAAATGAAAAATTCACTTTTAATAGAACTGACAATTTAGTAGGTTTATTGAGTTAAAAAAGGTTATTTATGGATTCTAAAATATATACATCGATGAGATAAAATGCTATTCCTAGTACACTCAAAATACCACAAAAATCATTCTTGTAAAATGGATGTACTGAAATAAATTTGCTCTACCAAAGCCGTCAAAGCCAAGATTCAAAGCTGTAAATAGAAAGGAACATCTTAAATATAGTTGAAAAAATTTTTTATAATAAATATGAGAACTTTGATGTTACACTCATTTGACGACGCTAGCAGGATTTTAAATGCCATTGCAACTTTCAGAGATATGATATGTCTGGAAAATGATTGCAAATTAAAAGTTCCTTCTTCTTATTTCTGCCAAGATGTGTTTTCTTAAAATGATCTAATTGTGGTCACCCCAATTACCAAAAATTACATCCGTGCCAAACACAATATTTCTTTCCACTGTGAAGAAAGGAATTCTTAAATAGCTATTAAAATTAAGAGGAAAAAAATAGAATGGGAATTATGATTGATGAATGGTTTAAATAACATCCATTATTGTATAACTTTGTGTACATTCTGTAAATCTTCCGTTTAACTTAGTCTCAATTGAAGGGGTTATAAATCATCGTCTGCACATACCGCTGAGGATGACATTTTTTTCACTTACAGAACTAAAAATAGCTTCGAAATTCAGCTTGCCAAGGAAGCAGACCACTATGCGTTTACAGGCAGTAACGCATTGAACTTACTTGCAATCATTTGAACCAAATTTAAATTCAACATCAGTTGGTGCTTGGTATTAAGAGCTATTTTCAAGGCAGGTAGTGTAATAAAAACTGGTTCCCACTTCTAAGCCTAATAATAAGCATATCATTGGTAGGCGAAGGCAAGAAGCAACTGTAGTGAATGAAAGTATAATTTAGAGGTATATAATAGACCAAGATCATTTAAATTGCGTTAATGGATTTTAATAAATTAAGTAAAGGCGTCGCTAATTGAAATCAAATTATTTCTAAATTTAAAGAATTGTAGCTAAGACCATTAATCCGAAAATAATTATGTAAGTGTTTTGCTGACTACCTCTGCTGGTTGCATACCATTTTTAACATTCTAAGAGTAAATTTTAACTAAATATACGGACCACAATTTATGGGTTGTGGTGGATTGTTGCACCAAAATGCTTTGACTATACTCAGTAATCTCTATGGCAGGTTCACCTTGTTTGGAACGGTTCCCAGGATTAGCTAAGCTACTAAAAAATTTTAGAGGAAACAGACATATGTCATGGAATACGTTTATTTATGTGATGCTATGCATTGAATTGCGGTGCACGTAGTGTTGTTTGATTGAGATGATAACCACGCAATGACTTTGGTTATTGATTGGTCGAGAGGTCTCTGCTCTCGTGACCGCACAGCATGATTATAATGACGCATCCATTCTGATGTTGTGTTCCCTATAAAGCAAAAAGCTGCGATCGTACTCATTAAATAAATGTATATCTAAGTAGAATCGAGGTGGTTGGAGTAGGGTAAAACTTTTTCTTTTCAAAGAAACTGAAAAATACACGGACTTCAAAAAACTTTGGTGTCTCTGTAACCTCCTTGAAATATACTCCATTAAGTTTAGATTTCATGAAGAATGGAAGCCAGATAAGAGCATGCTACTCCACAGATACTTTCTCAGACACTTCGACTATGGACATATGCATAATTAGTAGTAGAAAAGAGGACTTTTGTGGATTGTGACTTAATAATATCAACAATGTTCATTCCAAAGTAGATGAAACTAAATATAGTTTTAACAATAATGGACTTAATTATCGAACCAGGAGCCAATTTTTTTACTCTATTCCATTCTCCCCCAAACTATACGAAGTATTTTTTTCAAATGTTTCATCTCTGTTTTATTACATTATTGGTGGCGTTACAAAATAGTCCATGCATTTTACGACATTATTTAATGCTTGTTTATAAACAAAAGCTATTTAGCAGTAAAATGGATTTGTATAAAATATTGCTCAAATCCATCTTCTCAATGGGCTAATGAAATGTATATAACTCTATGAAATAGCATACCAACTGATACAATTAACTACACTCGATGTTATTTAATAAGTAAATTTCATACATTGCAGTATTTGTTGTGAAATTATAAAATATTTGTGACATCTGTAACAAATGACAATAAAAAATCGAGGACTAATCGTAACTCATTAAATAATTTCGATTCCACTATTTCTGAAGAAAACAAATTATTTTTCTGCAGTCATTGACGCTGCTGGCTGGATAATATGGAACGAGTCTTGGGAGCCTTCCTTCGACATAGTTGCATTAAAGGACTCTGTAGTTACTTGGATTCCTAAGAGGATTACTAAGGTTTGACAAAGTGCTTAGTCGTGAAGTATCCATTACATGATTGGTCATCACCCTGACACAATCGTTCTCAGGTGCTTATAAAAGGAATAAGTTACCTTGTTCCAGTTAGCATGGTAATTTTGAAACTACATTTCAATTTATTTTGAGAAGGTTATGGGACATATGCTTACTGGTATTAATTGAAACGCTAGTGGAGAATTATTTTCTTCATATCTTCGCTGTTTTAGTTCGGAAACCATTGCGTGATGCTAGTTAACTTGCCATGACAAACGCATAGATCTCAAATAAATATTTTTATTAAGATATTTTCCAATAGTTTGATAATATTAGTTTTAAAAAGTTGACACCAAATATTTACGTTCTCCTGCATTTTTAAAAATTTTTCATCTTCTAATCATTTTTCACACAACTATTCACGCTTGGAATAACTGCTCCACTTTCGGAAGAGAGAGATTACACTGACAAAATTTAAATTCATGGGCTATTCCAAGAGAAGAGATTATACTTTTTGAAACTTCGATGGTTTTGCGAAATTATTAGGGAATGTTCATATAACCTGAATGGGAGCCGGAAAAGCCAGCTATCCGTCATACTCAGGACAGATTGATTGAAATACGTCATATCTTGGCACTGCAAATGTTATAAGTACAAAGGGAAATAAATACTACCGATATTACATTCGATTTAGTATTAGCACGATGGCATCTTAAAATTATAATGTCCACTATCTCCGAGTAGCGTTAGCCTCATAAATGATATAATTGCTATTTTACATTAATCCAGACCACCATTGAATGATCTGAAGGAGGAGGGTGGGGGAAGGGGGGGGGGAGAGGGGAAGGGACGATAAATATCATTTCTGCAAATTCCTGAACGTATTTAATGCCCCCTTATTTACTAATAATGCCAAATATCTTATTATATTTTGTAAAAGTGGAATCCTTGTCGACCAATTGAATTGGCATTCATTTGAAAAAGCCTATACGATGTATTCGGGATAAATAATGGCAGCCTCATCAAGGGGAAGAAAAATCAGTTGCTAATATTAAAACTGAATGGATTGAAAATAAATTCAATAAACATGGAAATTACATTCTTGCTTACTCAACTTAGCCTCTTCTATTAGCTTCTATTACAGTAGCAATCCAGTTCTGGTCTCGAAACCTAAAGTAAGCTGTTCATATCACCCACCTGGAAAGGGTCTCGAAAATTGCTTTAATTATCTCTGCTAACTGGTTGACTTTGGCCTTCCTCGAAGGCTTCATGAAAGTTTATGCAAATTTAGTCTGTATGACTCGATGAGACTGAAAGTCATTTTTTATTCTGCGTGTTGTGTTCTTCATCTTGATAGAAGTTTTTCTTATTGGAAAGGAATCAGATCATTTGTGCTTCAGCAGGGTATTTCACTTTGGTTAGATGTTTTTTCGCCTCTATCGGACTATTTTCAAAGCCTTTACTAAGAAATTGACTTCTGTTACCCTTTTATAAGAATATTATGGGAAGACCCTCATTGAACGCAAGCCTTGTGGTAGAATCTCTAGGACTCTATTTGTGATCATCATCACCATTCATTGAAATTGACATCTGGTATATTTTTTCACAGTGTGGATGTACCGTCATGTCTATGTGCACGATTCTGCGTCACCCCAGTCTGACGGAAGTTGATTGACATTTTTATCTCCTGTCACTTCAATATTGCCATCAAATAGGCAACTGAAGAGAAATTAATTTTGTTTCCTACATCAAATCACAAATCACCCTTAGCTAAAATAGATTTATTAAGTATGTTTCACTAATTGATTCAATACTAACAGGCCACTTTGTTAGACCTATTTTAGAATTCTACGTTTTTTTTGACAAAGTTTTCTCTTAGCCCTCCCTTTACAATGAATTTTATTTGATTTATAAATAAATGGTCTGTGGATAATCGATCGGTTAACTGGTTTGTAGTACAACAATGTGGAGTCTTCACCTATATGTACATGCTTGGAAGAAAAGCGATCGAAGGAATTTCATTCACAGCTTATCCCTCAGGGTATCAAAAATTGTGGATTCTCATTCTTGGGGAAATAAAACAAAGCCATGGTTTTGAAAAAAAGATACCAATAAATGTTGAGAATTAGAACGCAGCGTCTCTGAGTTGGTCATTTTATTGAATTGCTTTGACTTTGATCTTTTATTCGCCATCACATTGAGATTCGTTGGATATTCATTCACATGCGCTAAAATTAAAATTTATGATAACAACGGCGTCTATCTGTCCACAGATGAAGTATTTAATTTAGTCTGCTGTTTCACACTGATAACAGAACTCGTAAATACTAACACAATGGGACTGTGAAAAGGAGTTGGTTAGGCTGCAATAATGCCAGTGCTTCAGAAATTATCGTAGGCCTTATCTACTACTTTTTTAATACACTTATTCATTTTACGTCAAGAATCCATTTCTATCTTTACTAATTATGGTGATGGTTGTCATAAATAAAAACTCAAAAGACCCGATTTTAGCAAGATAAGCAAAAACTAAAGGGAAGAATTTGTCTCAAAGAGGTTTAGAAAGGGAAAATTTGTGCAGACAGTTTAATAAGAAGTTTACACTTTTATACTTGCAAATTCAGAACGCCATAGCAAATAAAAGAACATCTAACGGAACCACTTCGTGCATTCGCACAGGAATTATTTCATCGTGCCCGCGTAAGCGCGCTTGCCGACACGCGCGCACTCGAGGTCGATAGATGGCGTCACTTGACTGGCTGATAGGTGGACAGCCAATAAGCAACTAGCTTGCAGTTACGTTGCGTGCCCATTGGTCAACGCGCATGCCCGGACACTCGTGGAGCCGCTTTGTCCGAGCTGGGTGACTGCCTCGCGCTTACTAGCTTGCATTCTTGAAGAGTTCCGTAGACTAGGCTAGAGGAAGCGCAGCACAGGGCCTTTTGTTGAGGGTATACACTCATTTTCATCAATACGCAAAGAAAATAAGACAAACTTGGATTTATCCACCTTCCATGACCGTTCATCTCCTCGTTTTGGACGCTTACATCTCTACTTACTGCCAATGAGGGAGTAAAGGCTGTCTTTATACAAATACACGAGTGAGTCAATTCCTTATAATTAGAGATCTATTCAATTTAAACATATTTGTAAAGAGAAAAGCTATGCAAAATTGAATTCATTCATCGTTATTCGCAGTACTATGCAAAACTGTTTCTCTTATAAAAGTCTGTGCTACCTTCATTTGAAATTTGATCTCGGTGATCGCGTTTCTCCCCTAACAGACTTTCACTTAATCTTCTATTTGGATTATTGTGCTTTAACTTTTCATTATCGCGAAATAGGCCTGTACGAGATGTTTATGCACCAATCCCCAGGGGATTGGAAGAATCCCAATTGAGATGGCTCAATTCCACCAATAGACATATTTAATTTAGTAAAATTCTTTTTCGTGTCGCTTTCGAACTAGTATGGTTTAGTTAGTTCGTTTCCCACTTCCTGTACTTGCTATTAACTAAATGGCTGTTCTTTGAAATACCAACTTCCGTTTTCCTGCATTACCTAAAGCCTGTTTTAACCTAAGATAACTCAGAGCAACTAGGACCTTTGGCTGGCGGGCGTGTAACTTTTTGAAGGATTAAAAGATTTTATCCTTACTCTCTGCGTTCAAGGCAATTCGTTTTTAATTTAAAGTGTTTTAATTGTGCAGGAGTAGAAAAAGAGACGCTTTATTGAGAGTCTGCTGATTAACTGAGTTGTAAGCTCTACTGTTGGTGTTTTTGGTAATTTTTCACCAAACTAAGTGGGCGACATAGGCCTACGTAGTGCTTGTCAAGCTAATTTGATCATTTCCCTCCAATAATACCATTTATTGCGCAGCCAGAATAGATGGAATTGTTTGAGACCAAGGTAATATTTGACTGTTGATTGCCTAACTTTCAATGTAAAATGTACAAAGGGAGAATGAAAGGAAAATTAATAGAACTCAGTCTAGGAACCATGAGCTCTACGTACCTCTTATCTTCATGACTTAACTCCCTTTGATTTTATAAGTCACTCACTAGAATTTAGATTTCAGTGAGATTGTTTAAGTGTGATTATTTAACTCCAGTTGAGCATGTTTAGAGATTAGCCTAAGGAACCATTGCTTTCATTAGAATAACAATGTCTTTGTATACGTGTATGTTAGCAAATTCTTAATCTGAAGTATAAGATAAGCGGTGTTGCTGGCAAAGAATTGGGTTAACTTGTCATTCAAATTTTGGGAGGTTCGTGTTCACCATTGCGATCCCCGTGATTATGTCCTAAACTGAGTTGTTATGTTATGTTTAAGTTCAGTTAATTTGTGCCTATTGTCAATGATTATTAAAATAGGAAAGTGCAAAACCTTTGTTGTTTTCTTGGCCATCATCTTAAAGGCTAGGAATCTTAATCTAAGCTACTAAATTAGCATTCGAGAATTAAAAAGTTTTGAAACTAATCTTGCAAATAAGTAATCCGCAAAAGGAGAATTAATGATAAAACAGTAAGGTCGCTTTTGATTTTACAGGTCCGATCGCAATTTTAACTTTCTCCGTTCACTATCGAAAATTCCTACATTAAAGGGGAGATATTCTCTTTGCTATGTTTATTTTAATTATTGCCACATAAGAAATTTGGATTCTGTTTAACTTTGAATGCATCTTAACTCAATATTTCCGGTCACTGTTTCAAGACCAGGCTAATCCATGTGTTGTTCATACAATAATTTAATCCTAGATTTTAACTAAATGTCTATCCTTAATCATCATTCCCTTTGGAATGCATAGAAAATCGAATGACAGAATTTATGGTTGGTTCTGGGTGAATCACGTCACAATATTTATTGCCCTTGGGGACATTCTAGAAGGGCATAAAAGAGAAAGAATGTCTATAATCTTTATTGTGCAGCATTTTGCTTGCTCCGTTCCTACTATTATTACAGGCTATTAATGTGACGAAAGAGGCGAATTTAATTGGTTTATATAAGAATTAGCATGCTATGCATTAGGACAAGTGTGCGCCTTAAATAGTAATGTAGCTACACCCAATGTCGGCTTGTAGTTTTCTGATGATTGTACTTTTCTCATAGTAAATTGTAATTCTGCGTAATTTTCTAACCAATTGAAAGTAGAGTGTGTTTATAATAGTGCCTTGCTATTTTTTATTGATTAAGTTCCAGTCATTTAAAATAATTATGGCGTTGATTATATGAAGGAGTACTTCATACACCTGAAATTGAACATTATAGTTAATAGAAATCGGAGCAAATTTGCGTACAGAATCAAGTTAGCCTAGCTTGTGTGAGCTGGTTTAAGGTTAATGCTTGATTAAAAGTGGCGTGTAAGTTTGGCGCCCGAGCGTGAGATTTACTATTAATTTGCTAAAGCTATGTTTAATTTTGTAAATCCACGTCCTCGGGATCTTTCAACATTCATCCAACTCCAAGCTATACTTTTAAATTTAACTGATCGTTTTAAAGTATATATGTCATAGATTATCGAGTTGCGGCAGGTTATTGTCTTGATTTCTTCATGAAATGACAAAAAGTTTAAGTCGTTCAACTTCTGTCCTCCATCTCTATTAAAACTGATAATTGAAACAGTGAATAACCTTTACCTTAGGCCATTAATATCCTGCCCATTGCAAGACTATTCAGTTATGCTATATTGGCGCCACAAAGAGGAGAGTGTTGTGTTATATCACTCTCCTTGTCTCCATTGAAATAAAAGTAATAAATAGTGACCTCATCACTGAACGTGCACCGATGTACATAGATCTCGTAATCACTGGCTTCAAGTGCGTGCACATTTGTCATTGAAAGGGTTTCGGTTACTTTAGTAATAACCAAAGTCTCCTAAAGTTGTACACATTTTTAAATTTAGAAAATAGATAATAATTTGTTAAATCACTATCCATCTGTGAGTGCATTATGTTGAGTCTTTTAATTATTTACTCAATTCCCTGGGCATGATAATATCCTTAAACCAGGGAAGTTCGTCTCTTCCCATTTTAATGATTAATTACCGACTAGGAAGTTGCGTGTTATATCTAATCGCGGAAAGGAAGGCGATGCTGCTTTCTTAGTATAAAAGAGAAGAAGGAACTTGAAGAATTCTCTCGCTTCTCAGGAGAGGCTATTCTTGCGAGGAAAATCATTTTATAAAGAAATCGCGCATCGGTGCTTTTTACCAAATTTGGAAGATCCCACGTTAGAAGGAAGTTTTCCATCGATAATGACCAATTAGTGAACTTATATACCTTAATATCTTTCGAGCCCATTTATGAAAGCGTTTTTTGCAGAGTAAGAGAAATCTAACATTCCGCCACTCAATTCTCATCGGGAATGACTGACATTGTTGGACTTCCCGCTTACTGGATGTGAACCGGTGGACATCAAAATTGCTACTTTAGCTTAGAAGACAAACACGTTATTAACTGCGTTACTGGTATTTAATCACTTTCCTTAAATACTCGCAGCGAACACCTCCGTTATTCAATTTTCAACACGCATTAACGTTCTACTCTGTCTCCCTCGCCTTATATCATCCTTTTATCAATGATAAATGCCATATGGAGGCATCGAATCCAGAAAAATAAATTACAGGACTATTGAGTGTGCATGGAGAAGTCCTTGGAGCACAGCACGCACAGGTGGTAATTTACCTTAAGCTGCTAATTTTTTGTCGTTCTTGTGCTGACTGTCCTGTCAGTTCTTCAGTGTAAATACGCTTGCCAAAATGTGAATGGGTTGTCATTGTGTCTAAACACACTGTTTATTATGACAGGACAATTATTGTGCACTTAAACTAATAGTTTTGACACTTTCAGTGCACCTCGATGTGTATTCCACTACTTCATGATATCAATTGAGTTCTTTTTTCGTAGCTCATTCAACAATTTATCATGATAGAAAATTAAATCTCTTTCTTGATAGGATTTTTTTGCAATATGATATGCAGAATAGGATATTCTTGATCAACTTTTCCATTGTCGTATTTTTTAATGCTATAATCGGATAAATTCTAGGAATTTTAGCATGGCGTATATCGTGTTGTATTCTGATATATAAAGTAGGTAATTATTGAATATAAATCAACTAAGATAAAAATCTTATGGGAGTGCAGTATAGAACATAGTAAAATTAAATTTTAAATTATCTATTCAAGTGCGTTTCCTTGTGAAATTAATTGTTTACAGAAGAATCCCGCCTCAGGGTATCGTTATGAATCAGTATTAATTTCGATCGATTCAAAACAAGAGTTGGTTGGCTATAACTACTAATTCCTGATTTTAAATTTGCCTGTATTTAGAATAAAAGACCAAATTTCTAGATGTGTTATTCACAATCTTTCTTTGGTTTAATTTATCCATTGTGTTACACTATTCTTACTTTTACATCCCAAATGGCCATGGTGTCTGGTTTTTGCCTCTTTTGTACAAAGGAACACCTGCTCAATTGTATTAGGCCTCCCGTGGTCGTCTGGAAATTTTAAATGCAAATTTATTCAAAGTCGTGCTATTTGGACACGCTCCATGCTTCACAAATCTCGCCACAGCCTCCATTATTTCACTAGAACGGTAGATTTCTTGATTTGTACAGATCCTGGTTCTGCTGCTTTCAAGCTTAATCATTCCATAATTACAAATTTTACCGGGATTTAGCATACTTTATAGGTCGTTTATTTTTATAACGAGCTCAGCTGGCACTTTGTAAAGCAAGGAAGGAAGAAAGAGACTTATAGCTCAAATAACGGTCCATTACGGAGAAAATGAATGCACTTATCTAGAACTAGATATGCGATAAATGGCCATTATTGACAGCGACTGATTCCTCACTTGCAGTCTTACATGTGCGTAGAAGTCCAATAATCGAAAATTCAATGCATGTATAGGGTACTAACATATGCATTTGTGTGTGTTCGATCGATCGCGTCGAAATTATTCACTTAGGCCTCCTAACAAGGGTGTATTCTAATATTGTGTCATAAAATTTGTTTTGTAATGTATTTATCGGGTTCTAAGTTTCAGCATTCATGCTGCTAGGTAGGTATGATACTATCGTTTGGTTGGAGAGCTAAGCTCCCAGGTTTCTTGAACTATTAGTGCTTATGCAGAGAGTGTGATGCTGATGTGGATGGAATCACAATCATTTTTGAGAGTCGCGCTTCGGTCATGAAAGATGAGAAGCGAAATATAATAAGATGGCTTTAACTATATCTCTAGGCTTTGTTAACGCAGTGTGATAAAGGAAAAATAGCCAGTTATTTTGAGTTCTTGGGAGTTGTTGAAAATCACTTATTTCGAATCAGAAAACAGTTTTTTTTTCTAAGATATTATTATTCAATAAGTGATCCTTTATATTTATGGCTTCAGATACTGCAAAGCGCTTACATTTAAAGTTCGTCTCGATGGCTTTTCATTAAAAATTGCACTTATTGATTTTCATGCATGGTTGCTAGAATTCTTTTGAGTAGTCAAAGAACCTATTTGCCAACTAAAGAAAGCAAGAATCTCAAGTGAACTCGGCTCTGCCTTACATTCTAACACACTGTGGGAGATGCATTCCAATTTTTTCGAAGAAAAGTTCATATATAGTCTCTGCTTACAGATGGTGGGGTGATTTATTAGGTTGATAGCAAAATCCTCCATAGTAATCCATTGACCGACGGTCTTCCCATAACTAGTCCACCAACTTGGCATAGTTATATTTCAATACATTCCTGTGACAGATCGGGTTATTTTACCGATAGAATTCTATCCTAGGCAAAGCTAATATTGTCTGTAATCTAGTCTAGCCAGTCTTGCCAAGTGTCTAAAATGGAGATCAATAGGTCCTTCTTAGGCCATGCTAACATTTTCCACTTGGAACAAGGATGCTTAATCCAGTTTTTTGCGGGTCAATTAAATTAATTATTAATACGGAAGTGTGTTCCATGCATTTCTCCATTCGGTGGATCGAACCGTGCAATTTTCCAAAGCCATTTGCTTGCTGACCCTTCTATCTCCAATACAATCCCTACGCCCTTGCCTAGTATCTAAATTTAATTCATTTTTGGAGCGGCTGTCATTCATCTTGAACTAATCCACACGGAGTCTATGGACCACATATCTCCTTTAAATTTGTACATCGTAAGCAAAATATATCTGTAACCGTCAAATTTGCATTATGGATAGGGTTTGGTCTTACACCACTTCGGTGGGTTGGCCAGACTTAGAACCATTGTTTCACCTAATTGCATTAGACAGATTAGGGAGAAATAAAGAGGTCTTAGCGTTAAGTGGTATAAGGTAGTACAATACACCTAGCTATAAACTGAACTATTGCATTGTAAGCGAACGTGCATTTAATTAAGACTCATGTTAAACAATGTTTCCTGGGTCGTTTTGGTCGGTCTTTAGATCACTGCATCATCCAAACATTTCAAAACAAAATGTTTTTCCCCCAAATTTGGAAACAGTAGTCGTTTACTGATATTTCGTTCATTTACTACAGCCTGCTTACGCCACAATTCCGTAATGCATTGACTGATTCAAAAGTGTGTATACAAAAATTGCACTTATATAATTGCTATTTAATGTCACCGTTGTTCAATTTATTGGAAGAAATCATATAGGTCGTTTTGTTCTTGCTATCATTGTTTTGGTTATATGCCAAGAATTACTCTTCTGTGAAACATATTCATCAATTTTTATCACCTAAGCGTATTCAATGTGCAGAATAGAGCACGAAATGCAATGCCTCGTGAGTTGTTGTCTTAGGGCTAATTTTAATCAATCATTTATGATAATAGTGAGAGTTCTATTCCTGTTTATTATCAATGGCAATTTGTATTACAGTAATCAGATTAGTGGATTAAAGTCATAGCTGAGAGAGTGGGGAGATTTCGTGTCGGAAATTAGGAATTTTCACTTATTATGAACTTAGCTTGAGCTTAGCAGTAATTCGGTGAAATTAAGTGATCAGAAAACCAAGTCCCTTTTCTTTTTTTCACGAATCTATATGTTTACTATCATCCTCCCCTACTGCTATAAATTTTGATGTGGGATTCACTAGTCGATTATGAGTATACTTTATTATTGAAAGCAATGCTATTAATTAAATTACTATCAAAAGCCTTAAGCCAGTGTGTTTGCGATGATACATTTTTTCGAATAATTCCTCACCTATGGGCCCCCTCCTCATTCAATCACTTTAATTTTAAATTCATATTGGTAGTTACTTAGATCTTTCCTCCTGCTTCTATGATATTCTTGCTAAGTTAGATTGATCTAATAAAGATTAGGTAAAGTTCATTTCAAAGCTGCAGACTACGCAGGTAGATGTATGGTAATTGAATCTTGGTAAACTTATTGAATGAGGACGCGAATTTTATTTCGAACCTGTAAAGTAAATATTTTCCTCAGGTCGAAGTGTGGCACTATTTCCAATTCAAACAGTAAACCGGCAATTGCTACGATAAATTTATTAGCTAAATTAATCCTGTTATTCTTACAATGTAGCGTGATCACACCAATAATTGAACAATAAATGAATAAATATTATTTGTATTTTTTTTTAGCTATTTACCGAATTTATTTCGAAAATGGTACTTGGCTATGTTTTGAAGGCGCGTTATATCGATTAGAATCTGCCACTGTCCCCTCCTCCCCTCCCCCTCCGGATGTATATTTTGAGTAGACCTTCTAATCCTGTTTTAACATTTTTTGGCTCCCACATTTGTAGCCCTTCTGTCAATGCGTTTTTTGTCCGCTTGCGCATAAAACTGCCTTTCTAAATATCCACACACTCTTCTCTTAGTTACCCTTAGTGTACAATTGAGAAAATTGAAGTTCTGATTTACTAAACTTCGAAAATCATTTTAAGGAAAATATTTAGAGAGAGAGAGAGAGAGAAGGTACCCGGGAACCGCTCTAATAAGTGTCTTGCATTCAGTCACCTTTGCAACGACTATATTGGTTATCCACATAACTGAATGTGCACGGGTAAGTTTCAGTATTGGGACCTCTGAGAGCGTTATTCACTGCGCCACCGACACAAAACGATGGTTTTAAGGCATTTTATTCGCCTTTATATGCAATTTTGTCATTGATTGCTATAAATGTGGTGGGTATAAATCAGACGATTTAAGTAGGCCAAATCGGTGTTTTCCTAGTCCCATACATATTGAACCTCAGCCAAATCACGCGTTATTGGCTCTCGTGAGAGACCAAACAGGAATTAAACGAGCTGCCAACTTTGTTTATAGTTGTCCTGCATTTACTATTGAAAGTGTCTAGACTTTGCAGTAGTTCTATCATAGACAGTAGGGCAATTTTTTTCCCCCAGATGGCTCTTCTGTTTTAAATTTAGTGCATTTTATTGACATTATATATGTATATATTAAATGATAGTGTAATATTTCCTTTTACTACCATTTTGACATGGATGTCGCTTCAGTCATAAATTCATGTCACAATTTTGCCTCTATTAAACCAAGTTGCTATGACGTCTTTAATTACTTTAAAATAAGTTTTTTTTAAAAAAACGTTAACTTAGCGAAATGAAATTACTTCCAAATGGACACAATTATTTCCTAATGCTTGAAGCTTGTCACACTTAATAGGAGTAAATTAGAATTGTCAACCCACTTCTAAAATAATGGCTGTCCATTCAAATTAGTAAAAATGTAGATTAGCTTATCCGACTTCAAAATCTGGATCTCGTGCTCTAACCAATAGAGTAAAAGTATACTGAAATATCAATTAATCAGTTAGTTATTATTGTTTTTTTAAGCCTATTTAAATGAAAATGCTTTCAGTAGCAAACCCTATGCATCTATCATCAGAAAGCATGGATGGATATCGAAGGCAGCTCAACTGCTAGAGGTAATATTTTTCACGGATGACTCCGCTTTTTGCAAGTAGCTAGTTGATGCTCTCTATCTCAGAACTAAATGAACAGGTCTTCTTAAATCTCATCTGCCACTTGTTGTTGGTAATTCAAACTAACATATGAGTGCCCCAGATAGTCCATTTTGGTACACTGTAATCACGATTTCTTCTCTATTGTCTCGAGTTGTTTTTTTCCACCTCCTCCCTTTATTGCCCACCTATTCATCCTATTGAGGTCAGAAGACAACTCCTTTAATGATTAGGCAAAGATGCTATTTGTGTAAGAGAAAGATATTTTCTTTTGAATCTCACAGTCTATAATTTTACATATCGTTTAAATGAATGAGTCGAAGTATCTTTTCTCAATTAGAAGGTGTTTTTGAAGATGGAAGACAAACGCTTTGAACTACAAACGCTTTCACCAAACTTGGATCCTATTTTGTTGTTTACACCAAACCCTACATTCATTAATGTTTCTTCTTTCCTTCATTCCTGTAAATCAAACACCTCAGTAATGATGATGGATGTCCAATCTAATGCGAAATTGGTGTAAACACAATCATGATTTTTTCCTATGAACATTTTCTGTAACCATTACAAAGCTTGGGCGTGTTAGGATTTGAAGTCCAAGTGCGCATGAATTTGACCTTGCTGATCTACGTTAACCTCCTCCTTCTCCTCCCTCACCCCCTCCCGCGATCATCGATGACCTTTCAAATTGTTCTTCATGCCCTTGACCTTGATTTTTCCAAATCTTTATGGTTGTATTTAACAGAAATTGAATATTAGGAGCTTACATTTAATGTGATTGGTCTTTCCCCCTCCCCTCCCCCCCCCCTCACCACTATCTTGGTGGGCCTCTAATGTAGATACATTTTTTTCCAAAATTTGTGTGCTTCTGAAATTAGGAAATGGAAGTTTTTCTCCAAAAGAAAAGTGCAACTGACCTCTTCCCAACTTTCCATTAATTACATTTTTATTGGAAAGTTACTTGCTCTGTATAAGTAAATTCGGAGGTTAAAGTTGTGACTTGTCTCACAGAGTAATTGGAGTGGGTGTTGTCTAGGCAACAAGTATTGGTCTTTCACGGCAAATTTTCTCAGGTAGTGTGGATTTTGTAAATTTCTGGGCATTATCTATTTAATGGCTTTGAATTTCGCCAAATTAGAAAGGCGCTCCTTTTATCCCCTTCCTCTACGTAGATCTCAAGCATCTTTTCGTTCTTGATTCTTGCAAGTAAAATTTCATCGCATTTTATCCTTCTTTATTTACCTTATTTGTACCCATAGTTGATCATTTTTCAGAGTTCTATTCAGTTTCAAGTTTTCTTCACAAGGATCTCGCAATGGTTATTACCCTTAGCTATTGTTTATCTTGTTACTACGTTGACTGGAGTCGAATGAAACTCTGAGTAAATGTATCTCAACATATTTGCCTAAATGCTGGAATATTTATCTTTAATTTTACCGAGCTATTCCTAGTAGTTAATACAGTACTTAAGAGTAAAGAAAAGTCAGTCGCTTGGCTGCCATTCCAAGCCTGAAAGTATCTACCCTTATCTTCGCTTCGATCTGTCCCTTTACTAAAGTAGCCATTAAAACTTTCTCATCAGACAGCGCGAGGTTTTTACCTCTTACTATTATTATTATTCATTGGCGCTTTTAATCTCCTTTTTAACAGATTAGAGCTTAGTGAGAAGGGCTTAATTCGATTTTGACGAAAATGCGGGCATTTATGACTGAAACTTTATGCAAACCGATCTTCATTTCATTCGTCCCAGTTATTTAAAATAACTCATTTTACAGCGTCACTTTAAGTCTTTTGAGTTGATGCCGAAAATCGATGACTACCTTCAATGTGTAATTCAAACTATTTCTGCTATTACTGAGTCTTATGGCTTTTGGAAATTGTTCACAGTATGGTCGTTATTGACTGTATCCACTTTTTTTAATTCGGGCTCAGTTTATTACTGCACATTTAAGGGGGTCCTAGAGCTTTTTCAACGGATGCTCTCACTCGTGTAATTGAAATGTTGATCACTGCCAATTGGTTGTGCCTTGCATTTAGTTCCCTATCTGAGAAATTGTGTTTTCGATTGTTGAAGTTATGGGTTTTTATTCGTACCCTCGAAGAATAATCTCTTAAGTAGTAAGAGGTTGGCATTAGATTCTTACCTTTGCGTGTGCGGACAAAAATCCATTGTCCAAAACTCCACTCGTTATCTACGTCTAAAGGTGTTTTAGTTCTTCGTCGTTCTATTTGCTATTTTTTCTTATTGTTTAACATTCTCTTTTGTGGATTCCTGTTTTAAAGGTAGGCTTAATCCAATTTGGCCCATTTGGCTAACGATAAGTGCCAAATTGTTTAAAAGTATACTTCCAAAATTAAGCAAAAATTTCACTTATCCATTTAGTGCCAGCCCCTAGTATATCAGTATTAGCGGATGGAATTTTGATAGTTGCTTGGTGGGGGGGGGGGGGGGGGGAAGGAGAGGTTCTAAATTCATGTTTAATATGAAATTACAATGTTGTTATTCTTTTAACCAAGAGGACTATTTTCAATTGAATATGCGCCCAACTCCCTCCTCCTCCTATCCTTCAATGATTTTCAAACGTTTGAAGAGCACTTATATCTTATTTTTTAAGTTCCTAAAATAGTGGCGAATTAGCTTCGGCAGTCAAGAATTTTGAATAATATCAATTTTTTTGTGTTGACCTTTTAAATTTGGTTGATTATAAGTGTTGCCATAGGAACGTACCGTTCAGAGACGTTATATCTTCAAGGAGGAAAGGGAATTGCTTAATTAAAATCAAAGAACTGGCTGAAGATTATAGTTAAGTTTCATACCGCTTTCCTCGTTTTACAAACATCCCCCTATTAGATCTCTTTTTGATCCGACATCTTTCAAATGGATGCAATGTGCTGTTTAAATACATCTGGCTTAGATGGATCTTTTTCACCATTTAGAAATTAGCTTAACTTAAAAGAGGATCTAGTTGAGAGCAAAAAATTAAATTAGCCCTCAATTTTTCTTGCATTGGTTTTCTTTCATCTTTTTATCCCAGTGACCGCAAGGAGTGTTGCTAATGCCATTCCCTCCCAATCTATATTCAACGTTCTTTCCATACCCCCCTTTGCTAATTGTTTATAGACATGTTGAGGTAGTTTTGCTATTTCCACTTAAACTATTTCTGAGTCAAATTTTGATCATTTTTTATTTATCCAGTTATCGTGATATGTATTGTACACTACTTTCAATCAGTTTTCTTGAAGGAAAATTCTATAGCCATAAAATTATTTCTAACATAAACACTGTGAAACCATATTCACCTTTTTGTCTTCCATCACAATAATATCATTTTCCTGCATTACAGGCACGAAAAGACCAAGAATATGTATTCATCGAAAGAACAACAATCTTTCGAGATGGAACAGCAACAACATCAACAGCAGCAACAAGGTGGTGAAGACGGCAATTGCATGGAAGCCGGCTCTCCTAATGACGAAAACAGCGGGGTGCGAGGTTCCCTTGGCTCTCTAGGGGGTCCAAGAATGGCTGCTGGAGATATGATGTATGATGGACACGGTAGTCTATCTGGTGAGTTAGAGGTTGTTTAATTACGGTTGATTCAGCCAACAATTTACTATCACTCTGCGTTGTGAATCAGTAATTTAAACATTTAAACGCACTGAAAGATTCAAATCCTTAGAGAAATAACATAGTTCCTATAGTAATTTGTTTATACAGTAACCGAAATTATTATAAAAGGTATAAGTTGGTCTACAAAGATCGTAGTTTGTACGCATCACAATTTCAAAATTCGAGAATGCGCAATAATTGAATTAAGTTATTTATTATTTAACTGCTTCAATTATTAAGACAGTAAAATGGTTAGTATAAAAAGAACTTATTGGTCGGGTAACTTTTCAAACTTAAGATATTCGAGCATATTTGTGAATGCCTTTTATTTCTAATTTCCTGGAATTGACAGCTCTTTCATATGAACCCTATTGCTATTCTAAATTTGTATTTATACCACAATTGAACTGGAACTTAAACGGTTGACCCTCTCTCTTGCCACAAAAAATCCCCTTTTTGTATTATAAATGCTTTACCGCTCCAACATGGGGCTGTCGAATCTCACTTATGTCATCACTTAGGATAATTTGGTTCATTCACATAAATTTAATAGGTTAAGTCACTGATATCGAGTGCAGGTTTCATAAATAGTTCCAAAACAGTAATATTAAAGGATACTTACCATTAGTCGATTGAACTGTTCGTGTCTAATTGACAAATTTTGGCAGATATCGACCTTCAGACTCAGGTAAAATATTTCTCACAAGGGCTACTCTGTTTTCTATCATAGGATTAGGACATGTTCGAAGCCATTTTGCATGCTATTCCATTTCCCTTGATGATTGACAATTACACTTGTGTGGATCACAGTCTGATAATTATTATGGGAATAAAGTAATTAAATAGCATCTTATTTGTAAACCATTTAATTCCTTTTAATCTTGTTCGTGCAGAAGTTCCTATGATAACATTATGAAAATACACCACTTGCATACGTTCTAATTTCGACCTGTTTGGAGTCTTTTGGCTTCCTCGTTAGCATTTTAGTAGGTGAATTGAATTAGTTAATTATCGTTTTTCCTGGGTTCAACGAGATTCCGCTTAGAGTTATAATTTTCTCTATCGTCAATTTTTGACCACTCTAACTTAATTTCGACTAATTTGCTCTCTATTTGATTAATTCAATTCATGTGCGTTTTCTAATTCCTTGTAAACTTCAAAGTACATTTTCGCCTGTCCATATATTGCAAGACGAAATTTCGAAAGGATTTTCGGTGTAATTTGCAAGAAATTGAAGGGGAAATGTAACATTTCTTTCAATCTGAACATTAAACTTGCAAAACGTTATTAGAAATTCAAATCACAGAATAAAAAAGGGATTTTGAATGCTGAGCGAACGATTTTTCTGCCATATTTAAAATTTTATCTTATTTTCATATTATGTTTGTGTTCGTTTACGAGATTGTGTAAATAGTCTTTTCAAACCAAACCGTGTTATCGACGATCTCTTAATCTTGGAATAGATGTTTTATTTAAGGAAATAATCTCAAAATATGTTCATTTGTCTTTGAAATACAGTTTTCACATTTTTACTATGACATTAGTATTACTCATGCCCCGATGAAAAAATTTCTACAAATGGTAAGACAGTGATTAGAATTGCAATAATAGTGTCAAAATTTACATTTCATTCTGTAACCTCTAAGTGCAGGACTAAGTTCATATCCGCGGTATTAAGAGCCTACTGACTAGTTGAAATGAGTGATTGTGCAGTAAACCCACATTAACTCATTTGTCTTTTTTTCACTGAGAACGCAATACGCCTAGCAACAATAATTTTGGTAACGCAGATGTGAAAAGCAGGCGTCCTATTCGATAACCTATCTTGTAAAAGATGCTTTTGTCATCAAATGGAAAGCTGAAATAGTAACTTCGCAATTACCCACCAATAATTAATACTTCCTCTTTTCTTTTTAGCCGTCCCGGTGTCAACACTAACGGCTGCTCAAGCCGCAGCAGTTCAACAACAGCAAGCTATGGCAGCTGCAGCGAATTATCGCTACATGACCCTTAATAGCCATCAGCAAATGGCTAACCATCCTCAGATGATTTCTACTGAATACGTCTACACTGGTGGTCCAGTGGGTAACCATGTATTGAGCACTCAACCCGTTATTCAATCCCATGCGCAGCCCCTAATCTACACTACCACCACAGCTAATTCTCAACATCAACAAATCCAGCAACCCTATGACCGTTGTCCCGCTATATGTAGTTTGTTTGCTATTTTCTGCTGCCCAATTACATTCTGGTGTTCCCTTCCAGCTCTTGCTTATTCACTCTGTGCTTACACCGACTATAGAGCCAACGATATGCATGCCTATCGTAGTAAATCTGATGTTGCGAGGAGGTGTGTTATCATCGCGTGTATTATAGGCCTCATTCTCTGTATAATCTGGGCAATATTAACTTTCCTCTATTATGGAGAAATGCTGCTTCTATTAGGTGATTTGATCAAGACGGTGCAACGACATCTTTGGCCAAATAATTAATGGGAAAGACCCATCCTTCTGTAGCTCGCGTGAACTTCCCTTTCCATCTGTCCTCCTTCCTTTTTGTAATTCTCTCTTTCCAATCCGTACCATTTCCACTCCTCTATCTCTATCTCCTATCTATTCGTTGCTTGAAATATCGGCGTGGTTGGGTTGAGCACGCAAGTCTGACGTCTAAGGCGGAGGAAATAAAATCTTTTATGATCACAAAGAGGGTCGTTTTTTGCCTTGAGTAGTCTAGATTTGTAGTAAGACAGCACATCGAATAATTGGGGCAGGATGTCATCGTAATTAATTTTAGTGACTAATATATCTTCGACGTGTTGACTCATCTGGCTCGTGGGGCTAATGGTCTAAGTACTCGCGGGGGCATTATCGCTAATCGCACATGATACCCGCATTTCTTTGTTTAGTGCTTATTCGATTCGAGATTACCTATCTAAATGGAAAATAGGCCTTTGGGTGATTCAGCATGGTATGTTCTTTTAGTCTCGTAGAAAACTGAAATGTTTAATACTAAATTTTCCAAAAGGTCTCACCTTCAAATCAGAGACCACGATAACTGTCCTCATTTTAGGTGATTTCGGTCAATAAAAGAAACAGTAGAGAGTGGGCTAATTGTCAGAAAGTCAAAATAGACTCACTAAACGTAACTTAATTGTTATTAACACCTTTTTTTAATATGGGATTGAGGCATTCGAATACAAGCTAAGCAGCTATAAGATGGTAACAGGTGGTAGCATAACATATCTGGGATAATCCAGACCTGGTCAAGTTGACGAAACTAAAATGCTAACCAGTATAGATATGATGATTTTATTTATATCAAATGCGGGTTTTATGAAAGTTATCATTAGCCCTTTAGTTGACTTCAGGCTTCACAGAGGGGAGGTACATCAAAGTCACAAAAAGTCGAGAGGGGGAACAGAAGAGTGATTCACAGATGTAAATGAGACAGAACAAGGGTAGAGAAAAAGGTAAGGTGAGTACTGTGGAAGTGGTGGAATAGGACATACAGTCGGGTCATGGTAGTTTGAAGTCAGAAGTCAACTGCCGGTTGATAGACTTTTTGCCGTATGAGTAAACGTTGCCCAGGGTGCACCACGTGGAGGTAAGTCTATTGCGCACCCCATGATGGTTTTATCGAATGGTCTAAATGAGCGACCAACGACCCCACGAGCGGCATTACTTAAGTTCAGACACTTGTATTCTATTACATTGAGTGCCTTTTTCTCGAGTATTTTTGTTCAACCCCAGGTCGCTCATAAGATGTAAACTCAACCAATCAAGTCAAATGAATCCACGCTGTTGTACGTCCGTTTTAAAAATGATTAACTGAACACGTTCCTACCGCTCATTCCACCGAGAAAAGGCGATTTTTGGACACGTTCTTGTCAAACGCCTTTGAGCCCAGCTGTCAGGGGGCGAATCTCCCGTAGCTTGTCTTCTTATCGCTAATCTGTGCATCTGCAGTAGACGGTTTATTCATTCCATAAGCATGGATGAGGTAGGTCATTTTATTCCGACTCTGCAGAAAAACAGATGCTGAAAATTTAAAAAAAATAAGCGTCCATTTGATCAACGAGAGTACGATGTGGACAAGAAGACGAGTACCAAGAAATACTATGGTATAAGGGGAAAAAGATAAACTTTGAGTATTTCGAATATGGAAAGTGAAGATTGCCTTCCAGATCGAGATGTCATTTATTAGCTAAGATATTTTCGACAAAACGTACTTGAGTATAAGCGTTTGACTAGATGTCGGTTTGAATGCTGTTGAGTTTCAAATTGCACTGCTTGCAGGCTTGCATTATCTTGGTAATAACTTATGTTACAGACCCATTCTAACATGTTTGAAGGTTTGCACAAATTTGTAAGCTGAACTTTTGTAGCCACAGGGCGATTAGATGAATGAAACATTAAGAAAATACTTCCAGATATTATCGGAAATTGGCAAATCTATATTTGGAGAAGACACTACACATGATCGTAGCTCAAAGAGCCGAGATAGACTTACCTTGACGTGGTGCACCCTGGGCAACGTTTACTCATACGGCAAAAAGTCTATCAACCGGCAGTTGACTTCCGACTTCAAACTACCATGACCCGACTGTATGTCCTATTCCACCACTTCCACAGTACTCACCTTACCTTTTTCTCTACCCTTGTTCTGTCTCATTTACATCTGTGAATCACTCTTCTGTTCCCCCTCTCGACTTTTTGTGACTTTGATGTACCTCCCCTCTGTGAAGCCTGAAGTCAACTAAAGGGCTAATGATAACTTTCATAAAGCCTGCATTTGATATAAATGAATAAATATTTAGATTGTAATTATATTTTCTGAGCCCAATACAATATTCGTACCCATCTAGTTAGCTCGAAGTGCAATTATTCTACTCAAATAGGGATGAAAATACGCAAGGGAATCAGCGATGAGCGCTCAAATCGTTCCGGAGTCTACTGTGATAACATTAGCTGTAATAGTAAACAGAAGGAATTGCTCGACGCTAAAGGAGTCAATAGGACGCTGACAAGAGTAGTTTGAAGTTAGAGAGTTCATGCTGTTTGGCGATGAGCTATTCACATCAAATTAGCCTAGAAGTCTTAACAGCATGTTGTTAAACCCTACAAAGTCTCTAGACACTGTCTGGTCAAAACTGCTATCACTTAGCCGTTGGATTGATTCTGGCTATCAGTTGTAGGCTTTTATGATTACGCCTAACCTTTGTTAAATTAATTACTGCTTTTGTCCGCCTTCTCCCTAAAACTCCCATTGACGCATTGTGGCCCAACCCAAATTACTGCATCAACCAAGCCTCATACGAGAAACAAAGATTACAAGAGCATGGCTCGCCTTACAATCTTTACACGGACACTATGGCTTAAGACAATACCTTCTATCATTATATTGGAACAATTCATTTGAAGGAAAATAGAAAACATACCACATGCTTTAGAAAGATATTTGTTACAATTACAAATTTGACTTGATTGCACATACAGTCATAGACAACAGGGTAACTTTAGTTGGGGGTATCCATCCATACTGCATACTAATTACTAATTACAGTTGAAGAGACGTTTCTTGCATTGATATTGCTATTTATAGCTACCCTTGGTAATATATGGGAGAATATGTTCCCCATTAATTTGTTTTCGATAGAAATAGAATAATCCTAAAGTATACATTCGCAATCTTCTGCCTCATTGAAAGTTATTTGATTGTGTCCATCAAGTCGGGTCGATCAGTTGGCAGCTGTCAAATTGAATCACTGAGCCCTCGACCCAGGAGAGACGAGGGCGTCCTGCCTTCCAGATAAGGGGAAGTGTGGTAATTAATTCAGTTAGGATTTTCTCAATTATTCAAGGACTTGAGCATAATCCTAACTACTTTGATCATTAATCGCAGTAGCATTCCACTCCTTTAACGCCTTGAGCTTCGTAAATGGCATGAAACTAACAGTATATTTTTGTCTTGTCAATTACGTATCAGAAGGCAAAAATGATATTGTTTATACAGGACAGGTCAATTTCTACCACTGTACAAACAGATAATATTAATAAGATGTTTTATATGATTCTGTGTAGGAAATTGAAGAAATAGCTAATATCGGCATTTATTGTACTAGGAAACCTGTCTGAACATCGAAGAGACCAATTCAAGAGAAATGATCTAACTGAAAAGTATAGGGAGGGAGGGAGGGAGGGAGGGGAGAGGGGTAGACCAAAGCAGTAAATTTACCTCCATAAGACAATATAGACTTGCGATAATTTGTGTAAATAGACACATCGATATGGATTCATATCTGCGAATAAACGCGCAAAGTAGACATAAACAATGACTCGATAAATACGGTTTACTATAGCAGTCCACAGCAGAAGAAACAATTTTGTACTATTGTCTATTTATGACGTCTAAAACAACGGGTCTGGAGACAGGTTTTCGCAACTGCTTAAGCCAATCCCATAAATTATTTCTTTATTACCAAAACACGCTAAGTTATCACCTCATATGAGTGCTGCTAGTTGGTGAGATAGACAAATACCCTGGTTCAGATTGGCGTTGAAAATGTTGATTTTTGAATTATAGATTAAAAGAATTTTTACAATGAACTCTTGCTTACGTTCGGGGGTTTAAGTTTTGAAATTACATTCAACTCCAAAGCAACACTCTGCCAGAAATAAAAATCTGACTTTTAAAATTGAGTTTTCGAGGACGATCTTCCTCCTGTGTTCCATGAACCGTCTTAACAATGGCTATATATACATGTGCGTAGTTCTTTTAGTTCCATTTATCTCCTAATCTACGATTCCCTCAAATTGTTCAAAATCTCACGCTAAAATAGCATGCAAAAAAGCTGACAATTTCAGAGAGATTTGGGAAAATGGAGTGATTTAAGTGTGTAGCGGTTTGCTACACGAATAAGCCTTGATTATATCTCAGCAATCTCTGTGACAAAAATTCCCTAGTATGGAATGGCTCTCGAAATTAGCTAAGCTAACTCAACAGTATCGAGGAGGTAGAGCGTATGATGCAAACAGCGTTTATTGTGGTGTGTGCGACACCGTCACATAGGTTATTCATTAAAGTACCATTAGGGTTTTACTAAACAATGCAGTGACTATTGATTGGTGGTCGACTCTGCGCTCATCACCTCACTTGCTCCCTACGCGACAAGTACCATGGCAGGACCTTTGAGTCGGTCTGAGTGAGCAAGTGACTTCTTTGTTCAGCCATGATAGCGTTGTGCACTCCACGAGAGTGCCACAAAACGAGCAGGCCGGTTAATCGAGTGACGAAAGAATGGTGGTTCTGAGAAATGACTCAAATCATCCGAATTCGAGGCTTCAGTGAAAATTAAGTTCAGGCTATTCATAAATAAAAGTGAGCTACCATCGGACGAGCAGCTTAACAAAGTAAGTCCTTTGAACTTTCACTGGAAACTGCTTGAAATCCCATAGAACAAGCAATAAATCATATAATATAATTTTTTTTTGCCTAACGACCAAATGCTAGTTGAGCGTCAAAGCTATAATAGCAATAGCTTTGCAGGTAAAAATGTAGTCAAGGGAAACAGTATGGATTGTTCGTTTTTCCCCTTTGATTATCAACAAAAGTGAATTTCAATTCGAGGTCACTAAACGTGATTTAAGGCATATGGTCAATATCTTAACTCCGGATGAACAATTAAAACCTCAACGCTGGTTCCCAAGTCATCAGCCGGTCTTATTAATAAGCGCTTTGGCTAGTTAAGGATTTCGGTCTCTACTGGGTGAGTCAAGTGGAGCTGTAGGCGAATTGTCGAGGTCAATAATTCATTTGCGAGAACTACTTAGCGGACGTCAATTTCATACTGTCCAAAACCAGTTTCTTAGAATCCTAGCCGTTATGGCCTGATGTTAAAAGATACGATTTGGACGTGTGGTTGGGGACCAACCAAAATGAGGGACTACCAAACAGCTGCAATAGCATACTCATTAACTTTGAGATGTGCGAAAGCAGACAACCAAGGACGCACTGAATAGCAAAAATAAAAATAGTCATTAAAAGTGGCAAGTTACACACAAACTAGGTTACAATACTCTGGGTCAAGTTGACTTTTCAGATGAGGTACCATCCAACAAGGTGTGGCAAGGAGGAGATAAATTAGCAACTTAGCATTGTGGCCCTATGGTCTCCTGGATTTATTAAACCTACTTAGTGCGAGATATAGCTAACTGGGCTGTCGGTTAAAAATCAATTTCGCTTAATGCAATTTAGTGAAACCGAGAGTACCGCTTTCAAAGTAATCAACACTTGGAAATGATGTCACGGAGAATATATATTTATTGACACCAACGAAAGTATAAAAATACAAATCATTCCAAGTCAATTATTATTAGTGATGATTATCACAAGGCAACTCGTAAAGAAGGTAGTGAATTGATCGTCGGATTTTAGCAGGATCAAGAGCTGAAAGAAACAACACAAATAGGTATGAGCCTCCACAAAAACAACGCCGATAATTAAACAAAAGGCTACTCTGCTGTGGAACAGGAAGAGGTAATGCGAATGACTACTTTAACATAAACACAGGGACAAGAAGAAAAGGGAACGTACACGCCTACTTTGATTAGGACATGGAGTGGTTGAGAATGCAGTCAAATGACAAAGGAAAGGCATAAATGTATCATATTATTTGGTTTCTTTTTCTACCCGTTGAAATACACATTTAGTAGAGATTGATATATCTCAGGGAAAATTAAGAACGAAATGCTAAAGTAACAATTCAGACAAATAATTCTCAAGAAACTGTTCCCCCATTCAAAGGAAAGAATGTTTAAGAGGTCGGTGAATAATCTTTTCCCAAAGATATGACAGAGGAGAAGACCACCATATCAGCTAATAAATTAAGCAAATATTTCAAGAAAAATGTATATCAGAGGTTTAAGATTTAAAGGCATAGTACTTTCTAATGAGGAGTGACTTAAGTGATAGAAAGAAACCAAGAATAGCAGGTAGAGATATGAATAGATAAGAAGGAATAACTTGCATATTAAAATAAACAACGCCGAAGTAAAAAAACTCGGCTGTTTTTTACGCAATGCGAATAATAACCCGAGAAGAATCCAAAATTTGAATGACTGGATTGGTCAGCGATCTTCGTACTGCTTACGAAGTCGGTCGTTGCAGTGCTTTATGTTAATTTAATTATACCAAATTAAAATGTATGAATAAGGACAATAAGTGACCTGTTTGAACTAGCAGTTTATTTGACATGACAATATAACAAAAAACTTAAGTAGAATTCTGATCGAAAATTCAAAGTGTCCAACGTGAGTTCCCCCCGCCCCCTTCATGCTAGTTGACATTTTTAATTTTTCACATGGGGAAATAGCATGAAATGCGAAGTCATTAACTCCCAATATTATCGTCTTCAGGACTTAGAATGGGGACGATGGAAATGTCAATTGTGATTTCAGGCGCTTGAAAGAATGCAAAATGATCATGGTGGAAGCAACTTGTGTCGAATTTTCCTCTTCAATTTGAGCTTATTAGGCACGAAGCCATTAATTTAGGTCTTCTTAAGATCTCGACCTTTCTCTCTGATTGAATTTTTGCTAATCAAAATGTTGTTTTCAGTGTGGAGTAGATTCTGGATCTAAACAAAAAGCCTGCCTGGAAACAGAAATTATAATAATAAAATAAGCAGCTTTTGGAGCAATTTCTCTTACCAAATAGTTCAAATAAAGTTTAGTGCTACAACTAAAATACTGTAAGATTTGACTTTAGAGATTCCCAGTGCACAAAAATGAAGGGATAAAGATAAGGTTGAAAGATATATTGTACTATACTTATTACCACATCAGTAGACTTACAGTTTCCACTGAATTTCTTTAGCCGTTCCAACAAATCCCTCCTTTCGTTGAGAGCTACCATAAGTGAATAGGCAGGAATGGACTTTACATCCAGATTATGATAAATAAACATAGATTGCTGACAAGTAGAGTAGATCAGAACAGGTTCATTTCGCCCTGGAGACGTAGCCATCCATCCAGCCATGAAAGCTTGACAAGATTGTCCAAGAGAAAAGTGCAAAACGTCTCTATCATAGTTGAAGATATATGTTGAGCCATCCCAACAACAAACAGCCAATTCATCACTACCATCACCCTATCAAGAAGAATAAATTTTGAAGGTGTCATACAGTGAGGTCGAATTTCGAGAGTCCAAACAGTTCACCATTCACGGGCAAATTCGCAGTCCAAATAGTCTCACTTTTCTGCAAATCTGCAGTAATTAAATGTATAGTTCCATCCGCCAAGCAAATTCCAATCGCACGATCGACCCCATTTTGTGATCTGGTCTTTAAATCCCCAATGATCCATGTTCGAGTTTCACTATTTTGATGTGGAGCTTGTTTAGGTGGATGGTAAATCAGAGTAGGACTATCAAGAAAGCTTAATCAAGAAACCCGACATATATTACCACACGCTCCCACCATACGAATCAAGCTTCCTGGAGAGAAATGAGAAACCTCCACCCGGTTGTGAAACTAATATGAGGTTGTTTTGATCTAGAGATGAATGCAGACTTATCCGACTGATCTGGCCAGCTAACTCCCACTTTAACAAGAAAATAAGTTCACCCGGATTGGCCTCAGAAGTAGCAGGCGCCCATTTGTAAAGACGGACTATACGGTCAGAGTAAGCTACCACCATTTCAGAAGGTTCATCTTGAAAGAAATTCCAATTAAAAATTTAAAATAATCGAACCCCCTCCCAAAATTCGGGCATCTTTTGCGTTGCAAGCAATCTGCTGGGTGTGAATAAGCTTCGGCTTGGAGTCACTAGAGTTTAACGTGGCATCAAATATATAGCATTTTGAATCTGCACAAAGGACCACAACCGATGGCTAAAACACAAATTGGTCGGGTAAATTCATCTAATCGATTACCTTATCCCTATAGCATAGCCGTCCAGCTGTCACGCAAGTTACCATGTTAAGATCTCGATAACTTTTCCACACTTTACCATACTTGAAAATCAAAAGTGAACCTTTTGGACAAACAGATTCATGATCTGGATCAAGGTCTCCCAAGTCCCAATGGCCTAGTAGAAATTCAATATCCTTAAAAAATTTACATAAAAATGAATGAAACATACTCCATCATTGTCAACGTCGTACAAATATAAGTTGGTGGAAGTAGTAGTTGTCGTATTTGGTATCTCTATTTTGTCAACGAATGTGATGTTTCGAATCTATAAAATAAAAATATAGTAGCGAAATAGTAAAAAAATTAATTATCATTAAAACAGCTGACCGTAATAATATGCGCACATTCATTTAATCTACGATCTCATTAGAGGGTGAAAACGACCGGTAAAAACAGTCAACCAGAGCTCCAAATTTCTAGGTCGAATAACTGGCTGCTCAGGAAGTTATAGGTTGTTAAAAATTGATAATCTAATTAAAAACACATTAATAAATAAGTCCCATCGATGAAATAAATAAATACCAAGAAAGTGAGCAAGAATTAAATAGCTTGCGTTAAAATATCACATTTAAATTACATATACATTAACGCTATTTAATAAAAGATCTTGCAAGATTCAATACATTTTCTTCCTTTCGTATATGTTTCATTTAACCCTTTGAACGACCTAGAGATATTTCCTTCTCTGATTGGCCGTTCTGTTTCCACTACAAGGATTTATTCATCTGCAGGCATTGTAATTTTTATTTGGAGTTTTGAGATGTACATGTTTCATAATACGTGCTTATGGTTTGAATGCTGTTATGTTCTTGTTTCCATTGTGTTGTGAAGTGATATCAATTTAAGTTCAAAATAGAAACTAGTTTGGGATTCAGCCTTCTGTCCGTTTATCAATATTTTCTTCTTAATTTTTTAGCTTCCTTTAAATTTTGGTAATTTCGTGCCTAAATATAGCTTCTTAGTATGTGTACGTTTCATACTCTTCATTGTACTCTAGAATTTATTCATTTATTTTGCATTTTTTATCTGGATTTATAGTAAGCTTAATTCTATTAATTGTGTGGTTGCGTAGCTCAATAGAGGTAAATTAATCAAGCTTTGTAATCAGTTTCTTGTTATCTTAACTCTTTTATTACCTTTCTACCTAGGTACACGTTGAATCTCAATCATGTTGAAATTGAGGGCATTGTCGCGTTATCTTGAACGGGTTAAAAGCGATGGCGTACAATCAGTTATGATCTTCAGCACTGAAGGAGTTCCTCTCACGCAGTGTGGAGCCGACTTAAGTGCCTGTAAAACAACGGCTGCAATCGTATCTAATGTTTGGAGTCTGTACCAGCGTCAACTTGCTATGAATGAATCTGCAAGTTCAACTGTGATCATCTAATCAGATCGCGTTCTTATTTACTCGTGTTTGTAATGAATTCTTCCCTTTCAGGATACAATGCAGGATATTATTGTTGAAATGACTAATGCACGGCTTGTTTTCACCAAAGTGGCCAATTTCATAATATGCCTGACCACCACAAAAGACATGAACCTTGGTTTGATGCGTGCCAAGATTAATCTTCTAGCAGAAAATCTCCAAGAACCCCTTTTCTCTCTCACAGCCAACGATTGATTTCTCTTTACTTTCATTTATTCAATTTTGTACATGCTAAAGCTATATATGAAAGCATTTGTGTTGGTGGGCTTGATATGCCTATAATCATTAATACAAAAATAGATTCCTGCTGAAAGTTCTCGCTTTTGTGTATGTTAAGTTGAGGTGTTCTTTGTTGAAATTTTTATGCTTTTTGAGTACTTTTGTTTCCAATTCGTTTCGTTCTCTGTCCTTCTACTTAGTGTGTCTTCATCTTCAGTTATACACAACAAACGGTAGACTACAATCATGCCCAATTCAAGCAGCACCAGCAGTCGAAGTTCAAGAAGTTCTGCCCATTCGATGACTGAGGAATCTCGAAATTCTGTCACAGGGGAGATTCCTTGTCCGAGATCTTGGGGTCGTGGACCAGCTCCTTTTTCAAACGAACCTGCTGCTCTAAAGGCTTTGGAGGAATGCGATTATAGTATTAAAATTACTCTCGATATGGCGAAGACGGGCCAGGGTATGTCTATTATTTCATAACTGATGTCTCTAAAATACTGCTTACTAAACGTCTAGAAGACTAAAGTAGACATGAACTAGGATACTCCTCATTTAAAGATCGCTTGTATTTGATAGCTCCTTTTCATGATATTGTGGTATGGTGACCTAAATATGTGCTTTTATGTTTCACTTGCTAACGCTCTCGTTTTTCTCTATTGATCACTATCAATGTAGTTGCGCTGCTCTTGTTCCTATGCTGAATTTACTCTCTTTAGTAGTTTTACCTCCCAGAAACTATTTAGCCATTAGGGTAACAAGTCTGGTTGCTTTTTTTGGTACTTTTACTCCTTGAATCTGCTAACTTGGTTGACTTTTCTTAAGATACGACATTTTAAGTGTTATTAAGTTCTCTTTAGGGCTAAGGTTATCGATAAGACTATAGCAATCGGAGTAAGTATCTTAAGCCTTTGCTGTATAACTTTAATACCCAGAACAGTGCTGTAGTGAACTGGTTAATAGGTCAAACAGACCTGTGTAATCCAGGGCATTGGTGTCTTAAAGGCGGTTTGCCATAGATCACTTTTTAACATTTAATGTCTATTTTTCTTTATTTCTGTTGCAAATAAACCCAAGTGTGTCTGAGTGCTGTGATCCCATTGGGTTATTGTTTATACTTTCATTTGTTTCGAGTTATTTCCCCTACTGAATATGAAATTAGTATAGAACTCGTGGGTCTAAGTTCCCATGATACATATTAAAGTATTTATCCAAGTCACTGGTTAAAGATGGGGAACGTAGATTGACTTTCTCGGAAGCGCTTTCACTCATATTCATTCTTTGAAATTTTTAACTATATATGCTGTTAGGGAGCAATTATTTCAGTCAAGGATGTTGTTATTATCTAGGATTGATAACCGTGTTTATGTCTACTTAAAATAGTAGTTTTCTTCTCAACTTTAAAATCATGCTTGGTATGCCTCCATGAAGTTACTCCACACTTGTCCAATTAATTGATAGATTTATACATAATTCACGGACCTTGGGAGTTAGATCTGTTTCGCATTATGGCACATATTGAGAGATACTTATAAAGGGATCAGAAGATGCTAGAGGGAATTTTCGAATGCACCACATTTTACCAGTTAAATCAGCTATAACTAAACTGACGAAGGAGATACGCACTAGTTATATTTAAGTCTTCCTACCTCATATGAAATTTTTCGTATAGCCAGACGCCGAGAACTCGAATGCCACAGTAAATTGTTCTAACCGTGTGCTTACGTGAGAGATCAAATACGATTTCCTTTCTTGAATCTATTTGGGATAACTGTGGATACTTGATCCATCTGCATCATTTTTCATTTATAATACACGTCTATGCGCATACGTTATTTGATCAAATTTATTTCTTCCACTGGTTTATTAGTATTAGTTAATCATAGGCTGATCGACTATTTTGCTCTGTTTTAATGGTTCCGGTTCAAGTCTCTATCTATAAATATAACTGATTTCGATCTCATTGGTCGGATTCTTTAATTTAATTTAAAAACATCTGGAATACTTTCAGTTAAAGTTAGTTAATTAAAATTAAATGAACACGCATACACTTTTAAATTGATTTGTCATATTCCATATACCATTGACAGTTATGTATGCACTTGCTTAAATTACTGCTTTCCCACATCCAACGATCGACTAGCCTATTAAATAGGTCGCAGGTTATTTGTTTTCTGCTCTGTGCTTGATGCAGGAATAGTCATTTTAACTGTGTATATCTTTAATCTTTGTAGTACCGCGTAGAGTTCGAATTTACGCTGATGGAGTTTACGATATGTTCCACTCTGGTCACGCTCGTCAACTCATGCAAGCCTGCTCAATGTTTCCCGATACGTACCTTATTGTTGGAGGTGAGTTCACACTGTTTACTTACTATTAGTTATTAAATTTTTTCATCTTATCATAGGTCATTTGTAGCATAGTTTTGACGGTGGTGATTTTGTACGTTTTCAAAGTCAGAGATCGAGATTCATTGATTCGCATCTTTTGTTATGGAAAGATTAGTTAAAAGTGGTTGGGACAGGTTGATGAATTTTTTATTACACGGAATCACTTAATTAGACTTGAATTTTATTTTCAAACTAACCTTCGACGTCCTCTGAATAAGTCGTTTACACCATTATAACGTCGAAAATGTTCCATTTTCAGAGATACGTTTCAACCTTAAACAGGGTTTGGAATTTTTGGCTCAATAAAGACAATCTACCTGGAAAGTGTTTAGTTCTATTTTGTACCTTTCTGTCTTAAAGACCTCATCCTGACCTCTAACTCGGTTAAGTTTATTTAAAAGTGCTTATGTTACTAAATGTCCATTTCAGATTTTGTAATTTTGCTTTATATTTACGTAGATCCAAGATCCATCACTTCTTAATGGTTTTGAGAATTCTAACGAGAATAACTAATTTCGTCCGTTTTGCTAATTAATAGGGCTAGAGATAAAATATGATTTCTCCATCGCTTGATTTCACAAAACGCTTGATACGATTTTTAATGTAACTATTGATTTGGTCCAGTGCAGGTGTCCTCGCTCGTTATTACTATTGGCCATTACAAACAATCCTTGAAAGTAGCACGTTAAAGACGTAGTTTACTTTAAATGGTTGCTATGGCTGAGTTAGGTTACAGTTTTAATATAAATCTTTGGGGTAATTGCGTACCATAGATTTGGATTATCTGCTAGTGTCATGACAAAACGATTCTGACTTAATCTGAGCCCGTGATTAGTACCTTGTTTCCACATTCATATTCCTCTTCGAGCTCTTAATGATTACATGCCATTATGAAATTTGTAATTAAAATTAACCAACTCCTGTCCAGACATCTACTTTAAGTTCTTTTAACAATAGTGATTTTAGTACCTGCGCACCCTGACTTATTTGCCTGCTCATAGGCTCTGTGTAATGGGGATCTGTTAACTCATACCTTTGCTTCAACTGTTAATAAAAAAGTAGGTGAAATTGGTCAAATGCCTTACCATATCTCATTTTGCCTTGTCCTCACACCCCGAATGCCGTCCTGACATCGTCCCCTTGCCTCCCACTTCCTTTCTCTTCATTCCCAAAAAAACCCTTTGGCCATAATTAACTCTTGATCTACCAACTTCCTAAAGGCTGTTATTTTCTGTTAGCTTTGCGAAGATAGTTAATTCGAAGAGGAATCTCTACGCAGGTTTGATAGAGCTCTTAAAGTATTTTTATTTAGGATTAGGTCAACTTTATACTACTTATTTCTATTACAGCCTAGGGATACTTGGCGTTTGTAGCTTTATTTTTAATGAATAAGAAATGCTCACCTGTGATGTTTGATAAGTATTGATTTGGACTATTTAGGGGTAAAATTTAAGATCTTTTCTGTCTTCAGATCTGTAATTATTTGGATGTGGTATAGCTGAAAGTTCAACCTTTGAGGTTCATACGTGGTCAGATGATTCACTATTGTTTAATGCAGTTTATTACTGTCTTAATGCTTCTCATATCTTTCCATTGTTGCAGGGCACTGTGTTTAACTCCAAGTTCATTAGACCACCTTATTAATTCATGATGATGAACCTAGCGCAAGATTATGCCACGTATCTTGATTTAGTTTGTTCAATTTTGCAAAGTTTTAAAATGATTTGATTCTTTGCGTAAAATTGTGATTTGCGAATTCTTTTATTAATCATGGTCAATGTACGTTAAATTAATATTTATTTGTTTATATTTAATTTAAACTTAAAGTCGACTTTCCTATGGGTTGAAATGTGTGTGTGATAACTTCCTCATTTGTTCATATTGCGAGAATAGGTAACACAGTGCATTGGGTGTCTTTGACTCGTATTTTTCTTGATGAAAGGTTCCACGGACGATTATCCTTTTATCCCCTTAACACTGTTGTTTTTTGCTAGTGCAGTGAATGAAGAGTTTTCTCTCGATATATATACTTGCTTTGTCATCTGTCTCAATGGATATCGTTCTTCAAAAAACATACCTATCAAGTGACTCATCTTCCAAGTATCTTTAAAATACACTTATAAGTGCTTTCCTTTGAAGTCGAAAATATTGTACTTGGTTAAAAAGGAATGCCATATTTCTTTTGATCAGTTTCTCAGCATTTTATAAACAATTTAGAACGATTCAATCTTTATTAGCTTTATTTACAATAACTCACCCGTGAATGTTATCTCCCTTTCAATACCTATCCTTCTCAAACTCCGATCTGACTTTCAATTAACAATTTCTAGATGTTAATTTATTTGCTAACTCCTCCGTCGGTTCAATCAAATAAATCATTATCAAGATAGAAGTGGTCCTGTATCCTTTATCGTACCGAAAGTGGTATTGAGCAGTTGCGCGGCCTCACGTAATACTCTCTATTTACCTCTTTTAAATAAAAATATAATATTAATTTACCTTGGCCATCCTGTAAATGATTTCTCCGTAAACGTAGCCATGTTCAAAACCTAAGAACAAACATTGGGTTGGGGAATAACGTCCTCCAGTCTCTCTAATGAGAAGATCCTAGTATTCTACTGAATTGAATCATCAATTTGCGGATCTTAGTTGGAACGCAAAGAAGTAAACTTTTTCACTGTATCCTAATTAACTCTCTATCACAAACCGGGTTTCATTCCTTTAGCGTTGACGTTTGTTCCCTTTCGATTCTCAATTCCCACTTCTTTCTCCTTTCCTCTCTCACTTCTTATGATGATTCAATACATCGGTGATATAACTCAAATTTTGGTCTTTTGACTTAACAAACTTGATCAGATTCATCAAGTGTCTTTTCTAACAAAAGTATTTCTATTCCATTGGTGAACACGCTATCTCCTATACTTTACCAATTCTCTGGATACGCATCGATGAATTTCCAATCCGTGACCTTTGGCTTAGTACACTAATGACACACGTGGATTGAAAATCAGCATTATCTGACACTATTCATTATTGAATTTCAATACAAATAATGCACCTTTTCTACATGGCATTTCTATGACAGATGCATGTGTTATCCAGAGTTGTAGTAATCAGTTCCCAATTATGAGACTGTTTTTTACTTTCTTCCATTTGCAAATACTTCTACATTGTTTCCCTTCTCACTCCTCCTAAACCGTACTAGAACTCATGACGCATCTACTCCATTTAATCTATCTTTTTTTTGCATTTTCAGTTTTAGTAATTCCTTTTCACTTAATTACCCAAATGGTACCTTCCAGTGGTAGGAGATTAATATTAATTGCTGCCCATAATTTTTTTATTCTAGAAATAAATGAGGTAATCTAATTTCTTTAAGAAAAAAAGTTGTTGCAAAGCATCCCACTTTGTTTTTCTTTCCCATTACGTCCTCATTATTCACATGATTTGTTGTTTCTCTGAATCGCTCCCTTTTTATTTCTGTCATTGTAAACATGAGTTGAACTTAGTTACAAAGTATTACTGTTGTTCATATAATGGCAACCTATATTGCACTTTTAGTTCATAACAAATCATGCGGTAGTTTGTGTTCTACAACTAAAACGCCTGTTAAAATAGTTTTCTCGTGTTAATAGTGAGGAAGATATCCTGGGATCGCTCTTCTTACTAATCCATTTTCTATTATCACCTTTGTTTAGCAACGCTAACTAATGTGGTTGACTGTCTATTTGCACCATTGGCCTCCGAGCGCTTGTCTGCTGGTTTGGCAGACATGAATGCTAATTGTGTGGTTGTTGCTATGTTCCCATATATTTCCAGCCACTACACGTTATCTCCATATTTATTCATATCCACGTTCTGATTACTTTTCATGACTATTTTTTTCCCACCCTGAGAATTAACGTCTTATATAAAGGAAGTATCAGTAGCCATAGGATACAATCGATTAGATTGGTCTCTTGAAAAAAAATCAATATTATGCAGTCTAGAACTGAGTTGTCTCTGTAGTGTCATTGAGCGTCCAGAGACCTAGTCGTATGGCTATGGAAGCCTATAAGCCGTAGATTAAATGGATAAAAGGCAGAAGTCTTTTCTAAAAGGATGTTAGAATAATTTCCTACTTGATCAACCGAAAATTTAGGCATTCACATGAAAAGCAAATAAGCCCCAAACCAGTGTACCAGACAGGTGGCCTGCGAATTACGTTTAGGTACATCGAAAATATTCGATTCAGCAAACTAAAATATGTTAATACCTATGCATATATGTGAACAGTGACTCAAAAGTCTTTCTTGTTAAAAAAATTGTTACCAAGTTCGTTTTACCCACAGTTGATCATTTTCGATAGTGTATGTTAAGAATATACACTCTACTGCCTGGCTTCTCTTATAACATCTACTTACCTAATAAAAAGAGCCTTTTATCGTCGTTTCAATAAACCGAATGAGTATAGAGAGCTGTAATTTTTATGCGGTGCGTTTGCACCCTGTTATTTGCCATTAATTGTGAGATTCTCGAGTTGTTGATAGTTGTCATTCATCTAATTGTCACACGTGCTTGAAACACTTATCTTTTCACCTCCAATCTCTCATTTAATGCTACCCAAAAATGATCTTTTCTTAGAATGCTTGTTACATCTGTACTTCATTTTCTTTCCAGTAACAAGTGACAAAGACACCAAATTCCACAAGGGCCAAACTGTGATGAATGAACAGGAGCGTTATGAAGCTGTGCGTCATTGTCGATACGTCGACGAGGTTGTAAAAGCCTGCCCCTGGGAATGTACAATTGACTTCCTCAAATCACTTAAGGTACTGCTTTCCCTTTCACTTAAATGGGTGTAATGTGGAGATGCTTTCCGAAAAGTGTTCTCTTTTTAGCATAGTATATTGCTTCCAATATTTTCACAACGTGTTGAGCTAATATAAACTGACTGTTTTTGTAAATGTGAATCAAATGATTATATGGTAAGGTCGATTTGATAGCAATCTTAGTGTATCATTGAAAATCGTATACATTAAATTGCTTTACTTTTTGCAATTCGGGAATCATAGTGTGTACTCACTTAATTAGTTTTCTAACCTAGAAGCATGTTTGTAAATGAAATATAGCCAAGTACGTGCTTTTACTTTTGAACCACTAACATCACTTTATTACCCACGAATTCTCATACTACTTTTCAAGCGAACTTCAGCCTTCTCAAATATTTTGAGTCGAGTTAGCCTCAAAGATGAAAGATGCGTTGCCACAAACGGTGATGCATTCAAATTTCTTAAAAGTTTAACAGTAGATTTTGTATTTATTTTGCGCAACTTTATTTTACAATATACGGCTACTACACTTAATAGGATAATATGACCGATACCAACGTAGAGGGGTCTGGTGAATACTGTTTCTTGAATGAGGTCAAAAGTGAGATGTCTCGGATTATACGTAACACATTTACTGCTCCGAAAAAAAAAACGATATTTCAGCCAAGAGGAGTTCTTTCTTTCAATAGTCAGTTTGAATTTAATTATTTGAGATGAGATTTTTTTCTTGTCGACAAAAAGTGAATTCTACAGGGGTTCCCTTAGTAATCCTTTTTATTTCCAGATTGACTTTATTGCTCACGATGACATTCCTTACGCAACTGATGGTTCCAAAGATCTTTATCAGCCCTTCAAAGATGCTGATATGCAAGTTGCTTATCCCCTTGTTCTGCTTCAACTTTTAGTGTATTTAACCATGCCAAGTTAACAAATTTTTTGTTGTTGTTGTTAACTAGGTTCCTAACCACCCAACGAACTGAAGGAATTTCGACCACCGATGTGATAGGACGCATTCTGAAGGACTATGATGGCTACCTCAAAAGAAATATTAGTCGAGGGTTAACTCGGCACGAATTGAATATCAGTTATGTCAAGGTATGTCCCTATATCGATCCCCTTTATTATTACTAATGTCCATGGGACAGCAAAAAGTTGTCAACTTTCTATCGTCTATTTGCTCAATCATTGTTTCCGTTACTGGACCTGGTCTTGGGACTTTCGGTTGAAGGCATATGATTTAAAGTATTCTCCCCTCATTTGTTCCGTAATTACTTGTCTCCTCTGGCTGCATGTGTACAATTTTTGTTACATTTTTAAATGATCTTGACATTCTTAACCTAAAAGCTCGACATTAGCCGATCATTGAAAGGACTTTTGTTGGCATTAATTCCTTCGCAATTTTGGTGTATTTATTTTAAATTTAACAAATCTTTTTCGATTATTTTGCCAAAGTAAGCTCTGAAATTTCAGATCTAGACCCTTTTCTTTTACTTGAATCTGAACAGATTTTGTTGTAACTTTAGAAGCCTTCCAAATAGCTCCTAATTCCAAATTCAATAGTATAAAACGGAATTAAACTGAACTTTCCTTCTTCACATTTCTCCATCAACAGCCCTTAATTTTAATGTGTTTTAACACCTTTGTAAAATTGTGATTGCTTAAAAATAGGGTTTATTTGTTAATTTGACTTCTTTTTCATTTTTTTGGATAGGCGTATTTCATTTTACTCCGCACCTCCCGATGATAGATCCTCATCATGACTTTTGAATTTCGAATCACATACTATCTTTTAAGCTTTTGCTGATTGTTTGATTGAATTTCCGGCGTTCCATAACTTTTCCGGTTTCGACGATTTTACCGTGCACCGGGGTGTGGAGGGGGGGGGGAGGTAATTTCGGTGAAGTACCCAACTCTACCTCACCTCATTCTGACGATACCTTCTGCCTAGCTGCCAGTCGGCCGAAGAACTTCTTGCTGCATGAAGATGAATTTGTAAGCGTTGAATCCCTTGGAAATAGAACACTGTGAATCGCCTTGGGTTTTAGAAGCAGACATTTTGTCTGTCAGACACGTGGTCATGACGTCAGAATCACTGAGACCTAAATCACATATAAGATTCTCCATTTTAACTTCATTTTTTATCACTTCTTTCTGCAGAGACTAAATTTATCACAACGAAATTTTCAAACGTCTGTATAGTAATTAAGCCCAGGTATTTGAAGCTGAAGTTGAATGAAGAGGGTTTCTGGCTGAAAACTTTTTCATGGGTAGGCCAAATTTTAAATAACGCTCAATTCGACAGGACCCAGTTTCCTGACGTAATGAACTCTTGTTCTAGCATCACATTGGGCAAGATTCACCTTATACACATATTTATTGTACCACAATTCAAAGAATTTGTCTGATTTATGACTCTATATGCATTTGAGAACATTTTGTATTATTTTCTGCAAAAGATTTAAAACAGAGGACATAAATGTAATCGAAGCATTCATGTGTTTAGAAGTCTCTGATTTCTGTAGATGGATTAGTTAAAATCGCAAAAAATGTGAAAGATACATTGGTTGTTGAAAGTCCTGTGAAAACCGTGTTTTTCGGCATGAATTATTACTGCTCGCCACTTGTTGCAGCCATGTAGGTTCATCTATTTTTAACTTGACAGGTTTCACACAAGTAAATTCAGTTATTATTTCTTGATTTGCTTTCTCAAATTCCTGAAATTGTTTTTGGTTCAGTTGCATATCAAAATCATTTTTCTCCAAGAATATACTCCATCTACCCAAAAACGTGATAATTGGGTGGGGCGAGATCTGGTAAAATTAGAGAGTGTGCA
The DNA here is from genome assembly GCA_000469805.3 of Hymenolepis microstoma. Classification (NCBI taxonomy): domain Eukaryota; kingdom Metazoa; phylum Platyhelminthes; class Cestoda; order Cyclophyllidea; family Hymenolepididae; genus Hymenolepis; species Hymenolepis microstoma. The sequence continues at coordinate 28,261,031 of LR215989.1, forward strand.
AAAAACCTAATTTTTATCCTACGTTTTTGGGTGGCTATTTTTACTTTGTGGAGGAGGGTGGCTAGGCTGAGCATTGGCATTTTAATTACACTTATCTGTTCTAAAAACCATGCAACCGAAAATTAAGCTCTGAGTGTCCTTGTTGATCGCTTCGCCCGATTTTATTTTAGTTTCAGTAGCTTCGAAGTATCATGCAATATCGTACTTTTACGTAGAGATCAATGATGAATTTGAAAGCAAAAAATATCATTTTTAAATGTTCAGTTTTGTTTTTATATTTTATAGGAGAAACAGTTACTCTTGGAAAACAATCTACAAACGATAGCCGAAAAGGGTAGCCGTATCCTAGACGACATTGGAAGTAAACGACGGCGAATAGTAGCTAGCTTGGAAGATCTCTATCAGGAATGCTCCACATCCTTTGTGAACTTCTTTGGAAACAGGGGCGCACTTCGCCACTGGATCTCGGGAACCACACGGACCTTGCGTGGAGTGGTTGAACCAACAGAAAACAAGTCACGTTCCTCCATATCCCTCCCGCCCTCACCAATCTCTATTTTGGATAAGGCCGATTGTGAATCAGAGGACACTAATGATAGTAGTAATGAAGATAGCTACTACCATCGTACTTCGCATAGGCAAGACTCGGTTTATCTTAATCATATGCTACTGATTTAGTTATGAGTGGGCTCATTTAAAAATCAAATTAGGCTTTCTTATGATGGAGAGAACGTGATCTGCACACTTTGTGATCAATTTTTAACCCTTTAAAGCCCTCAGGACCGTACGGTCCTCTTTCAAAATAAGCTCTTTGGTATTTGACTCGTAACAGAAGGTGAAAGCTTGTCCGGAGATCTAACTTCATTGATATTTGTGATTGCGGTTTATTGAGAACAATCCAGAGTCTAAGAAGCAACGAATAAGATAGAATTGAGGCAAGCAACTTGGTAGGTAATAAGTTAAGCGTTTCGATAGGAGACTGGAAAAGAAAGACAGTTAAATAAAATGTGCAAATTTTAATAACGGCGATTAGTTGATAATTAAACTTAAGATCATTTTTTCCACCCATTAAATGGGGTCTGTGAAATGGCTGCTACCAATTTTCGGATATATTTTGGATCATTAATTACATTTGGGCTTTTATTAAAAGCATATTTATTTTCATATTCAACCTTATTATTATATTCAACGATAATCCAGTGTACTTCCACAAAGGTACACCGGTTTTATTCGATAGTTCGACTCTATAAATAAGCTGTCCTTCATCCTTGCCTTTTATTTATGTAATCGTTGAATTTGTATATCATTCGCAAGTTGCCCATCGAACCACAGTCAGTGATTAACAATTATGGCTCGTGTTTTTCAGCAGAAAGATGACAAAATAAAAGAAGGAGTTGGTAACCTGAATGTGCCAAAGATTTGTTTAGGAAATAATTAACAAATTCATTAATCATCCAAAAATTATGTTTATTTACATTGTGTGGATCGGTTACATATAGTGGACGTCAAATACGGGAAACGAATTCTCTATATCCGTGCTTCGTGCTAAATAACAATTCGTCTTTCTTCATTAGTAGATCGGCAGTGCGACGTGTGACAAGCGGTGCACAAAAGCGGACCCGTCACAATTATGACAACTCTGAAGGAGATAGCGACTCGGGGAAACGCAGTCGGCACTGATTTAAATTTTCTGTCCCTTCACCTCCCTACCCTTTTCTTTTACCATGCATCAGATTTAAATGGAAAACAGCATTCGTTGTATCCTTTTCCTCTGTCTAGATACTCCACAAGGTCTTTCTCTTACTTGACAATAACTGGAGTCTACTTGATTTTTTTATGGATGCCCTAGTTTCCATGCTCTCTACACTCTTTTAATTTCAATTGGAGATGAGAATATGACAAATACGTATTGTGTTAAAGGAGGTTATTTTGATTGCTTATTCTACTATGCTTAGATTATATGCAGTGTCTTCAAATTTATCAGCCAAAGCCTCATAAATGTCATGGGTATAGGTTGTTGTTATATTAAACGGTTAATTTCCTTTTTTCGAATCACTCTAATGAAAGACGGACGATCAGGAGTGAAGAACATGCAACTAAGGCAATTCAGCTTCGAAGTTATATATTTTCAATTAAAATATCCAAATGAGCAGCATATGGTGCAAATAATATCGGTGGTCTTAGTACTCCTTGGATGGGTCTAAATATTTTATAATTACTTCTCCCATTCGGCAAGGCTGGATCGATCAGTAACAAAGGTGAGTATGTAAACACCGAGGTGATAAAGTTGATACCCAGTGAATAGTTAGAGGTCCTTACATATCTAACAAATAGACATTAATAGTTTTGGCTCCTTGAAAAATCTAAATTTATTAGCTTCAGCAGTCCTTTTAGATAGAATAAATCGTGTTTGTATTCAGAGCTCGAAGATGGACTTTGTTTATGGAGGGTGAAAGTCACATTTTGACACGCTAGTTTATTAGAATGTATGTTATTATTTATAATAGAAAGAAAGTTCTTTTCCCAGATCAACTGATGCATCACCGATAGTTGTTTCCACGAAGTTTGATATTCTGTAAAATTTTGTTAAAAATGTTCAGCATACCAATTAATACAGATCCCCTCGAGGCCAAGGATATCTCTTCCCTTGACCATTGAAAAGACACTCCATGTTTTCAGATATTTCTGGTGGATTAAAACATTGCAAATTAAAAACTCTAATAGTTAATTTAATGCCTGAATATGGTTTTGAGTGTTTACCAAGGTTATGTAAATTTTTTTGATAATACTGACTCTGCATTTCAGGAATTAAAATGATGTTTGAGAATTAATCATATTTAGACCAGCTATTATATTAATTAAACATAACTTTTTGTTTATTAATAAATGCAAGTAATTTCGAGTGTGTTTACATAGAGACCAATGAAACTATATATCTGCGTTTTTAGCATGCAGAAAATCGTGTGTTGGATGCAAATTACATTGATTTATTATATTAGATGATATGGGAGATAATCCAGGAGGTCATATCGAAGTAGTGCCAGAAGATAAAGGTTTGATTTTATTTAACAACAAATCATGATATTTGGTATATGTTTGTAATTGCTTAGTATAACAAGAAATTTAACCATTTATGCTCTTATTTATTTCCATGGGTGTATTTTCAAGATGTGATTCGGGAATCAACTGAAAATAAAAGTGAAATAGTGAACGCGGAGTACGATTCCCAGTTAATCTTATCAAATAACGAAATTGCACATGAGGATGAAATATCGCAACAAGATCATATCATTCCAGATGATAAAAAATCTCTAAAGGAAGATGAAGTGTCTACCAATAAAACTGCTTCACCTAAAGAATTGAACATTACTCAAATAGTAAATGAAGCAAAGTCTGAAATTTCTGAAGACATTGAAAGACCTGAAGAAATTTCGGAGAAATTGGGGAGTTCGTATCCAATCAATGAAGATGTTGACCAAAGCCTTAACCCTTCGGAATCCATCTCCATTATTGATTCAGCTCATGAACAACATAGGCAAGACCTAATAAATCAGCAAAATGAATTGCTTGAACGACAGCGCAAGGCAGCACAGTTTAACATCCAACTTCAGACCATTCTCGCAAACCACTTTCGACGAAAGCGGGTTGATGCCGGTGAAATCAGTCGTTCCCGCCTCGATAGCAGGACAAGTAGTGTTTTGTCTATCGGTATAGATCACTCTGTAGAATATGCTAAGCATATGAAGACATTGAGTCAAATTAAGAAACAGTATTCTGAACAAAAAGAAAGACTGGATGCTGAAATATCTTCTATCAAGAAGCTGTCTGAGGGAAAAATTGCCGAAGCTACTAAAGCACATGATGACCTTGTTGATTTCATAATGAAACAAGCAGGCCAAGCCATTAGCTCTAAAACCGGTCGTGTTGTTTCTGTCGATATCTACAAGGATTTACTTGATTCATGGCAAAGGAAGAATTCCACCATAACAGTAGAGAGGTTAGAAAATATAAAGCTACAACGACAGGTAGATAAGATCAAGGAAGTATTCAAGGCCTACGATCTTTCAGAAAGTCTTCATCTAATCGATTTTGAACAGATGAAAATCGAAAATCAGACTTACAATGAGAAAATTGAAGAGCGGAATGAGGAAACTGGAAAGCTAAAAATGAAAATAAACAATACTGTACAGATTCTGACCCATTCGAATGAAAAATTGAGCTCCAGTGAGGCAGGGTTCTCCCAACTTAAAAAGCAACTCGACGAATTAACTGATGAGTTGAATAGGGGCCGAGATTCTCTAGCAAAGTTGAAACAGAAACGCGATGCTTTGCGGACAAGTTACACAACAATGCAGAAGGCTTGCGGACTCCTTGGGCAAACAGATATGCTTAGAGGCTTTGAAGAATCTGTCGATAAATTAGAGGCAAAGAAACAGGAACTTTCGAATCTAAAGCAACAGACTAGAGAACTTCAAGAGAAAACTAAACATTACGAACACCAGATATCTCGTATACAAGGTGAGATGTCTAGACCAAATTAAATTTGAAAACAACAAAAGTTGCACATATATTTCACATCTCATTATTAATTTAGTGCAGTTTTAACAAGGAGGGGTATACAGGAAGAAAAAGGAAATCCGCATTTTGAGTTGAACAATACCATCAAGATAAAATGTAGCAAGAAATTCAGAAGAAAGTATGTGTGGATGTATGGGTTAAGTCTTCAAGCATTTTTCAAGAGCTTGTGCATTCTCCTTGAAAGTCTCTAATGCATTCGATAGGGATTCTTGGGCCTAAAAATAGAAAAAAATATTGAAACAATTAAACATGATACGCCTTGGTTATTCTTGATAGAAAGGGATTCGAAATTACGCTCTTGAGTTGTACTTCATAGGCAGCAAGATTCGCATCGATTTTTTTCTGAGAAACATCCATGTTTACTAGTGAAGTGCTGAACTCTGAAGCTACAAGGGTAAAGAGACGCATGCCAGAAGGTGGTTAAAACGAATACGCAAGACATTAGTTTAGTAGCATAGGAAATGTCAAATCTATGCACTTTTACTCGTACATCTATATTTTTTACCAAAGAAGTCTTACCGTTAACATAAATTTAAGCTTGAAATTGATTTGTTTCATCTAACATGACATGGAAGGTTATCTATCTAAATTACTACATTTAGTTATAGGTAAAAAAACAATAGTGATAGGCAATATCTATTCTACTATTTCTATACATTAAAAGTGTAACAAAAACTTAGACTGACTCACCTTGTTCATGAAGAGCTTTTAAATTTCTGAGGCGATCAATAACAAGCGGAAGATCAGTGGAGAACGAATCCCACTTTTTCACGATATCAAATAGCTCACCGATCTGAGAAAGGTTAAAGGCCTATTAATCAACAATCTAGAAATGAATTTCTAACCTTGGTTTGATTGTCGGCATCGTTAATAAGCGAACTTTCAGAGTTTTTGGTGGTATTCGCCAATTTAGTCTGTAGAGTGGCAATTCGAGCCTCAACCTGTTCTAAATAACTGGGCTGCAGTAGGGCGACTCGCTCTACAAGACGAGCTGCAGTATCCACAAGTCCACCAGGCCCGATCACAGAGACCTCACGGGAACCAATAAGTGCTTCCAAGCGTTGAAGTCGACGATCTAGCTCTAAAGCCTGCAAAGAGGAAGTTACATTTCCGCAAACGGTGGTTAATAGGGGAGCGGAAAAATGTGAGTTTACATATAGATACATGACCAAAAGTAATGAGCAGTTTAAGCATAACTAATCTTAACCAGAACACTGCACAGGGTATTCAGTAAATTACCATATCCACAATTTAAAACTCAGTCATACGTGCCCACTAATACTCTTCAAGAGCAACAAATGAAAGGTTACTGTTGATGGCATCAAAGCCAAGCTTTTCTGTCACTTATTCGAATAGGTTTGGCACATCACTGAATGTGCTTATACAAGCAATAGGGGAATGAAACCATAACTGAAATATACTTCAGTAGGAGTAACAAAACACTAGACAGCATGCTTACGTGACCAAATCTAATGTATGCGAAAAATGGTGTGCACTAAAAAGATTCAACAAGAGTTAGAGTCTTGTTCTAACTAGCCCTACAACAGACCACTTTCCTTGGGGAGGAAGGAACTTCCATTAGATTAACGTAAAAAATATCTGTCTATTATTTTGCGAATATAAAAATGACTAAGCTAGTAGAACGAAAACTAAACTGTATAAAAATTCATATACGATCTTTTTGCCAATAATGTAGTTACAGATTTATTAGAAGTAAATCATGACAAATACTGTAAATTTAACCCGGAGAATGCCCTTTAAATCCATTAAACCGAAGAAATATTTTAACATACATAATAAAAGCACTATAATTATTTAAAAATGAATAGACAAATAGCAACGACATTCAAGAATCAACATAAAGTCCCATTTTTCTGTTTCCAGGAGGTAAATATAACCTAAACTAACCTTTTCATTAGCGGCATCGACTTTGTCTGAAGGTTTAGAGAACAATTCAAAAGTAATACTCTCGTCAGGTTTGCCATCTTTATGTGGTGCCTGTTTTGGCTTGAAACTCTCAATCTGCTCGAAAAGACGCCTAAATGTAAAAAACAGCAAATTCAACAGATTTTAGGGCAAGATTTGTGGTCAGTCAATGGAAAACCGGCATATACTTCTGAAGCACAGCGTCATGAGCACATAGGTCAGTAAGATCAAGATTCGGACCGAAGATGTCCTCTAACTGAAGTCGGCTTAACTGAGTAGTTAGTGAGGATGCGAGAGCTGAAATCTGTTCAACTGTGAGTTCACCGCTACTAGCACTCCCACTGGCTTCCTTTTTAATTGTCTCTGCATCATTGATCAGCTGAAGAACTTCGGATTGAAGACGTTGGAAACGAGCGGAGAGGGTTGATTCACGGTCACCAAATGGATTCTGAGCACGATTGATAGTTATCAGTAAATAAAAGTATAATGGGAAGCAAATAAGCGTGTATTAAACAGACCGATTCATATTCGGAGCACTCTACTGCATAACCAACTTTGCCGCATCCGGTAATTTTATCCGAAAAGTCTTAAAACAATACATAACAGAATATTTGAGGCCGTTTATTTTCAAGAACAAACGATCATATTTACCCGCATCCTTCCCATCGACTTTGCAGTGTTCAAAACGCTGCCGAGCTTTTTCAGCTGAAATTGATGTGCTTTCTATTTCTTTAGGCAAAATCTGCTCAACTTCACTCTACAAAATTACTAGGTTGTTAAACATGAAAAATACCTCGGATTTTCTTTGATCAGCTTCTGGTAAATCATCTGTTTCATAGACATCCGGTTCATCATGGGCCTATAGCAATTAAGGAGATTAAATATGACGCTTACAATCCATGGTAAATTCGCAAATTTGGGATCGACGGACATTGTGAATGAAGACGGAAACTACCAGTATATGTAGACTTAGGTCAACGGAGCTGACTGAGCTTATAGGCTTAAATTGCAATGTTATAAAAATATTTTAAAATTAAAGTAGGAAAAAAGGGATAATAAACAAAATCTATATTTTAAATTTTTATACTGCTAAACAGTCGTTTAGAAATATTTTTAATCAGCTAAAAATAAACTAATAATTATTGATTTAACCTTATTTACTTCAAAACGGAAAAGTCTTTAATTTAAATCTATTTAATAATTTTTTAAATTCGCAAATTCTTACCCACGATTTTTGACATCGAACTCACTTTGAAGCACCCGCTAGCAATGAGTGACTGCCGCAGGAATGTGCTCCTAGGATTAACTGGAAGCGTCGCGTCTGTTAAAGCTGAAGAAACTGTCTCCCTTCTTAAGCAGTTTGGATTCAATGTCAAAGTGATTGCCACGGAAAACGCTCTCCACTTCTTTGACAAATCAAAGCTAGATGTGCCGATATTTACTGATCGGGATGAACAGAAATATTGGAAACAACGAGGTGATCCAGTGCTGCACATAGAAGTAACTTCAATTTCATCCTTAAAATTTAGCTTAAAAATTGGGCAGATATTTTCCTAATCGCTCCTTTATCGGCAAACACACTAGCGAAAATTGCCGGAGGTCACTGTGATAACTTACTAACATGTACTGCTCGTGCTTGGTATTTTCGAGGTCAAACAAGCCAGGGTAAGAAGATAGGTATTTTCGCTCCCGCAATGAACACATCTATGTGGGATCATCCTCTAACACTTCAACACGTCGATATTCTCTGCAATACGCTGAATTGGATCATGATCGAACCCATTACCAAGAAGTTAATGTGTGGTGACGTCGGAAAAGGTGCTATGGAAGAACCCCACAAAATTGTAGATTTCATCCAGAAAGTAATTCAATAAGGAAAAAAGGTATAACTACTTCTATTAGAAAATTGAAATAAAACTAATGCCACAAAAAAAACAAATGTGCATGCCATGATTGTTAGCTGACTTCCAGTTATCACTTATGAATCTTTGTCTGTCGGTGTTCCGGATTCAAGATTTTTCACCTGACGATAGAGGAGATTGGCCTCCTTGATTTTGCAGAATGCCAAGCAGAAGGACTCAATTTCTGTGAAGATACTCTGAAATGAATAATTTACCGATTAGTATTGATACAGATGTGTGGTCCTCATTTCCTTTCATGACTTACAGCATTGTTGATACTGAGAGTCTTATTTCGTAGCCATGACATTGTAAACAAGCACACTAACCGTGCGATCCGCATCTGAGCATTCTTGTCTTCTATATTTTGGCATTTCGTGAGAACATATGGGATGCAATTAAGGACAAACTTATTTGGAAGTTTCATGCGCGAGGAGGTTTGATTTATGACTTCCAGCAGGCCGACATTTAGATCCATCTCCAAAAGAGCGGCTAAGAACCTAAAAAATGAAAGAGTAAGTTTGGCCGATTGAGCCGCAAGGCTCTTACAAGTCCAATTCGTCCTCTAATTGGATGGATGTGAGGTACTCGGTAGCTATTATTGGGTTTTCGTTCACTAATCTTGAAAACTGAAATTAAACACGGATATAAGTTTAGTAAGTAAATCGAACCTACATCTTCGGGGGAGAAGCTGACACTTTTGGAGCTGTCTTTAATCACGCGGATTAGTTCTTCCCTTTGAGCGACAGTGAGTGAAGTCGTCAGGGCCAGAGATGCTAGTTGTTGAATCTTTAAGTAAAATATTTGAATTATTAGAGACAGAATAGCTAAGCAAGTGGGGTTGTGATTCAAGAAAATTCACGGCAGTTCATCTTATCGTACTTTAATCCGAAAAATTATTGACAGCTTGTAGATTGATTGTCACTTTCACGCCTTCAGGTGAAGAAAGTTATACATCTAATAAACAGCCATTAAGAACAGTACTCGCCCGTGAACCTCAACGAATTTCATTATGATCCGTTTTGATTAAGGTGAATCAACAGAGGAACAGCGGAATACGAGTGCCCTGGTAGGGAGACATTTCCACTTAAAATAAAAGCTGAAAAACGCCTCGGAAGAAAGGGCTTAAAAACTTAATAGAAATTCTTGACAAAAAGGAGCAAAAATATGGCAACAGTTGCGAGGGACAGTAATTTGTCAATTCCTTGAGATCAATCAAATCACTTTGAGGATCAATTCTTTTCAAATCAACACTCTTTAAGACATGCCGATAGAAAACAAGCAAGCATAAACTATTTAATCTATAAGCATCATCATGAATCGCGATGTGGGCAAGCCCATGATACTTTGTCCGGGTATTTTTAATCATTCATAAATCTTTCCGGGGCACGTTATATGAGCACATGTTTACTCTGTTAGTAATGAACTGTTTATTGAAATTTAATAAAACCCGTCTTATCGTTTCTGCTTTACTCATACCAGAAAAGTTTAACATCTTAGCCTAAATTAGTTATGGAAAGTGCTAAGATAGCATCAATGCACTAAGAAAACTAACCTCAAGTTTGGGAGCCGATTGAGTGGATCCCATGGTTGAATCCCAATGGAATTCATGCGATAAAGTGATGGGATATAGCCACACGAATTCCTCTGTGGGAATACTAAGGGAATCATCGGCAACGGCAATTTGTGGTGTTGGCATAGGAGGTGGTTGAAGTCGGATCATCTCTGGTTTCAGAGGCTGCTTGAGTGAAGCCAGAACTTCGCCGATATCTACCATGGCTTGTATTTGCTGCTCCGTTCTCCATAATTGGCTGCGAAGAAAAATCTTGGTGAAACTTCGCTCCTCCTTTGCTAAATAGACGTGCCTCTGGTTTTTAACAATGCAGCCCTGTTTACAACCCATTTGAATTTTGATACCTTGTATTCGACGAATAATGTCAGGTTGGAAAAAAATGCACAGCCGAGATGAGACAATACTCTATATAACATCTTATATCATGATTAAACAAAATGAGTGCGTAAGAAAATGGCTATCGGAACTTAAATAAATCAAACCATTCATATCCCTAAGTTGCACCCTATTCATGTTTCCATTTCCTGTCCATCTCAAAAGCGTAGTATTTGCCAGCTACGGAACTCCTTACCTAGCGAGTTCCACAATGGAACAAACGAGTATAATTTAACAACTTCAAGAGGAATTATTACAAACCTGGGTTTTTCAGGATCCGGAATAACATTAGAAATACTTTGAATGGAAGACGTTGGCACGCATTGCTGCTGCTTGAGTAGAGCACACTCAACAACCGAAAAATCAATCTAGCAATTGTAGTACATGGTGAAAGAAATCGTACCTTTTCATTTGATTTCTCGTCCATATTTGCATTTAAGATCTGCAAAAATGTCATTCTTAGGAGCTAAGTTTCAAGAATTAAAACAGTAAACTTTACATCGGCGGCTCTTTCGGGGTGCACCATTAAACCTTGCATAAAAGCTTTAAATTGATTTGGAAGTGGGAAATCCGACGTCGCCTCAGTCTAGGAGAGTGCAATCAATTAACCGATAAACCAACCACTTACCAATTTCGAAAAGATGCATCCCAAATAAGGATTTAAGTACAAGTTTTCAGCTTTGCATAGATCCCAAAGAAGAAAAACAGACAAACTCTTTTGAAAGACATCATTAACTATCGATTCTTCCAACAAAATGGACTAAATCATAATTTATCCGAATATAACGGCATACAAGGAATTCCCCAAGAAGATGTGACTCAAACTTTTGTTCCAATTGTTGAAACTTTTCAGATATTTTCTCAAAAGTATCTGCTTCATGCCTCCTGTTCTTTATAAATCTAGCATATAGAATACATAATAAGAGAGAAAAATCATCTATAGAAATACTAAGTATTACTTTAAATATTTACTTCACGACTTCATAAGCCATCATTTTTACTGTCACCTGAAATGTGAGAAGAGACCAATAGCATATTTTACTGAGATTCTTAGGAAACCATCATCAATAAAATGATGTCATTTCGACGTTTGCCATTATTTTAAGCTAGAAAATAAGAAATATTACGTTCTGTGAACAAGACTGCTATAGTTATCCCACTTTGTTAATAGTTAATGAATTTTCTTTGCATAAAATATATACTCAAATTACTCAGGTCTTAGGAGCTCGTTAATTTGACAAAAAACTAAATGGATAACTAGCTCCACGATCAATAGACAAGCATAATATAATTTATTAAGTAAATATATGTGGAAAAAGTCTCCAGACAAAAGTTGAATCAATGCTACTTTATTATTTCATTTTTAAAGACGTTGAAGAGCGACCACTCTAAGACACTTAGTTATGATAAAAGGATTGGCTCATTTATTAACGGATATTTAAGTTATTCTCATTACTTTTGGACAAAAAGTTGAATTTTAGTGTCAAGTTGGTATAGCTGTTTCTTAATTCAATTAATCTTTCTGAGTTCAAATTTGCAAATCTATAACCTTTTATTTCCTTTTAATGGTTGATTAGCTGAGATTTTTATTAATAACACACATATTCTGTGGTTAATTTCTAAATGCAGTATATATTGAGGGAGTAATCCATAATTCATGCCTCGGAAAGAGATGAAAGGTCTAAATTGGATCTAGGAGTACTTGTTTATTTCGATCAGTTGAGTCAAAATGCTGTAAAATTGTAAAATTACGTCTACAAAAGTCACTTCGGAGAAATCTAATGCAGTGCATGAAAGTAATTTTCAGAACTTGATGTATTCATAGTGGAGCTTTGAATCAGACATGATATTTCTATCGATATCTCATTACATACATCGTAAGATAAGTTTATAAATTCACGAAGTTTGTAAATTTAACCGGAGGAGCATTAGTTAATTCTTGATATTATTCCTTATTTCTTTGTTTTATGTGGTTATTTAATCGGTTTTTAAATCAAAATATTCATACTTGACCTACAATTGTTTAAATTCTTCAGTTCAGGGAACTTTAGCGATGCCAACATTTTATACAATCCAAAATTAAATTTATCTTGGCCAAATATTTATCTGGGTAAATTGTTCTTTTGTAGATTCGTTCTCAGATATGAATGAAATTAATTTATTGTATGTAACGCCATTTTATTTGAACATTCGAGGAATTTTATTCCTTTGCTATATGAAAATACTTCAGTTATTATTTTATAGCATTACTTATTGATTCTTCTTAGGTAGGCAATCAATGCATCTGGATCCTATCATAACTTAAATTTCGCACTTAAATTGTTCAATTTTCAAAAATGTCAATGTCAGCGTCGAGTGAAAACGGAATATCTTCTAAAGACAGAAATTTTGGTTTCTTCACCCTAAATAGACGAAATAAATTTCTTTCAAATGCCTTTTTAAATGACGGACCAAGTGCTGCTGAGCGCCGATCTAGCTTTCAAAAGGCTTTCTCCCATGGTAAATACATTAATAAAAATTCCCACTTTTATTCTTTATCCGTTTATTTCAAAAATGAACGTTCCTAAAAATCCAGCGGATAAAGTTCCTGGATCTTTAAGTTATGGCTATATAAAACGCACTGCCCCCAAAAAATGGTGTAAGTTTGTGCCAAGGAAATCCTCCTTTTATGATAAAATTTCATTTCAATTTCATTTTATTTTGCTTCACCGATTCGCAAGCGGTCTTATTTTCTTACACATTTCCTAACCATTAACTTTCATACATTTTATTGTAATATCTTAATAATTGTTATTTTTTAATTGATTGCAAATTGGTCGGTGCCGATTGCAACTTATTTATTTTCTATTTTTCCAAATCAGTAATGTATGAGTTTGCTCAATTTTCGGTTTCTATCATCAACCTTTTTTTACAGATCAGCCAAGCGGAACGGAATCCCAAGATTTACAGGAAAAACGCAGCGCCCTAATCGAAGACCTCAAACAAAAGGTGCATCCTTCAACGTTCCATCCGCACTTTTACTTAAAAATTGTCTCTTCCCATCATCATACCCAAAATCTCCCATATGCACTTTAAACCATCAATTTCTAGCTACGTTCAATATTTTTATTAACTTATCATCCGACTAGAAATATCGCCAGATTTTGAATAATTTAACGTAATGCCTACTTCTTTTGTTTTTTTTAGGTTAAAATCTTGGCTGAAGAATCTGTTACACGGAATTATATTCATGAAGAAAGTAGCAACTTAACTGAATTTTGTGGTAAATTGAATTCTTTAAATGTGAAGATTACATTAGATAAAAAATTTATTCCGAAAGTAGTTCTATAATTTATACTCCATACTCTTAAATTCATAAGTTGCGTGAACGTCCAACAATTTCCCCACTATTGTGCTTGTAGCTGTTTGAATAGTCATCAGATGTAGAAGGTATGCAGCTTTACAATGAAAGCTGTTAGGTTTCTTATCGTGATCAATAATATTGTTTACTTAAACTGATCCTATATTGTTCGTATAAATGGTTAGTTCCCAAACCTCTCAATTGAAAATGCTTTGTATAGCTCTTCTCTCTGGTTGGTAAATTCACATCTGACCTATCTGAGCCCAACCGTTTTTATTCATTGCGGTCAGTCATTTGCACTGTATTCGCTTTTATCGCTGCGCCGCAGAGTAACAGTTATAAAAATATATTGAATACCACAAACTTATTAATAATAGGAGTTTTCGGACTAAAATAATTACAGGATCAAACTGCATAGTAATGAAATGTTTAAAATATAAAATTCTATCAAGAATGCGAAAGCTTAACTATAGTTGAACTTCCCATTTAAGGTGCCGTTGATGCTTGCCTACGCTTTGGTCTCATTCTTCGAAGGCCCGTGATGGATTATCGCGAACCACGAACTTTCAGTCTCCTTAAGGAGATTGGAAGATCGCTTCCCGAAGCAAAGAAAGTAGTTAAACGAGTTCAAGAAATGGAAGAGAGTGTTAACGGTTTTGGAAATAGCTTCAGCCTATCCTCTCTCGGCTACTCCGACTCTCCAAGGTAGGAATTTCATTGGTTGCCCCTTTGTTTTAGCAGTATAATTATCTGAAAAATAGCCTTGATCACTCCTTTGTCGCAGTCTTGTACTTGTATTCACCGCTTTTGTTGCCCAGCTTTATTGTTTCGAGTAAATGAAATCGAAGATTTTATAGTAGTCATTTCATTTTATCCCTATTGTCATCAATTGAATAGATCCTCGAAACGTAAAATATTATTAACTAACTCCGTCGAAGTGAGTATTGAATGTCAATTTCGCATTAAAATTAAAAAAGAGGAATAAAAGCTATGCAAATTACGATGCGTGTTTATACTGTGATTTTATTTTATTTAATTGTTGCAACTCTACGCAATTCTGTTGTTTTCAAGCAAGGATATTGTAGAAGTCAATTTCTGTAAACTTAGGCGGAATTTACCGGTCGCTAGTGGATCCTTATCAAAATATTTGTGGATTCGGATTGCGCTCTTCCAGAAGACCCTGGACAAAATTGTTGATTACCTTGTTGAGCATGCTGAGTAAGTGAATTTGCCCCTTTTTCCTAATTGCTCACCAACGGTTTCAAACGATTTATTTTACCAATTAAGTGAATGAAGCAATTAAACCTTTTACGCCCGATTTATTTTTTGAAAAATGTACCCAACCACACTCACACGTGTTTCACAGCAGACTGATGCCGTCGTGATGAGTTTTGGTGGTATCGGGCGAAGGCTGTAGGCATATTGAACGTGCTTCAAACGGCAGTAGCGCCTTGTGTTACGAGTCTAGTACCAATGGAGCTTATTTTGAAAGAGGTCCGTACGGTCCTAAGGGCGTTATGGGCTTAAATGCACTTTATCCAGAGCACAAGCCCTTGCTCAACGACCAATAAGACTGATAGCACCGCTTTAAGTAGTGATTATGAAGTGGGGACAATTTCTTGTGTACTGATGTATTTTTTCTGTTATGGGTGGATATTGGGGAGAAAATTTAAATATATGAAGTCAAAGGCAAGTTTTTTTTAGTCAGGTCAACTTAATTTAAGAAATTTGACCATCCCTATATATCAACAAGTAAACTAATCATCAAACGACTGGTTATTAAATCCAATCGTCAGTGAGCATGATCACAAGCCCCTGTTTTGAACTTGCAGAAAAGTGAGTGTAAAAACTGTCTCTAAGTTTTTCACGTTTAATTTTGTTATATATTGGTGATAGCATTTAGTTTAGTGCACGTTTAGTCTCTAGAACCCTCATATTGTCGGATTAATATGTTGGTAGGTTTAAAAAAAAAACAATAATTAAGGTAGAAGGATACTGGAGTGTTCTGAAGCTCATAAGTATGGGAAAAATAGGGAAATTATTAAGTAACGAACGGCTCTTACAAATAACTTGTACTGATTAAGTAAACTTCCGCAACACTGTATTGGGTATCACTATTTCCCATTTGTGCTTCTTCTCTATTATACGTTATCTACCCGTCCTGTGGTTATTGGTCTACTTCTTATTGACTGTCGCCATGTTAAATCGCGGTCAAGTAACGAATAGTCAGGTCTCTTTTTGCCTACAAAATTGGTTAACTCACCGATCACAAACCGTTAAATGAATATCATCAATTTTATAAATAAGTTAGAGGAAATTTGCAGTATCGTAGTATGTCAAATAGTCAGTTCACATTTCCTTCGCTGAAAATTCACCCTGACAGCATTCTCCTTTCACGCACCTTGTCAGAGACTTTCAATGAACCTCATGACCCACATAACAAAATTTTATTATTCTCACATTCTAGTACATACTATTTACTCATTGGGTGCCCGCTTGAGTAAAAGTATGGAGACGCCTTTTATGCACACCCTTGAACCATCTTTTATCTTTTTTGCAACACTGCAGCTCAAACTACGAACGCGTCTCAATCTTGTCGCATCCCTTTGACGGACCTCTATTTGCTGATTTGATAAGTAAGCCATTTCCGCATTCTTTTTACTTTA
This sequence comes from Hymenolepis microstoma, assembly GCA_000469805.3. Classification (NCBI taxonomy): domain Eukaryota; kingdom Metazoa; phylum Platyhelminthes; class Cestoda; order Cyclophyllidea; family Hymenolepididae; genus Hymenolepis; species Hymenolepis microstoma. The sequence goes on from LR215989.1 coordinate 28,277,387, forward strand.
TTTACCTAATTTAAACAAAGGATAAGATTTTGGCATGCATCTCTTGCTTTCAGCGAAATATTTGCTGATGGAAGAGAAGAGATTAAACAGAAGATTTCTTCATAACTCTGGTTACGGTTACGTCCTCTTTGTCATCAAAGAACCACATGTTTTGAGGTTGGAGATTAACTTTCATTTCATAATTCAATTAATTTTTGGGATCGCATACACTAGAAGTGATAGAGTTTAAAAGTTCGGATTGTCTGATCGCTAAAATCCTCTTTTTATGGCATTGTGAACCCTAAAGTGATCCCCCATGATTATTCAATGACCTGATTTAAAGCTTTTCGACACTGATCACCTTACAACTCTAATCTTCCTTTTTAAGTCGCTGAAGTAAATTGTCCGTACGAAGTTCCGTTTGCGCTCTACTCTCCCTCTCATGCTTGTAGGATCACGTCATTTCTAGCAGACCTTAAACTCACATCCCCGCCTACTCGTTTATACTTCAACCCCATTGGTCAAATAGCGGGTATGTCCCTAGGATATCACTCCTCTTCAATTGGTCAGTCGTAAATTGCCATACATTTAGGCCATGGGCTTGAGTAGGAAGTATATACATTGTTTGCATTGGTGTTAGATATTTTTAACAATCGTTCCCCAGTTCATGAACCAAATGCAATAGATAATGTCTTCGTTAAATGCAAACAATCCAAACGATTGTGTATTGTGCAATCAGAGGCTTTAGGAATGAATTAGAGTGGCAGCTGTTAAACGAATATAAGCGTCTGTTATATGACGGTTCACTTACTCTCAAGAAGAACCTGCTAGTAAAATTTCGTAAAAAAAACTATTCTATGTGGTTTAGGAGGTCCTTGCACACACATTTTCACAAGGACTCGAACCAACGAACACTTGTGGACTGATCCATCCGCCGGAGAGTTAATGCAACGTAAAATGATTTATACCGCTGGTATGTCACAACAAGCAAAGGATATCGCGACGAGTTCTCAGCAAAAGCAGTTGAAGGGGAAAAGAGATAAAATGCGCCCTCGACTTTCACTGGATTCTGGAATTGGCGTGTCATTTTCTTTGAATTCTATTGGACAACAACAAGCGCAATCACCTCCGTCTGCAACTTATACTCCCACTGGAGATTTCTTCCTTCATTTTGAACCGGATTCCATCTCACCTGCGTCTATGTTATATCTACTTACTCCATCAGCTTATGGCAATAGACGGAAGGACTCAGATGCAAGTTGAGAATGATAGAATTATTTAACATTCAAGAGGATACTGTATGTGAAGTCATATAGGGCGCTTGAATGCAAGCAATTTTGGAATAAAGTAGACTGCTCATTAGCACATTTTCCAACTTTCCAACGACTTTGTACCTCTTAGTCAACTACACCTTGTTTTAGTGATAAATGTGGAAGATCCACATACTTGATGCCAGGAAATTATTAATTGATTTAGTTAGAGTTCCGTAGTAAGAATCCTTTATCACCTTAACCATGTAAGCACATTTATATTTCATGCCATTAATAATTTTCAAATATTGCCAATTTCCTAAGATCTGTACTTTACAATTAACATATCGGGATTTACATAAGCATATTTACCCATATTTTACGGAATTTAAGCTTCCTAACAAAGTAAATTATTAGTTTGGAATTTGACTGATCTGAGAACAGACATATTCCACCTTCAACAAATTATTTTTATCTCAACTGTTTTCAGCATTTAAGTTCATTATTCAAGCTCCGTAGTGAGTAAGCTAATTTAGTAGGACTGATTTACAATATTGGGTAGAATTTGAGAATGCGTTGTATCGGAATTGACAGAGAGCAAACAAAGCCGCTGAAATGTTCCATAGTACATCCCCAAGTTGTTTTCAGGAAAATGTACATCTTTGAAGGAAGGGAGATATATCATATGAGAGATTCGTATTCTACCAATTATTTTTTATTAAAAGGTGTGGTCGTGTTTATCAGTCAGCTTTGCATGAGCACAATTATACTTTGAGGTGGTCTAAACTTCAAAGAATGCTTGTCAAAAGAATGTGTTAAATATGCCCTAGTATTAGCCAAAATTGTCATTTATTTAACTTGAGCATAAAAGAAATCACTTCTTGCATACGTATATCATTAGTTACTTTCCATTAAGTTCTATTCCATTTTCATTCCATTAATTTCTTTGATTTCATTTTATTTTCTCCTTAATTTAATCGTTGTACCTTTTAATGACAAATAAACGCCTCTTACCACTTAATGGGAATAGTGGGGTCGACCCAAATCAATTTTATAAGCGGTTGTCTGGGTGCAGAATCTATTGGAGGTTTGGATGTATACAACCTCAAAATCTGGTGTTTCGTTGTCCATTTTTAGTCGAATGAAATTCAGTTAATTCACAACTAGTGTGTTCTTTTTTCAGTATGTGTGATCTTAAAATATGTGTCTTGTATCGTATTTCTGAGACTTGAATGTATTAAACCTTACAAAATTTTTTTCATTCTCACGAAAGTTCCATTGCGATTGATAATAGATGGACTCGTTGTTTGCTTTTTATTGAAATGATAAATCGAAATCACGGTGTTGTTAGCATTTTTGCTCTTCATTTAAAAGATGTCCAGTTTTTTTTACCCAAAACTAGCTGGCCTTCTTCCAATATATTTTTAATTGAACGCTTTTTTGATTACATATATTTTATTTTCAAATTTAATTAAAATGTAATTATTATTTGAAAAATAGAATGGTAGGAATTCCAAATTTTTATCTTGGGAAAAGAAGTTAACATCTAATTCATTTTCTTGGATTGTACATTCTTACACAAAACAATTATCAAATTTACTGAATATGAATACGAATATTTTAAAAACACCAATACTGTCTTAAGCTTATATACATATATATATACCAATGTAATATGTAAATATTTTAGAGTTATTAGAAGTAACCATCTGTCTTCCCCATTGACTGACTTTTATGATAGACATATGCTCAAATTTGAAATTCATATCAAAATTAGATTGCATTACGTCAATCTCATTTGATAACATCTTAATTAGTCTCACTGTGTTCCAGTCGGTAATCTCTAATAATAAAGGCTAGAGGTAATGCCAAGAGGTAAAGCCATAGGGACATGTAGTGGATAGAACATGAATGAACTTTTAGTAATACACTCTGACGAAATCTCCTAGTGCAAAATAGCGCCCGAAATTGGCCATGCTACATGAAAAGTATTGAGGAGACAGAACGACTGGCGTTACTAGCGTTTATTGCCACCTTGGTGAAATGTCACAAACCTCAGACATAAACTATAATTATTGCTCCCCTCCGTTGCAACGACTAGTGATTGCTTATTGATTGAGTTGTCTCTGCGCTCACGACCGCACTTGCTCGCTATGCGATCAGTAGCACGTCCGCATCTTCCAGCTTATTGTAGTACGCTTGAGATTGCTTTGATCAGCCTTGGTTGGCGTTGTACACTCTACAGTCAACTTAATCTGATAAACTTCCGCGTTTTTTTTCTGTTTTTTTTCGCTCTAATGCTGATTTAACAATCTCGGTTTCTTTGAGAAGTAAAGCAACTGAAAATTATTATCATAAACAGTTCATTTTGAATGACTGTTTCTGTGCACATATCAACGCCAAGAAAAATCAAAGTCGTTTCTAGATTACTTTTTTATATCCTCTTATATCTACTATATCGTTAATTTAAAATATATTTTCTTTACATTAAAAGAAAATTCTCGGCAGCGAAAACTTATATCTTTATAAATATCTGGCTTAATTTAAGCTGTTTCTAAAAAAAATTATATCTCCGATTTAAAGTTATCCATTTCTTCTAATCATTTATAATTTCTACCAATAATTGCAAACGCTTATGAATTGCATCATATCAAATGCCTAACTATTTTCAAGAGAGCTGTTTTTCGGAGTTATGAAAAGTTTTGAAGACATGAATTTTAAATGTGTGATCTTCTTTCATTTCAATGGTTGAATCGGTAATTTTCCGTGTATTATCGGCTATAATAAGCTTTACCAATTAATTTTTATAAATTGTTTGAAATGGATAACATTTTAGGCGCACAGATTGAAAAATTCTTCGAAGCACTGACTGGAATCATTTACATATCTTAATGCATCTTCATTTTAGATAGGATTAAAAGTTAATTGGATATTTCGACTATTTCTAAAATACCTACATTTATTTAGAATCCCCATAAAATCGATTTGACCATACTGATAAAAAAACTGACCAAATTTTAAAAGTAATGCTAATGACAATAATAAGCATAGGAAAATATCGAAACGAGTCTAACATATGCGAAAAAGTGAGGGATGGTCAACAAGAAGATAAAAGTAAGTCATACAACCAGGAATTGCGTTATTTGAATTTTTGAAGTATTTGTTTCCAGTTTGAACAGAGGCATTCAAGGAGCTTTCGGTCTTTTGACTGGTAATTTAGCGGGCTAGGATATTTGACTATAGGCATGGCCGGTCTCCGATACTTGCTTATTCCTGATAAAATATTAGATCATCGAGTCGAGCTCTAGTGATCACTTCATACGATTTCTCATCCTATCAGCTTCATTTCAAATATGCAAGTGTCTCTTATCATTTGCATTTTAAAATCCTCAGAATAGGACTAATATCAAATGATACAAGCACATTTCCACTTGCATTTTTTGAGATGGGAAGTAAGTGTAGGACAATTATCTGTAGCAATAAATATTGCTTAATTTTTGTTTTAAAATTCTCCAAAAACAATTCTCTTCCTTTCTATTTAAACCGTGTAATTATTTTTTGTTCATTTCTAGTTGCATTAATATCTATCCACTCCATCACTCTTTTATTTTTCAAATCTTCTAAGAGCGTAAAGATCTTAGAGATAAATGTCCTTAATGTGAAAAAAAGATCATATTACAGCAAGCTTTGCTTCTAATTGTTTTCGTCTTATTAGTAGTAATTCTCAATTGTCTGGAATCACAAAATTTGCTACAATTAATTCTCATCCTTAATTGGTTGTGTGTGTGTGTTTGAGGGGGGGTGCGGGGTGGGGGGTGGGGGGTGGGGAGAGAAGACGAAGAGGAGAGGAGGAATGGATCGCAGTGTTAGTCATGGATTCTTCTCCCTAACGTATGATTGATATTCAATTGCTCTTTTGTGACGTATAAATATACCGAGAGCCAACTATTAAGTGTTCACCTGATTTGAGTTGTAGAAGGCACGTATGGATGATATACCTCCTTGGGGGCTTCTGTGTAAGAGGTACTTGTGTTGAACTATTTCTCATTTGATCCGTATCAATAAGTGCACTTTTTTTTACTTAACGCTATATGTTTTTCAGAATACTTAAGATATTTGGTAGTCTTTCTGGCTGCATATTCAATTACTGCTCAGGGAGGAATTAGATAGTAATTACCTCATTTGGCATTACTTTTGCGATTGTTGTGGTCCTCGGTTTAGGAATAAAGTTAAAAATTTTAATTATGAAAAGGTTCAACAATATGAAATAAAGTAAATGAGTCTCATTTTACTACACTCTTGTTTTCAATTCTATGTCAGTCTTTGTCATTGTACCTTCTTGGTGAATGATTCAGTGTTTTAAACGCCTTTTCATAATTTCTGTTAAGAAAGTCCTCCAATTGAAGTAAAAATATTGCAAGACGTGGGGGTGGAGGGAGAGGGGGGAATTCAACCGTACTTTTTACAGGGGTATGTTATTTGATAACTAAGCTCTTTTTTCATTTGTTTTTGATTTCCCATTTTCGACCAGGGGGGAGGTAAAGTGTTGAAGTTTGTACTGCGTGGAATGTAACTTTAAATACCATTAAATTGCCCTCACTTTCGTAGGCGCTTTCTCCTCTTGTTAGCTTATCGGTCTTTCGAGAATGGCTTTTGTATTGTCCTTCATCTAGAAATATAGAACCACTTCCAAAAATCGAACTCTTTAATTTTTTCAGCAATCGCTGCCTATTTCGTTTAAAACTAATTTGTTAGACACAATTTATTCTTTAAAAGTGTGTGCTAAGATATTGAGAGCTATACCCAATAAAATCATTAAAAAAACATGATACACCATTTTACACCTATTGGAGTTAACTTTATGCATTTAAAGTGTCTTTTAAATAATAATTTCTTCGTAATTTAGTAGGTAAACATTTTCTACGCAGTCACGTGACCACTTGTTTTTGAAGTAACAACCTTTTATTCTATTTGAAACAGACGTCTGTCATCAAGGTGGAAAGTTCATTTAACATTGACCTCTTTTATAAAGCTACTTTTAGAATAAGACTTGATTAGACCAGGTTTCATCCCACCCAACTTATACTCTTCCTAAGACTGATTGGGTGCAATAGCATTCCTCGAATGAGAGGGCCAAGACCATTGAACCATTTGTAAATTAAAAAATTGAAAGTTAATGAGTGGGAGTGGGGGAACGAGTTCAAGGAGCAATATGCACAAAAAAGAGAAAACAAATTTGGTTAACTCTGGTTGAAAAGTGCGGACAAAATGAGGAACCATTTGGTGTCCTATGTTCGTAGAAATGCTACTAATAGTTGGGATGGAGTAACGAGTCAGTAGATAGCCATTACATAAGGAGACAGAACAGACTTAACTCTACGTGAGCAGATACTGCAATGTAACTGTTTCAGTCATAATTAATCGAGATTATTACTTGACGCTTACATTAAATGCAACCTGGGGTTAAACTTTATAATAGAAAAATAATCAAGTTAAGGTTTATTAGACTGATCAATACTAATTTTTAAATAGGATGATTATTCGATTTTAAGAGTGGATATTGCGCTCAATCGGCGTGTTTAGAAATGATACGATAACAATAAATCGCTTTTTCGAAGTCGATTCACGGTTATAACTTCACAATCCATGTTTTTGGCGATACATATGATATTGAATTAAAATGAACTATCTTCCATTTGTAAATTAATTTTCAGGACCTTGAATGTAATTACTTCACTGACATTCAGATAATAGCAATAATAGGCGTGAAGGAAATTTAAGAGCATAGCAATTTCTCATCTAAGCGTTTGCTAGCTTTCTTCATACCATTCTAAAGTTGTTAGGTTTTGTGCCCTTCTGTTTTAAATGTCAACTTTAATTTGCATTGGGTTTAATTAAGAATTGTCACTAGAACTTCATAAAATGTAATCATTGATACCGATACCTGAGGGAGTTTTCTATGACCACCGCCCCTTTACCATTTGTTACCTGATTTTAGTAGGTTTTGTGCTCAATACTAAAGTGGATCTTCAAACACACCATTTTTGAAAGATTAAATGATAACAGATATCTCAATTAGTCTGTAGAGCTTGAAATTGGCATGTCGTTGCGTATAATTCCCTTCTGAGTGTAGAGATGCGACTTTGACAAGACAACAAAACGCATCAACTAATTATCAGTGAATTTTCTGGATCACGTAATTGCGACCAAATAAATAAGAATGAGAGAGAGAGAGAAAGGGAGAGAATGAAGGCAAAATAATGATCGTAGATTGCAATAAACTTAGTGCTGAACACAGTGTAATTAAAGAACAACACTTACAACCAGTGGTACTTTTAATATTCCTCCTTTCTTCTGCTCCAATTTATCATGGGATATATTTTCTTTCAGAAAAGTGCAACATGCGAGACTGCAGGAAATGAAAGGCGTCAAGAAGGCAATTTCACCTTTGATAATGACCCTACCGACGATGATTCGCGTGCTTTTCGTTTTCAGCACCAGCAATCCATATTTTCCCCCTGCCCGACTGTCCAAAAACTAACCCAAGCTAAGGACTATGTGGAGTCCCTACATCAAAATGAGCGTGCACCATTACTCTACGGCAAAAACAATGTCATTGTTCAGCCCGTAAGCACGAAAAAAGCATTCTCAAAGCTGATAAATGCTTTCTTTTTTTGTAAATCTGTTAGATTTGTTTATACTTTTAATCTTCCTATCTCGGCTAATTTTTACGCTCAATTTACCTATTTGACTTGTAACAGTAGGAATGCTTTCCTTTTGTGTCAAATTATATCAACAGAATGAAACAGCAAATAGTGAATCCAACGCCGTTTCTCTAACCTTCTGAATTATATGGATTCAAATTTGGACGCGATTTCATATCAGTAATAAATTGATTCCTCATAATTACTAAAATACTCTACATCTTAATATTTCAATAGGAGAACCTCTTGTTCATTTTTCTTGCGAACAAAATTCAAATGTCACTTAAATAGAATGCCATCTTAGATAATAAGCTCAATAAGTCACCGCTGGCTATTTCCATGATAATTTCAGCGTTTTCATGACACATTTATAGCCTTTGTATAATGGGAGTTCTACTAATAGCAGTCTTAATTGAACAAACATGTGAGTACTTACAAACAGTAAGATTATAAATCAGTGGAAAAAATGTTAGTAGGAGTTAAGTTGAAAATAGCTACTCCTTGTTGTTTAGGTTGGAAAATGTTGTTTTGGGCGAAATTTTCCGTTTGTGTTACTTGGTTTTCCACAAAAGCGAGGTTTAAAACGAGTTTCTTCAGTTAATGCGAAATCGAGAAGAAATTATTGAAATGAAATCTATTTTTGTCAAGTGAGCTTTTGCCACGAGCGCCATATATATATATATATGCCACCCAACCCTTTGGATGATTGCAAATGTCGCTTCGTAGATTTAAAACGCCATTGTAAATGTCGCTAAAATGCGCAAATAGAGAGACACAAATAAATTATTAGCGTTCACTGAAATTATAGCCCAATTATCCGGCTATGGTCAGTGTCGACTGGCTTGAAAGCTTTCCTATTTCTTGCACTTAAAAGATGCTATGAGCAAAGAGGTTAAATTTTGCGTTTGTTTCTTTCCTTTTATCAAATTGTCCACATAAATTTGGTTAGTCCAGTTAAGATAGTTTTGGCCAAGGTAAGTTTTGAAAGTATAAAGTAGAAAAAGGGATGAATCCTTCTCTTCTTCTTGGTCATGCTTTAGAGTTTGAGTACCACTCGGATTTCTGGTTACTTATCGATGCATAAAACGGGTACCGATGAGGACTCTGGTATCAAATTAAAGTGGGCGCCAAATAGAGCAATGTCGGTGTCTCAAGAGCATGAAGAACAATGGCAGACGAAGCGAGTGCAGAATCAACCTCGTCTAAATGGTCAAGATCTCATCAAAAGTACCGACGATGTGTCTAACATTCTGTTTAATGAATCGTAAGTTGTACCCTTTATTAGTTATTAATGGGGAGACGACTGAATTGTAATTATATGGCTTTCAGTGCATCAAGTGGCGATTACCATATTTTGAACAATCAACCTCTTCGTCATAATAATTGGCCAATAATGTTTGCTCATAATTATTGACTATCTAATTATACTTAAACGTCCTATGAAGGCCTTAATAGTAATGTGTCGGATGTGCAAAATATGCTTTCAGTAAATCCCAGTTTGTATATAGCACCATATACAGAACAGCAAATGTTGCAACTAATGCTTCTAAATCCACCCCTGTACGATAGATATCAGGGCAAATTTTCTCTGTATTTTGTAAAGATTATTAAGTAGAACTTCTAATGCATTGTTCTTAAATTGCGTCTCAACGGGATTGAATTCATTGAGTGTCAACGAAGAGTACCATTAATCTAATTTAAAAAAATAAGACGGAAGCTTCAAAGCAATATGTAATTAACTGGAGTTTAAAGGTGATAAAATACTTCTGGAAGTAGTGAGCATGCAAACTACTCCAAGTAGTACCTTTCTCGACATTTAGTTAATAAAGAACGTTCGCCTTAAAAATACGTTTAGCTGAACTCCTCTGTATTGACTTTTTTTGTATTATGGAACGGTCTCCTTGTTTTTTACCATTTACTTATTTAAATTTGATCGAGAATTTAAAATTTAATCTTCAAATTTCTTGCAATTTGGTAGTTACTGGGACTTTGCGTTGGACATTGACATTAAGAAGGTCGTGTACATACACTGTCATCGACGCTGTAAGTTTTGCATTTTTGTCACTATTATGGTATCTTTTACCTATTTCACTACTCAAATATGTATGAATCTTTTATTTAAATTATTATTTTACGTTATTTTGTATAAGTTATTATTACATTTATAAATGCAAGTTATTAATTATTCTGAAAAAAATTTGATAATTTATATATATAAATATTGATTACGAGTAGCAAGTCTCTTTTAATTTTTCATAGCAATTTTATTTTTGTGTCATGCTGAGAAAAGTTTTGATTTTTCTTTTGAAATTTGTCCCGCCTATATGTGGACATAGATCATCAGTAGAATGTGTCAAACAATCGCCCTTGTTTACAACGGAAATTTTCTCCGATCGTTTTCATTCTGCCCTGGAAAATTGAAACAGCAAATTATTTATACTAAATCCAAAAAGATTTTACATTTTTTAAAATTATTTCATTTGATTATCTTTGGGTATTTGACGTCTTTCATAAGGGTAATTTATCAATTTTCATTTTGAATTTACGCAGATGGTGTAGAAGTGATTGCATTGGCAGCAGTAAATATATCCAAAGAGGTAATAATAACGTACCATGGAGTATTCATAAATATCAAATGAATTCGCTCATTGACTTCTACTTTTCTCTTGGGGTCTTGCATCATTACCGATTGAAATTTATTCAGCCATGCTTTTGCCTGCGTATACAAGCTTATCTTAAGGTAGTCCTTTTGGTGATTACCATGAGTGAGTTATAGAAAATGAGGTGGGCTTCGTTTACTTGCACTTTGTTATCTATTTCACAGCGAGTGATTATGTGGGAAATGCACTTGGAGAGGCGTCATTTATACTTTAAGGGGACTTCCTCGATTGTAAGATAGACTTTCTTCGAGGTACTTTACTGCAGTGGGTATACATTTACGGAGATTGTTTTAAGGGAGCAATTTTATTGTAAAGTGCATTTCTACTCCCTTGAATTTTGGAATTTCATTCTCTAGCAGTGGGAGATTAAAATGAAAAGTAATCTGTTTCCTGGACTTTTTTTTTAAATTATCATTAAAATTGTGCGAAAATATGGTCAGATGTTGTTTACGACTCGTATAATGACCCAGAGTTAACATAGGTTGTTTTTCTCTCTTCTTCAACTTAATTCGAGGTATTAAATCTATTCATGTTCTTGTTTTGTATATGGTCACTTATATTGTCTCTAAAATTAGTGTGCTGTTTTGTAACGCACACGTACACCGTCTATTATGCTAGCTGAATAATGATAGCTAGTATTGTTGAATAAACTGATGAAAGAAAACGTGTCATAAGATACAACCTTTCTGCCAAACTCGAGAGTTGATAAATGTTATTTTTCGCTTGTACAGCGATGGCGCAGTGGTCAACTCACATGCCACCATTTTAGAGGGCACAATGTCACATATTTGGGTGGCCAGAGACACTGATTTTATTCTGGTAGACTAAAAGGAGGCAAAATGAATTTTACTTACAATACCATCTTCTGCATCTATTCTAAAGTGTTGTTGACAATTTCCTTGGAGTCTTGGAAGGCTTGTCCTTCAATCCATTTAGGGCTTACTACGTTAAGCTTAGTGGTTTCATAACTCTTTTTCTTTGATGTATTTTGTGGCTCTTTCAGAGTATTACATTCTAATCTATCACAATAGCGACCTCTCACTCTAGTTCAACTGTTGTTGTCAATGGTAATTCGATGAGACATAGTTTTTGTTATATTTGTAATTTAACATGAGCGTTTTCGTAAATAAAAGCACTATGCGAGATTGTTTGTCTTTTTGAGAAGCAGGGTTATTAGTCTTTACAATTTCCGTTTTGTTTCATCAGTAATTAAATAAGTACTCTTTTAGGCAAATCCAATTGATTTGTGTCATTTGTTATCTTCAATAATGAATACTTTCATTTTCGATTGCCAGGTGGTTAGATAAAATAGTAGTTATCATATTATTAAACCCACTTTAATTTGAATTAATCGCAGTAGGTATCATAATAAAAACAATTTTTTCGTGATTGAATCGATTGTGTCAACATCCATATGACCTGTTTGTCTACAAAGCTGGCTTACATTACGTTCATCAGATAAGTGGATCTGTGCATTTTTAGTTTTCATGTTAAAGAGAGTGTAGGGAGCCTTTGATCCACAAGGATTATTCATTGGTTAATGACTTTTAAGGCATTTAGTGAGTTTATCCATCTAACTCAGAGGTCCCTAAAAGGTATACTGACGTTACACTTAACATCATAATCCAACAGGACATTCTGATGTATGTCTATTGGGCAACTCTTGCCCTTTGTAGGACCTAAAGTATCTGGAAATTGAGCTCTTGAAGTCACCGTTGTTTGTCAGTTTTTGAGGCTGTATCTTTAAGATTTGCTCCGCCAATCCGATCGCCTTTAAACACCAGATTTCTCTTATCGGAATACATCTACCTTGATCCTATTTCAAACGTATTTGATAACCCATCCAATTCATTTACTGATTCGAACTACCATGGAAACAAGCAGTCATTAGTATTTCTGAATGGGCACACATTATAAAAATACATCAAAATTAGCAAAAATGGAGTAGTTTCGAAACTAAATTCGATTCCTCCAATTCTAAAAAAACGATTGAACTCGAAAATTCATATTTATGTTTATTGTTTCTCTTTACATACTACTTTAAAAATTTTGCAATAATCAAATGCATTTTTTGACTGTTTGTCAGTCTGTATATATTCTTCTGAAATAATAAGTGAGTCAGCGGATTTAATTTGTCGTTTGCTGAATAAATTCGGCCAATATCTAATTTGTTTCAAATAAGTGCCTTGAGCTCAATATTGAATATAATCGTTTTTCGAAGTTCCCATTTTTTGTTAGATTTGTTTAAAATCAAGCATATCTTCGACAGTGGTATAGTGTTCGGCACAGTCCATACGGGGGGTGATTGTCACACCTTTTTAATTATTTTATATGAAGAATGGGACTTTCCTCTTGTTTATTGCTTTGTTTATCTATTCCGAATATATTGTATTAAGTATAATTTAAATAATCCATATGGTATTGTTTTAAATGCTAAATTCCATTAATTAATTCTATTATTGGTGCTAACTTGTCTTGTGCATGCTTCCTCAGATTTTGATGACTACGGAGGCACAGTGATACTAGTACGGTCCGACGGAGTCCAATATCCCCCATTGGATTTTCCCACCTTTTCTCAGGTCATCTCCTTTATGCAATGTCTAGAAACCCACTTGGCTCCCAAGGGTTCTCTCACTCCCTCAACAGATGAAGTCAACTGGAATGAGATTAGTGAGTTTATGCATTCTTTTTTCCAATTATATCGGTCGTGGGACTTTTCTATTGTTTATAAGTGTCTGATTAACTCAGATTCATGTTTTTATCTGAGCCATTATCGCAATTAAATGCGGTTTAGAATATGAAATCAAGAATCAAAAGTAATAAACATCTCTTACATCCACGTAAAGTCCTGCTTTGGAGAATTTCATTCCTACAATTATAAATCATTCATGAAGTCATCTCTAAGCGTTAGTCATTAAGAAGTTTTCACTCCTCCAATTAGTGGCTTCGGTAACGTATGGTCAAAATGCCTACTTGCAAAGAAGACGAGATCTTTTGATGTACTCAGTTATTTCGAATGCCAAGGCGTATTGGCATTGATCAATTCAATCGCCAGTTCCTCTATGAGTGACTCCAAATTCCCTTCATCTAAAATAAATGTTGGGAGGTTCTTTCCTTCGCACAACTTTGAAATCTTAGTTTTTATTCATCTAACCAGTTTTATTTACTTGAATAAGACTCCAATTCAATCAAATAATGGATGTTAGTTCCTGTGTAGTGCGGAGGGAATAACGGTTGACCTCTTTAAATAATTTTCTGATATAAATGCTAGTCTATAAATTTTTCCATAAAAAATCGCTTCTACGTCTTCGTCATTTTTGAAAAATTCGATAAAATGATTATGATTAAAATTTGTATAATTAAGAAAATTGTACTTTTGTCAGTTGTACAGCCGTTTATATAGGTTTTATTTAATTTTCTTGTTTGCCTCATGACCTCAATGGAGGGCACTTGTGGGGTAAAATTAGCTTATAAATGTCGGCAGAAAAAATAAGGACATGCTTAAATTTAAGTTGCAATATTTATTTATATCAAATGGCAGGCTTTATGAAAGTTATCATTAACCCTTTAGTTGACTTCGGGCTTACCAGAGGGGAGGAACATCAAGGTCACAAAAAGTCGAGAGGAGGGGTGGGGCGGGGGGGGGGGGGGGAACAGACACAAAGGTAGAGAAAAATGTAAGGTGAGGTGAGTACTGTGGAAGTGGCCGAATATGACACACAGTCGGGTCATGGTAGTTTGAAGTCAACTGCCGGTTTATAGACTTTTTTGCCGTATGAGTGTACGTTGCCCAGGGTGCACCACACCCCAATTTAAAGTATAAATGTTTATCTACCTCACATTCCCACCTCCATCATCATTTATTGTGAATAAATAAGTTCAAGTTATCTAAATGTGAATCGACTTTGTTAATTAGAAGGACAATTCAGATAAATTTGTTTTTATGAATAATTTAAATAAAAAAGCAGTATTTGTAACATTTGGTTTTGACCTATCGCTTATTACATGAATGTTTTTAAGCATTTGACCTTTGAGTGATATTTTCCGGAAAACTTTAATTCACCTAATTCTTGATGTTGATCAAATCTAAAATAGCTTCTCGGTCATTTCAATTCTCTCTCCTCATAGTCTGATAAATAATCATCTTGAGTAAAATCTACTTTAACACACTAAGCAGTAAGTAGATATGATTGCGTGAAAAGATGTTTTGTCCTTCTTCCTGTCCGATTTTCAAGCTAAACGGCATTTCATGTTAGTGTATCTTCCTCTTCAACTTTTTCATGCTATCGTCATTTGTCTGAGGGCTTTAACGTCAGTGCTCTTGTGTTACAATTAAAGTGTATTTCCGTTGCGTCACTTGTAAGGGAAAACTATGTGCTCTCGGCTTATGCCATATAAATCACCCTGTCTTGATTTAAAGTCGAGGGCACCAGTCAGGCCTATTTTGTGCGTTCTGCAACTCCCTTTTAAAGTTAATGAGTTCACTGTTGTAGTAGATAAAAGGTATAATCTTAGCCCATAAGCGTAGGGAAGTCATTAAGGAGGTCCCCCCTCCTTTAGATTTTCTAGTTAGATTTTTTTAAGGGAATAGTTAGAACATTGCAATGTCACAATTTCAATTTTAAAAATGGCTGACTTCAAAGTTTTAATGAAAATATTCAAACATGGTAAAGTAATAAGTATTTTTGTACATCCAGGTAAAATTTCGGACGCCGTTAATGACCGTACTCAATATAGCAATTCATTTATAGATCCTACAAATTAATGGTACTAATTGAACAATCGAATGGATAGTTTTTAAATACTATTGTGTTGAAGAAAGTACTCTTTTTTGCGTCTTCACACTCCCACTTTTTACTTGAAATGTGTATTTTGGAGATCACAGTTATTTCATTTTCTCTCATTAAAATTGTACGTAAATGGAATATGATCACTATTCAATTAACGACACTTCAACATTCATCAATCGATACTTCACATGTCAATTTTGTAGCGCCGAAAATGCAGAAGATGGATTAAATCGACTTAAATTGGAATATATTAATTAGATTTGTTTCAGTGAGCTGTGTAATTTAAAATAAAGTGTGATTTTGTGTCCTGGGAAAATTAATATACATCTAGTATCAATAATTGAGAAAGAAATTGGGGAAGAGCATTTTACAAAGTCGGTGTTCCTATCTTTTTTGTTTTATTAAGCATGCTATCAAGACATTACGTGCCTAGAAATGTTTTGGTTACAAACAACTGTAGGACAAAGCTTAGTTTAAGTACATTGACCTGTGAAATGAGATCGATGCTCTCTCAGGCCTTTAATCCCGTGACTTCGCATTCCCTTATCTTTGCTTTTCCTGAATCAAATTAAGCTGTTAGTCTTCCTTAAATCTAGCTCCTACTAGCCATTCTTTTTTGCAGTGGGACCAACGAAAAATGGTTCCTCCCCCGTGTCTCTGACGCAAGACAGTGGGCTGCTACCTTCACCGACGATTAAAAAACAGACTCAATTCTGCTTCCGTATTGACATAGCAGAAACTCTGCCAGTTACAGTAAGTCACTTTTTCCCTTCCTGGAAACTTACTTTCATTTGACTCTTGTGGTTTGAACACGGGAGTTATTCACAAGCGTGTTTTTTAGAAATACAATGTAAGGTTCATTATGAAAATAATAGCATAGTAATTGGCGTATTACTCAGTTTAAATTTTTAACTAAATGACGACATAGCGTTAATGCTTTAGGTTCTGATAATTTTAGGTACAAGAATTATTTGAACTTTTTCTTCCTCTTATTCTCTTGGACTGGAAACCTACCAAGAATTTTTGATGATATTTTAATTAGTGCTGTTTAGCGTCCGTTGTTTTTTATAAAATACGAAAATTCCAGATCTGTGCACTTTTGCATTTAATTATCTAAACTTAGATAATTAAGTAAAGCTATCTCTCTCCACATCTTAGAACATTCTTATTCGAAAAATTTACAATTTTTACCTAAGTTTTATCACTTTTTATGAAGACTAAATTATTTTCATAAATTCCAATTTTCTACCAATTTACCTGAAGTGGCTTGAAAGTGACGTCACGAGACAATAATATGCGTAAGGCTGTGAGGTGCTATCTGCTAAGCAGGTACTGTTGGCGATAGATTTACTTACTCATTGTCAGGCGGATTATTGTGCAACCACACTTGAATGAACTAGGTCGCTAAGCCTCCTTGGCAGTAACTTAATAGGCTGTCTTTTGAAGTGATATTTAGTTTCTTTACCGCATTGCATGCTGCTTTCATTGCCCTATGAGTACATGTTTATCGTCTTACCTTTCTCGCTGTACTTATAATTTAATTTGGTATGCATCAGCTTGAAAGTGAGTAGGACTCAAAAGCGCAAGCTGTTATTTGTTATTTTGTAGGCGGGGGGTGGTGAGGGGAGGGGGAGGGAGTTGTGACAGTTAGAGGGGCTTGTAAATGATACTTTTTTTGAGATTTTTTTTAAATTGGCATTCCTTATTGTGAAAGACGAAAAAAGTAGTATATGATCTTAAAAGCACATTTAAAATAAGCTCTATACATGACCCTAAAGTTAGATTTTTTGTGCTAATAAATCAAAGAGCATGACGTTGAGGTCTCTTAATGAAAGCTAAATAGCAGTTTCAAAGATTTTTCAAGGCAAAACTTAATGCATGTTTTTGGCTAATTGAATTTTATTACTGAGAGCTACGAAAATTTGTGAACTTCTCTCATTATCTTTTTTTCTAACCATTTAGATCATTTTAGAAGCTCGGTATTTGGCAAATTAGTATTAGTATTAAAATGCTAATTATTATGTCTTTGATGAAATTTTATCACTTGTTCCAACGATAAGAATAGTTTTGTTATGTGGGTGATAACCGAAATAAATAGGCCATATTTGAATTCTTGAAATATAGACTTCGTTTGATCCTATTACTTTCACCTGTAAACCATTTTTCTCAGAAATGTGAAATTTACACGTCTGATTTCTGTAGATCTTGACAGTGAAATTGCAATATGAGCTGTGAAATGTGCCATGAAATGTATTTTTAATAACGATAATCGAAAGAGATTAGAACAGCGTACCTTATCAAGAACTTGATTGCATTGTTAAATATTCCCAGGTTTGTATAATTAGAGAATACTGCAAGCGAGAATATTTTGACTTGTTGTCTCGAACACTACTGATTTTTTTCACTTCATCGTTATGCTTATAGATCAGATTGTCTTCAAGCTCCATTTTATCGCAACAATAGAAATGCAAAAGACAGTATTCAGTTTGAAAGAGTTAACCTGTACTCTCCAATAAATGTTTGTCCAAAATTTATACAAGAGTACATTCAAATTAATATTTGAAAAAGCCTCTAATCCTGTTGCTTTAATGCGATATTTAGAGTTGAAAACACGTTTTGCTCTCTTCTCAAAATCAGGATGTTGCAATAATCTAGGAATCTGTTAATTTATATTCTTGCCGCAAACCTCATTCCAATACTTCAATTCTAAAAGGAGCTAGAGAAATCCTATTGCTGTCCAGATTATTTTTCTCTTGCCTAGGTTACTGAAATACAGTGCTCTACCTTTTTATTTGGCTACTGTTAATTCATGCGAGAAAATAGAATTGAAATAGAATGGAATGCATTCAGGGGCGCTAAATTATATTTTTTCATTTAAGAAACAGGAAACTGGGTTCCGCTTCTTTTCATCAACCCGGCGAAATGGCCCTCGAGAGAAAGCTCCTTCCACGGATAACTTGAATAACACTAGCAAATCCAGTACCCCTTCTGAAATTCTTCCACAAATCCCTGTCAATGCAATTGATGCATTCTCCAATACCTACCATACAATGCAACATCAAATACTCACCCGTGTATTCAACGGATGTGAGTTCCTTGAACATTGTGCTTTATGTAATCATATACTACTGAAATGATAGGTAGTACTAAATGATTATTGAAATTAAACATCTGCCCTTAAACCAGGGCTATTACTTAGGATCGAGGAAAAATTTTGTAATTTTTTGTTAATGCCTTAATCGTTCTGATTTACCTTTAAGGGCTGGCATATACTCGTTCAATAAATCAAATACGAAATAAACTGCAAAATCTGGTCTATCCACGATACTTGATGCCGAAACCTCCACCTACTGAACCGGAACCCCTTACGGCAGATTTCTGGCACAAATTTCGACATTCTGGCGGAAAGGTGCGAATTTTACAATTTGTTTACTGTTGCTTTTTACTTGGGCATGATCATCCATAGTGCGCTTGTATTTTATTCAGAAGCTCTTCCGTTAAATGTTACCTGTTTCTCCTGTGTTTGACGCTTATGTTGAACTGACTATTATATCAATAGCACTAAAGGTATTTAATAATCAATCTAAGTGGAGAGTTAGTGACGAGACAAAGATATGATCCTGTTGAGGATTGCTACACTAATAAGCCTTGACTTATCCTCGGTAATATCTATGGCAAGTATGGAAAGGCTCCCGAAGTTAGCTAAGCTACGTCAACGATATAGAGGAAACAGACGTAAGGCGTGGAACACGTCTACTTGTCTGTGTCTAACTGACCCGAGGCTTAGTCATGAAATGCAATTTAGGCTACATTTAACATGTCATGACTATCGATTGTCGGCTGGCTGAAAGGTCTCTTCAGTCGTGACCTTATTTGCTCCCTACTGTAATTAGCATTACGGCCACACGTGATGACGACGGGATAAGTAAAGCGCTGCTCTTTCCAGAATGTTCTAACGCGCATAGGGTTCTTTGGTTCAGCCATGTCAGCTTAGTGCTCCCCACAAGCCCACCAAGTGTTTCTATTCCGTGATTCTTTTGTTAATTTAAATTGACGACTTCATATAAGTAAAATAACAGTTTTTTTTTCATTATTTAAATCTCAGCTAGTGTATATCCAAGCTACTCGATATTAATTTAAATTGTAATCATTTATTAGTTTAAAGAGATTCAATTTTTAACTAGACAATGTTACATACATAGACGCATAGCTACCAATTGGGGTGCAGAGGTTGGTGCAGTCACTTGATTGTTTGAATACATAACCATATGATTGTAATAAAAATAAAAGACTTCTGTTTTTTAGGTATTTTTAATTCAAAGAAACAAACTCTCACATGCGGATAATTGCGGTTACTTTGTGCAGTAGATGATACTTTGTAGAGTATATTAATTACAAATTTTATATAGCAAACGATAAACAATGAAAGCTAGAAAACAATTCTTAACTCGTGAATAAATTTAGCAAAAATCATTTTATGTATTCCTCCAAATAATTAATTTCACTTGTGGTTTTCATCTTGTAGCAAAATTTAAGCGAAGTTGTATTTAGAACTGAGGAGTTTGTGAACCCATCGAAGATTTTTAGCTTACCACAAACTGAAATAAATACTCTATTTAATAGTCGTTTTTAGTCTATATTAAACAATCTGACCCAAATAATGGATAATTCTATTTAACATTTAGAAAGTTGGACTATCTGACCTAAAAATTAATTGTTAACTAAGATTTCGTTTAAATCTGAAATGTTTTGCCGGGGAAGGGTGTATTTTATGGATAGGAGGAAGGCATTGATTTATCATTGAAACGGCTTTAATTTTAATGTCAAGTCTTTGCATTCGCCCTTTTTTAAACCACCATTGTTTTTGGCTCTACCTAAAGGATGGGGAAAAATGTGTATTAGCTATAACTTTCTCTTTTTTAATTTTTTTATAATATTTACTATAAATCACTTATTTTTTTAGACAAACCACATCCGAGAGATTTACGAACGTGTATATTTTGGTGGATGTGACCCAACACTGCGCCGATGGGTTAGTGAAAAATATTATAATTTATGTCGAACCCTAATGTTTATTATCAGGTAATATGTTGGTACAGTCTTGCTGATATCTGAACGTTGGCTCATTCCGTCTATAATGAACATAGAGCTTTTTATTTGCATGTGAGTATAGTCTATATTTTGTTATGTAAACATCTGCCTCTACCTCCCCACCCCCTCCTCACCAACAAGCAACTCCGCATGAGATTTCTGGCAAGATCTTTCCATATGCCATTTGCCTTTTAACTCATCCCTATTTTCTATTGTGCTTTTCTACCGGAAGTCGAGTGAGTGGTAGTTTTACTTTGAGATATTAGCTGCCTTCAAAGTTACTTCCACTTATGCTCCTGTTTCTTTTCTCACGTACTCTATCAGGGGATCATCTATCGAAAGCAATTTTACACGCAAAGTGCTGACTGGGCACTTTTATCTCAAATGCTATGGCCATTAAGTCAAAAGGTAGATAGTTGACTGTCCTAAATTTGCCTTATGCATTAAGTGTGAATAGTTTGAAAACATGATATGTTAAAATAAAATAAATAAATATGTGACCTGCATCCACTGGGAATTCGTTTCAAAGTGAGTGATTCGCGATCCTAAATAGTTCGCTATGCTTGTTTTCCGTATTTTCCTTGATTTAATGCCCAAAAATCCTGTTTATCCGTCTGACAAATGCGTAAAATGATGATAAAGGAGGTTGTGGGAAGACCCTACCTCATCCCGACTGTCAAACGTGAACTTACTTGACCTTGACTCTTTACCTAGCATGCTTAACTTGGTGGATTAGTCATTGTCCGGGCTTATTTTCTAGACGTTTAGCTAATATGCTATTTTAGTTGGTCATTTCCTTTTAATTTGGACGAAATTTATTGCATAATAAAAAAAACAAAAATACCATTTATATTGAATTTAATCGATAATTGTCATTTAGATATAAAATCTCCATAAATATCTGCTAAGTAGTACAAATTTCATTCTGAATATGCCTAATTAACTCTATAGTAATTGTTTGATTGGAAAGTTTATAGAAAATTTCCCTCCATCTTTTTAGTTATTAGAATGGAGAATCGAGAGGAAATACATTCTTGATTGGTGCTACTGTGAGTTTTTCTGTTGCTGTTAGTGCCATGAAATATTACAGTTGTCAAAACGTTTTCATGCTGTAGGCAAGTAGGAGCATGATTAAGAATAGCTTATAAAGGTGTCACCTCACCTTCTGGGGGGTCACCCTTAACTCCGCTAAACAAACGTTTACTCAAAATTCGATTGGACGCTCTGGCCAAAATTCGATGATGCTAAACGTGAGTCAGATCGGGCTGAAGCCGAAGACAAATCATATCTGAACTCTGCATGATATATATTTATTATTCACATTTTAGCATATATGATCTAGTGCATTGATGTAAAATATACGAATTGCATATGAAAGAAAATAAGTCAACTATCGCACTTTAAGACCTTAAACCGTGGGCAGTGTCGACTGTCACTTTATCGTCTAACTTGCTTAAATATCATTAAACACTTTAATCGACCTGATCTTTAGAATTTCCCCACATGCCTTTGAACATTGGTATGTGTTTCGGGCGGAGCTAAATGCATGCTCATAGATAATTCATTTGTGTATGCCTGAATATCCTATTACAAATGCAAAAATGACGGTTGCTTTTTGGTAATGTTACTGATAATTTGCTTTTTTGTTATTAACATTAAAAATGGAGAAATTTTAGTTTAACTGCCATTTAAGTGTGGTACAATGTATGATTTATTACAAAAGTCGAACTTTTCAATTTTCGAAACCACTTTTTTGAGAATATTTCATAAATCAAGCTCTCAAATAGTAAATCAATCTTGATCTGTGCATCTTCTCTAGTTCAATTCATTTGTGAATTATGGAAATGAATTCAAATATTTCGATATCATCAAGGAAATTCATCCAAATATTTACGGCGTTAATGAAAGCGAAATTATCATTTCATAAAAAAATCTGCCTAGGGCGATTTTCATTTTAATTCCTCTCCATTAAACTCGACAATAACTTTTACCCTCAAGAATAAACATTATTCGCCACGTTATATTTTTTTACTTGCGCTTCAACAGCATTTTAGCTCATTATCAGAATGCAACCATCTTTGCTGTTAAGTCTGCATAACGCGAGCTTTCATTGGCTGATCTCAAGGCCGTTGCAATCGATACAATCTCTGCAACAGCTGCTCAACATATCAAAGCATTGAGTCCACCCCCTTTTCCCACATCGGTTTTACCTAAGACAGTCTGTTCATGCCCGCTGACCACCGCCTCACCTCAACTCCCTCATAAAATCCATGCCTTAACGTTTGTCGCACGCACACACGCGTGCATAAACTCATGTGCTTATGTCTAACAGATGGACCATTAACATGATTGAAATCTTTTTCCCTCGCTCGCAGTGCCTCATCTGCTCCTAAATATCAGTCCCGTTCACTTCAAAATTGATATCAGTGGACAGGAAAAGTCCCCTGGTCTGTCTAATTTCACTAAATCCTGTGGTTGTATGAGATCTGGCTGACTTTTAAAGAAGGGAGTATCCTCAAGTTTATAAAGCTACTGCTCTTCCAGATGGCTTATTTATATTTGACACCCGTTTAATGTATGCTAATGGGGTGTGACTAATCGCTATGGCAACTACATGTGATGCCTAAGTTCGGATGTGTGCGTTAAGTTTGATTAATCTTACCGAAGAGGGGAGGAGAGGAGAGCTGCGTTAAGAAAAGAAAATAAGAAAAGTTATCTAAATAGGTAATTGTACTTGGTACATTTAAGCTGCATCGAATGTGGTTTTTTAGCCTTGGTCTCCCCGACATCTTGTTTCAAAAGTTGATTATTGCGCCTTGTGAACAATGGTTAATGGGCTTTGTTCTAACATGGAGACCATTCGGCTATGTGCCTTAGTAGGTAACCAAAACCTACCATCAAATAGCGAATACTAACCTAATTATGGTGGGATTTCGGTCTTTAGGACGAAGATATGAAACTTAACTAAACACGTTCCTGATTGCCATGCCCTCAGAGTTTGCAAATATGCTGTTTTTAAGCCATTCCGAAGATTCTTAGGGCTTTTTCACCTACTCCGAAATTGTATTTGGTGAAATGGTCTAAAATTGTAGTTTATAGGGTTAAGCTCACAAAAAGCTCATTTCCTTTGCTGCTTTAAGTTTATGCATAGAATATAATTTTAACTGGAGATACTTTTAAAAAACTTCACCTTTTCTTAATTGGCATATTTCCAGATGTAAGTAGAATTTTTTCCAATTCAGTGGTATGCGAAGAGAGATCATGCTATCTGAAAGCTTGTACTCAGCATTTCTCTTGGGTTAGCTATTACTAATTGTGAACCCCTTTTAGTGATTTTGATGTATTACCCTAACGGCATCTTCAAAATGGTACTGACGTACCTTCAGACAAAAAACAAAACAAATCCTTTTACAGGAAGCGAATGCTTATACTTGCGTATTTCCATCTCAGATAGTCCGCTAGAATTTGTCACTCCACTAGCTTACAATTCGTGCCATATCAACACTGTCGAGGCTAGTCTTTTCAGTCACTCTACTATGTCTTGATTTTAATCACGTGTCTGTCTAATCATAAGCCCCAACCCCCCATCCCCACCCCTCAGGGAGTAGAATTCAATCCATCAGCCAATCCACATCAACTTTTGGCTTTCTTCGCATGACTAAGCCCCTCTCCCTCCCCTATTAGACATACTTAACCAATGGGGATCAAAATCTTGACCTCTTATGCCACAAGATAAGTTTTAACAGCTGTGCTATATGTAACCCTGTATAAAATCCATATTTCATTAGTTATCTGATGTGGGAAACGGAATTAGGCCACCTTTACCTGAGTTTAAGGTGACACGAGGACATATCCCAGGCATTCCATTCCAATCGGTAAAGAACTAAGTATGATTGGTTGCGTAATAAAAGCATATCGATGGGCGCAATCCCATGGGTGGAATTACTATAACCGCTCTTCACCAGTATTCAATGCTTTGAAAGATAGATAGAGTGGTAATTTTCTCTAAAGGTTTACATTCGAAAAATTCGCTTAACTATGAATTAGACTATTTTAAATAACATTTTATTGAAGATATTCAGCTTCACTTTTGAGGTTGGTGTTTAAAATTTTTTTTAATCAAGACACTGTGTTTTGATTATCACAAAATAAAGGAAATGTTCAGTTTATGCTCTTAGGTTTTATAAATTTAGGTTTTATTTTGATTTACAATTTCGATGACTTCGAGAGGAATAGCGGTTAATGAAGACAGGATCCCCAATACTAATTTCTACTTCTTCTAGATCAAAATAAGGCCACGTGCCTGGATATTTCCCATAAGTAATATAAAACAGTGAATCGAAATTTTTATGAAATTTTTCCATGAATCAGACTACATTTTATCTCCTATAACATTCTGGCTCAATTTGTCACTTCTAGCAAGAAAATTGTTAAGTGATCGGCCTAAAAATTTCAAGGGATGTGAAGGGAATGGAAGCAGGAATGAATTATAAGTTCCTTCACTTTCATCAGCTGCAACTACCTGTATAATTTACTATTGACTGCTATTACTAGAATGAACTATTTGTAACAAATAGTTTAGTTGTTTTGCAAAGTACGAGACTATTGTTCTCATTGGTTAGACTGCCATTTAGAAAAGTGTAATTTAAGAATTTAAGAGGCCTGGAACATGTGCTACCTGGTGACATAGGTCCCGTACTTTATACCATTGCAGAATTCTTTAGTGTACATGTACAATTATAAAATAACTGGAACCATTTCTAAGTTTAATAGGATGGGGAGGAGCTTAAAATGAATTGAAGTTTAGTATTCTTCATTAGGAAACGTCCTTGAAATTTGGTAGGTTTTGTTCAATTATAAATATACCCAACACGCAGACTGGCACTCTTATTTTCTTCGAATGCCAGAAACAATAAACTTTCAAATGAAGACGCCATTCAAGAAAACAACGGCACATATAAAGAGGTATCTTCCTCGAGGTGAACTAAAGCGCTCTGAGTCTCCTCGGTAGTCTTTCATTTTGCTTATAGACCCTTGCTTGTCGTTCTTATTACTGAGCATAGTCTTATGAGTTTCAAGTTCTGTACCCTTAATTAAATGAACGATTATGTAACAATTAGTTCAGTAGATAACAAGTACCAATAGGTATATTACATTCCTGAGATATGTTTAAATATCCTATTCTTCTCGCAAAGCAAGTATGGTTATTCTATTTGTTGTTCATGATGTGAAATGATAATGGGAATCTATTTTAAGATATGCTAGTTAAAATATCCAACTTCGGTTTAATTTTGATTTCTCCTATAGGTATGGCCATTTCTCTTGGGTCATTACCCTTGGAATGCTAGTGCCAAAGAGATGAAGGAGATCGATCGAAACACACGGATGGCCTACGAACGGTCGGTGTCCGAATGGCTCGCCGCCGAGGTTATCATCCTTCAACAGCAATACCGCGCTCGAAATTCTGTTGCTGAAGCGGCTGCAGCACTTGATTTACAACGATCAGCAGCTAAAGAGGCTCCAAAGAGAGTCAACAGCAGATCTCGTAGTGTTTCTGGCCGCCAGGAACAGACTGTGGAAGAGGTTATTATTTTCCATTAATTTCTATTGACCTTGCGAATCTCTTTAAAACTGTCAT
Organism: Hymenolepis microstoma; assembly: GCA_000469805.3. Lineage (NCBI taxonomy): Eukaryota > Metazoa > Platyhelminthes > Cestoda > Cyclophyllidea > Hymenolepididae > Hymenolepis > Hymenolepis microstoma. Next base: position 28,303,499 of record LR215989.1, read on the forward strand.
TGGTCATTTCCATTAAGTTTTTCTGTGAGTAAAAATTATCTACCAAATGAGTAGGACATCTGAGGCTAGAACTGATCATATCACGAGCATATTTCTATCCTCACTTCAGAAACCGAAAGATAGAACTAGATGCGCTCATGCCTTCATGATATTGGCTGTTTCTAGTTGTAATTCGGATTTGTCCTTTTATTATCTATTTTATGGACCATAATTTTGCATCGAGAGAATCTAGTATCGATTACTTCATGGTAGATAGATTTAATTCAATTTTGAAATTTAACAAAAAATTAAATGAACTTCATGTACTTATAGGATATTCTGATTTACAATTTTATATAAAATTCAAAAGTATAATTTTATTAGAACATTTTTAAATAATATTTACGCTGAGTGCAGTGCTTTTCAAGAGTTCTACCACGTTTTTCCTTGAGAAATCCTTCAGCTGTTCTAATGCTCTATTAAAACCGCCAGACAATTTTACCCTAAATAAATCGAGTGGAGGAATTAAGTGGAATTTCCGGGAACACAATGTCAGGCAGTAAACTGACAAATTCAATGGTAATTAACGTAGTATCCTAGTTACTTTTCGCTCTGCGGTCATTTAGAAATATAATTTTGGATATTTAACACTATCTTACCTCCTAAAAAAATTTATTTAATCCAAAACAGTCTTAGTTGTAATATCATCAGTTTATAAATATTGTGTTTTTGGTGATGATATCGTTAATATCTCGATCATGAATTAAAAAGGTGAGCTTGAAAATGGCAGAAGTTATCGTTTGGAGCATTAAATTTTTTATACGTTAATCAATTTTAAATGCATTTTTTGAACAACAAGAGCCTTTTGTTACGTTGAAATGGACTAACTTGAGAATTATTGAAAGTTTTGATGAATTTAATACTAAATTAAACGAGGCAAACATTGATATCGAATTTTCTCCCCCCCCCCCCCTCCCTCCCTCCTGAGTTCTGTATTTTCACATTTTAGTTGCTATCATTCGCCTGGAATCGAGTTAAACGTCGAATTTCAAATGCGGTGAGTCATTACGTCGTTTTATTGCCCATTGCCAGAAAGCGAACCTTCCTTTACTTCTACTATTTCCTGAATTAGTCTATTTAGTCAGCATGAAATGTTCAGCTAATGTTCCTTTTGCAAAATGGATTTGGCAAATTTTCATCCAAACATATAATTAATATGTTAGATGAGAGAAATTATTCGATTATTCGATGTCTCCCAGACTGCAAATATTTTAGTCTTAATATTGTTAATCAAAGTAATTAGCGTTGGCTATTACATTAATTTAAAATATTTTCCAAGCAACACAGCATGCAGAACCCCGAGATGAAATACAGTTGAATAGTGGTGACGCTAGAATGACCCTTAAATGGATGAAGTTAAGGCCAAGGCCATTACAAGATATTCTGAACCCTTCTAACTGCTAATCATCACTGTGATAATCTAATTATCTTTTTCTCATAATGTCTTATTCATCTAATAGAACCTCAAATGGATATTTAGCAAGTATGCACCACAAGATTTCCTTCTGTCCTATTTCCAAATTACTAAAATGAGTGCTAATGCTGGTAACTATAAGCTGGCAGATATTATGTAGCCATGCCAACTGTCGTCCAACAAGTTATCATGTTCCAAAGCAGCATACTATGTTTTTTTTTTCAGTAGAGCAGCGTATTTTTCTCATTTTAGACCACACCGTCGTTTAAACAAGCCGAAGAAAGTGGACATGCAAGTGGCAAGACCGGATCTGCAGTTACCTCGAAGAAAGGTGCGTACATTCCATTAAATGAATTCGGATGAAATTTACATAGGTTTGAAATTTAGTGAAACGATTGTAGTGGCTGATAATTGACAATGAATGATATTTGTTGGAAATTCTACTGCCAAAAAGGTCATCTATAATTAATAGGATATACTTCAAGAATATGATTTTCATGAGTGGTCAATGCACCATCTATCTGCTGAGCTCTATGATCTAGGTAACGGTAGTACTATAATTGATGCTTAATAATGATATCATTTATCAATTAATTCGACAATGTAAAGAGGACATTTTCTCTACTGATTAGGGTGAAGATAAGGGAAAGCAGACAAATAAAAATTACAAGACTTTTGCTTTCATTTAGTTCGGAAATTAATTAATATTGCATAGGGCAAAAAAAAACAACTTTCTGAATTCACTTTTCTCGAGAATAATGGAAGCCATAGTCAATGCGTTATTCATTTGAAGGACAATGACAATTTTAATTGTCAGTTACTTAATCGGTGAGGCGCCGTTTAACTTGAGGCCTTTTCAATTAGAACGCTGTTCATAGTCAATATTATTTCATGCTTATTCTACCCGTCGTCAAATTGATTTCAAAGCCTTGATGTTATCATGGTTACTGCCTCTTCATTAGGGTAGATCTTATCACTCTTAGTGGTGTCTTATGGTGCATATACGAGCTCCTTTGACCAGGTACTGTACCCAATTAATTAAGAGAGCTCTTTTTTTCACCCATAGGCAACGGGTTACCACCACTACCCTCAAAAGGTACTCATGAATCTCGACCTGTTACCAGGGCTAAACACGAATTAGTTGTTAGGACTGACAGTAAGAATTCAGCAGTTCACACTGACGAAGACGCGGAGGACTACACTCTGACGACTACAGACGAAGACGATGTTGTTGAAAATGCAGCAGCTGCAAGTCGAGCTCGTCGCCTGGAAATAGCTCGAGCTCACTCCTGTCCAAACTCCGACAGGCGGACCAAAAGCATTAATGTAGAGTCGTCGGTGAGAGCTGTGAATTCATCTAAATCCATCAAGGAGGTCAACGGGGAGGAAGACGACGTGTTTGATCCTCCGAAGAGGGAGAATGATCAACCAGATAAGCAGTCGGTTCCTACCCCGAGAGAAAGAAAACAGAGTAAATTCTCGAGGGCAGATATCTCGGGTGCTACTTATTCAGTAAGTGACAATATTCAAGATAAAACATGGGATAAATGAGATGTTCCATTGAACACCATGTTGCTGTTCAAATAACTAAATGTTACTCATTGCCTTTAGATTATTTTCGGCTTGTAAGTTAGCGAACGATTGTTAATTTATTAAGATAAGGTCTAGATAAGTTTAGAGTAATTGACTGAGTTGTGGTGTCAGGCAGAATAATTAATTAATGTAGATTTGAATTCTTGAATGATAATTTATGCCTTGAATTACAGATCCAGAAAATGAAACTTTTTGGAAATAATAAAATGGAAGTATTTCACTTTCAGTTTAAGAAAACAATCTAACGGGTTTAACCTCTGCTTTTTACCATAATAATCTATAAATTGTGTACCCAGGTTTTGTTATATTAGTCTTAAAAGTTGAGGCTAGTTCTCCTTTTTATTCTACTAGCAAAAGACTGACTGATTTTAGGAAGCATCAAAAGTGCCATAATAGACTAAAATTAGATTTTAATATGAAATAAATTATATTTTCATACTAATTGAACATATAAATAAAGTATTACTGTAGTTTTAAATGCATAAAGGTTACCCTAAATGCTACTTTAAATTACCACCTTTTTCGTCTGATTTGGTTTGAGGGATCTTCTACTATCCTTTTCTTCAGAGTGAAGTTCTTGAAGCCCTTTCTGTGAATATTCAGAGGATTGATAAAGATGTAGCGAGATGTGACCGAAACTACTACTACTTCTCTAAAGGTAAGATAATTTCTTTGTCTAGCAACGTCTGCTGAGTATCACTCAAAAACAAATCTTATCTCCCATATAGGTTTATCTTCTGGAGAAAACCATCAGGCAACAATGTCGGAACAGTCCACCGGTGGATTGTGTGTCGCCAGTCTCGATATATCTGCTAATCTTTATCGTCTTCGAACTATCATGTGTACATGGATCTGGCAGCACATGAACATCGGATATGTTCAGGGAATGTGCGACCTGCTGGCTCCACTCTTAGTGGTTCTTGAAGACGAAGCTCTGACTCATGCTTGCTTCTCCCAACTCATGGTAACCATGTTGAACAACTTTCCTTTGGTTTCAGAGGCTTCTGTAGTCAATTCAGAGACGGCTGCATCTGCAGGAATAATTCTTCCCCACTTCCTTGAAAAGATGTCTTTTGAGAGGGCGCCTAATCGAAGATATGACTACACAAGGCCGATGACTAAACAGCAGATATTGGAAGAAGCGACTAATCACCGGGATACGAATGGCCGAATCGCAAAACAGAACGATGTAGGGCTATCTCCGAATGGAAGTACGAGGATTACTAGACAATTTGAAGGACTTCGAAACCTTATTGAGGTGAGCCGAACTAATAACCTGTAGAGATGCTGACAAGTTTATATTCAGAACATAAGAAAATCAAGGCTATCATTGAATATTCATGATGTATAGTTTATGAGCTATTTATTTTATAGTTGTAAAATCTAGAATTTTAGTCTGTCTTTTAAGTATATTTTTTATTGAATTACAGTTTGAATAATTGCAGTTGGTTTTATTACCTTAAAATAGCCTTGCCTAAAAGGATTAATCTTTGGACACCTGAAGATGTGCCTCATTCGCCCATTGAAATTCAGCTAAGATTGAATTTCCTAATACTTGATCAACTATAAGCCTAATTGAAATAATGCTACATTTGTTATAATCCCTAAGCGCATTTAAGAAACCTCTCGGTCTCATTAGAGCTACACGAGTAGCTCTTGTGAAAAACTCACATCCCACAACTTCCATTGCTGACCAGAATTTATCATGGCGGCTGGTCACCCCCCACTGCTGGTGGTATGCTGATAGGTTGTGACGTCGCTACTTCTAACTTGAAAAACGTGTACGCTAGACACTAAAAAGATCTAAGAACGGGTTTTCATCTCTCACCGTCGCTATGACCTGATTTGCCTCCAAAATAGCCATCAATTTCAGAACTCAAAAATACGCGTGAATGCGCCTAGGAGGTAGGTTTTAGTCCAAAATTCTGTAAGCTAACAACCCTACTATTTAGCCCATCTAATCGAGTATACAAATCGATTGATTACTTAAGAGTGATTATCAAATAATTTATTTGGATAATGTTATTCATCAAATCAAACAATCTTGGGGCCGAGCCGGCTATAATAGATAATTCTGTTGCTCCATTTGCCTATCAGACTTAATTAGTGCGGTTGGTCGAACAGTGACCTTTGAATTCGTAGACAACTTTGTATGATTTCTGAATACCACAACTTGAATATGAAGCAGCCTTCGAGGTGCCATCTTTAAAGTTTGATGATCAAGTTTTTACAGATAATTATGGGCCAAGCTTTACAGAAAAGATTAAGGGCAAATTTTAGTATTCATTAGCAAAATAAGTTAAGAATTTGTTCATTACTGTTTGACCGCCCAGTACTGCATTTAGTGATCACTGAGCAATTTCAAATTTCCATTTATATTGTCACACAAACGGCAGTCGAAAGTGGCTCATTAAACTGAAATGAATAACAATAATTGGCAGAATCGCCAAAGAGATGAAATTTTTGGAGCGGCTTCTTATTCTTTTTAAGAAGATTATTTGCTTGTTCTAATTTGTGAGAAAATGTTTCTCTGATTGAATAAATCTAATACTTATGACAACATGGACTCCGCTCATTTTCAGGTTTTGGACCCAGTTCTCGCGGAGCATATGCATTTAAATGATGAAAACTCTCATCTCTACTTCTATCGATGGCTCCTATTAGATTTTAAAAGAGGCGAGTTACATTTAGCTATTGGTCAATTATTTCAGTTGTGAAATTTATTATATATACTTGTATTTTCGTTATTATAGAATTCAAATATGCTGATGTTTTTCTTGCCTGGGAAACGATTTGGACCTCTACTCGCTTGGTCTGCCCAGATTTTGAAATATTCATAGCATTTGCCTTGATTCAGTATTACCGCGATATAATTCTCTTCTACTGCCTCGATTATACAGACATAATAAAATTTTACAATGGTTAGTTTTCGAGAGCCTTACTATCTGACTATTTTAATGAGATTCAAATAGTTTTAAATGATTAAAGATACTAATTAAACCACCATTTTATCAATAGTTTAGAAAGTTTTGAAGTTTTGTTATTTGATGGCTACATATTATTTTAGAGAGAGCCGAACAGCATGATCTACTGAGATTATTGAGTTTCGCAAGAGATCTAATCTATCGATTACAAACATTAATCTCGTCCATCAACCCCAAACCATCTTCCCGCACCAAAACCCTTCTCTATGATCATTAATACCTATTTTCAAAATGTATCAATTTCACATCTTTTGACATGTCATTTTAATTTAAAACAATGAGATTTACACTTGGCTATTGCTTTTGTTAACCTGTGGCTGTCTCTTCTGTAAATCGTTTTCCAAAATTACCCCAAATTTCAGCATTCTTCCTGAAAGTGTGCCGTGATTGTTCAAGTCTTTCGACCCTTGTCTTGTCCTTTTGTTTGCTTTACCCACTTGTCAACATTTTCCCTCTGCTACATTTTTATTGTTGTGGTGGATTTTGCCTGTAATAGATAGTGCCCAGAAATGCATGAACTTTAATTTCGAAAAAATGGATGGGATATAGTAAGTAAACTGCGAGCAAAGTATTTAGTTTTTCGGCGATATTTTCCAATTGTCTCGATCATTGGAATGATATGATCTCAACCAATGATATTGAGCGCATAATTGTAAAAGAAGATTAGTGAAGTAAATGATCGAATGTATTTTAATTCACTTCGATAAAAATATATATACATACCTGTATCGATAAGGGAATCGATCTAAAAGTATGAAAAGAATTCAAAGAACTTAATTAATGAAATAAAGTAGTGTCTTATGTTCAGGGCTCATTCTTGATTCAATACATTATGATACTGATAGGTGGTTTTTCACAATGCATAAGTTTGAGAATTTCAACAAAATATATATATATACGAAGTAAAACTGATTCAATTCCATAATTTAATTTTCAATGTTTAATAGGTTTGAAAAAATATACTTATATCTAAATATGCCAACCAAATACTACCAATTAAAGCTAATTACAAGCAAAAACAATGCATCTGCTACTATACATGAACATATAGCATTTATATAAGGGTCAGTATTTATCGTTTTACTGAGTAGCAAACACTTATACTACTCTGTGCGCATAGTTTGATTGGTACGTTGCGGCTGCCCTTAATTCCTTTATTATTGACGAGCTGATTAACATAGATACAAAGGGTATAATTTATCGGCCACACGTTATATCTATTTATTTAGTTGAAACCATCTTTTGTCTTATAGTTTTGTTTTATGAATTTTAAGACTTTAATAGGAACAGCTGGTTGTGGTCGTAATATTTTTAATGTTAAACATTGTATTTCTCATTATTAATCCAATATTCCCCTTCCATAATGAAGTTAGATTTTAATGTGTTTCATATATTTTTTGATATCATCAAATTTTTCTGTTATCTAATCTTAATATTGCCTCTGACTTTTCCTTTGTTAGCTTATTGTCAAATATCTACAAAGAAATTCTGATAAAGCAATCAGCGACGTGAATATCTTGTCGAAAATAATTTCGACATGTTTATGAAGCTTATCCCACATGTGGGAGATTTACAAATTCATGATTATAACCAGGCTATTCCTTCAAGTCAAAGGTATTTGTTCTCGATTTATTATTTCGTATTACTCTAGGATTCAATACGATGAAATGACTGCATTTTCAAGGGACACTTCTCGTAGATTTTCGGAAATTAAAAACAATGGAATAATTCTAGCTACTAATTCTAATGGGATGCATTGGGAAATCAAAACTGAGCAATCACATAATTCGGTTTCATGCACTCGCTCCCAACCGATCATTTCTTCAAATCAACGGTAAAATCCCTTAAGCCGTAGAGATTAGATGTCAATTTTATTTTTATCGGTTTTCATCGGTATATCTTATTTTTAGATCCCTGATGCCACTCAATGAAAATTTTCGGCTGTCTAAACGGTATCATGATTCAAGTTGTTCAGATGAAAATAACTTCGGCGTTTCAATAAACGTACGCTAATTTAGAATAACTGCAGTCTTTATTTATCAAATTCTTGTTCCTAATAGGATACTTCTATGTAACTCTTCGTTAATCTAAATATTTTATCTTTTAGAGTTGATTTTTGGTGATTTCCAGGTTCGGGAAACTTCATTTAGTGAGACCATTTGTTTAGCCCTCGTTAGTGAAATTATTTTTCCTCAATTGTTAGTCCAAATTTACTAATCACTTGTCTGAATTGTGCTGATAAGATTGCTTAACATTTGGGAGTGAGAAATGATTAATATTCCGCGAGTCATTGATAGTGATATGCGTTTTTACTTATAAATTTTTAACCAACAAGTTCGTTTAGTGTGGTAATTTGTGTTTTGTTATATTTATTAATTTAATATTCCCTTAATTTGATGCTGTGTTATTATAGATGATGTGTATCACTTAGGCAATAAACTATTCTTACCACTACTTATCTTGGCCTTAAGTCTTGAGGTCATTGATTTTGTGTTATCCTTGTTTAACGAAAATTGCGTAGCTACCATTATCTATCCTTCATGTTATTTATTTCGTAGAATGACTCCGCTATATCAGCTATGTCCGATAATCAAGAGAATATGCCTGTCTCGAGGTAATATTGTTTTTGAGGGGTGGGATTTGCTTTGATGAAGCGAATTTAAGTAGTGCTTTATTTCAGTACCTCGATTTCTGATTTACAACCATTGGAAAAAAGAAGACGAACGCAAGCGGAAGTAGCCCTGTCGTTCACGTCTCCTGATAAAATACAGGATATAAACGTCGATCTTCTTAATGATGATACTCTTTCTCCTTTCACAAATCCCCTCGTCCCTGATTATTTTGTGGTTCAGACACCATCCAAAACTCTCAACGCATCTGACCAGCAGTCTTTCCATCTCTCCAGTCCTATTTCCCATTTCAACACTCTGGGTATTCCAACCTCCAACCCTAAACGAAAAAATACCAATTCATCCTTCAAGCCTCGTGCACTATTTCGGGATTCGGCAAGCAGTGGGCCCAATAGTTCCTCTCTGGTTTTCCCGGTGCGTTTCTCTCCAGTAAACATCGTTTTATAATTCCATTGGGATTTTGATCCATCTTTCATTCAAATTATAGCCACCACGACCTCCAGTAGTACCAAAGACTGTTGGAAATAGTGGTTATGGTTCACAGATAAGGAGGTTCAATGTCATGCCCTCTACTTCTGCGCCGCGACAACAGTTAACTTCAACAGTTAATTATCCTCTCCATCGTCCAATACCTTCAAATAGTGATTCCATAGCTATATCGACAGCGAAAATGACAGTTTGGAATCGTATGGCCGCTAATTCCCCTATTGCACCGATTCGAACATCATCACCGGTTATTACTATCCCTCAACAGAGTGCCTCGTATCAGAGACTTCAACCGCCCAATCCCTCACCTGCTAAACATAGGTTAACTTATCCCGTCACAAAGAATCCAGAGTTTACAATCAGACGTATTCTGCAAAAATCACACAGCGTAAGTGTTAGTTACACTCGATTGATTAATAGATAGGAGATAGGTTACTTTTTCCTTCATTCTTTTAGAGAAAATGGCGACGGTTTGCTCTGGGAGAAAACCGTTCTGCTCAAATCATGGTCCAACTGGCCCGTCAAATGTTGGGGAAGCAATGAGAGATGACTAGCAGTTAATTTGTTCTTCTGTATACATTGATGAATGTGCATTTTTCCATTGAACTTTATGATCTGTACTCGCTCTCTGTAAGTGGGGGAGTGTCCTTACTTATCTCCCCTTTATCCTCCCTTTTCCCCTTTTCTCTAGACGTCGAATGCCCATTGCCTACATACTTTCTCTTTACAGCATTTGTGACTCATCCCCATAGCTGATCATGGTGATTGTTTCTCAGCTGTCCCAAAATATGATTTGTCGTCATCAAAAAGGAAGAATCTTTTTTCTATCTCTTCTCCCTAAATCTCCCAGAGATCTGTGTATTTAGCTAATCTCTGCAATCTATCCATTCATCTTGCTTTGATGTTTCTTTTTCTCGTGGCTCATATTTTTCATCTGCAGCGTACGTGTCGCCTCCAATCTCTTGATTGCATGCTAATAAATCTATGTATCTACTTATATGTGCATCAGTAGCCATTAATTAATCCTGTGAACAATTTTACTTAAACTTGATTATATTATAATTGAGATAAGCGTGAATTTTCGCAATATGAAGCTACTTTTAATGAGTACATAACTAGCTAACCAATAATTGATGGCTGTAAAATATGACGTGCTTAACTGTACCTGTTTAGTCAAGAAAATAAGTGATTGCTTTAATGAACCTAGAATCTAATTAAGTATGTCTCCACCTCCTTTGCTTATTTCTAACTTTCTAGAACATCGGCGGGTTAATTTATCCTCGACCAGTTTAGACATTTTAAATACTAACAGAGTAATTATCGGTTAATGTAAAAGTGAGCCTTCATGACGTTTGAGGCAATGTAGATGCTTACCATAATTTTGTTACTATTACGGGGCATGTCAGAAACTTATAGACAAAATATGACAGTTTTGTTAAGGTAGTTTAAAGAGAGGGATAAATGGTATTTTTGAATTGATCTGAAATGTATTTGTCGGGGGCATCTTGGTACTGCACCTTCTTCCCTATGAAATCTTACATTTACCATTCGTGGAGTCATTTTGTTCGGTGATGCTTAATCGATTTCTTTATAAATTCTGCTAAGTTCAATTTTATTGAGTAGTTCTTTGAAATTACGGATGCATTATCGCCCAAATTTTACCCCTAGATTAGTTTTACGTAAGATATCATTTAACGCTAATGCATTATATCTTGAAATCAGTTTTGTGTTCATTAGATTTCTTCTGAGTATTTAATTATTCACCGTAATTGTTCATCCAGTTAAATCTTTCTCATATTAAATGAGTATTGGATATTCAAGACGTTATAACATTCCCAAAGCGATCACAAAAATGGTATTGAAAGGGCACTCGTCATACGTACAACGGTCTCGCAAGTGAACGCACCCTTGTTGGGAATTTTGTATCGAGAGGTCAGAGTGGAAATGAGAAGAGTGGTGGTTAGAGACCTTTATTGGTTGACAATGAGATAGAAGGAATGATGTGTAGCAATCTGTTGTGTTCTGTCTTACAGTTATTCAGTTTTTATTTGTTAGCCAGAAAGCCATTCACTTATCTTCAATGTGAGATCATTCTAATTACCCACTGGTTTCAGTAACAAATCATGCGTAGATTAATTTTGAGTGGAATATGAATCGAAGAGAACAAGTCTAATAGGGTGAACGATGAAGATAAGTTTGACACAGGACTTCCTACTTCATATAGGGAGCAGAGCAACCGAGGACGTGTTCGAGAGCGATAAGAATCCAGACGTATAAGCTGCCGAAGGCTAATTATCGGATTTTATGAGGGGAAAAATCGATTAAATGGAGTAAGACACGTAGGGCTCTCTTTGCGCATATGACTCATATATCTGCCCTTTACTAACTAATTGTCCCTTTGGTTGTTTAATAAATTAATAGAGAAAGCAAGATAACGTCCCGCGACTTGGCCCCTTTGTCACTGTCCCATTTCAAGCCTCCTAGAGATGCCGTTTGTTCTAATTTTTAAGTTTCATTCCTTACTTCCTTTTTTAGCACTTTCCCCATCAGGCACTGTACGCATGGGCCTACTCAACACTCGATCTTCCGAAATGAGATATTTCAAGGTCTAACTAGGTTGGACCCTTAAAGCAGCTCCATTTTTGAGGAAAAAGAAGGAATATGGAGAATGTGAGAAATAAAGCAACCAGTAGGCAAGGTCAGAACACTTGAATACTTCTGTTTGCGGAATAAACAAATAGAGACAGATAATGCGGGTTCTATACTTACCACCAATTTTCTTATTTTGTGTTTATGGATCTGGTGAAGTGAGCTTGAACGGTGTAATCGGTAGCAAATCAAATTTCTCAGTTTGTGCAGTGTTAGGTCAGAAAAATAATCATTCAGTGTCAAATTCGTTTGACCTCAATGGCAGTAATAAAATATGCTTCAGGTCATTGGTGTTCTTAATAATCTTAAGGGTCATAATCAACAATTATTGGTATATTCAAAATAATTAAATGACCCTGATTTTGAACTTCGATCACGACTGAAAGATTACAATTAACCTTAACAGAAACTATTAAAGCGGTCATATATCCAACTATTCGGCATTCGAAATGACGTGGCTCCAGAGATCAGACAGTCCGGAGGAATTGGAGACACTTTTTGACGAAGAGTACGGAGAAAATGAGTGGATAATTGGTCAACATCCCCTTCAGGGACTTGAGGACTTCATGGAGGACTTATTCCCATCGCTTACATTCCCTTATTCTCAAACCAGCCTTCCTGAGATTTCGGTATGTTTGAATATTAATGAAATATAGTTAAAACCTTACATAATTAATAATTTTTAGGCATTCGAAGTATCTGCAATAATCAGGAGTGGACATAATTTGAAACAATCCAATGTTCTAACATCGGCATCTGATTACGACCAGTCAGAACAAGAATTTCTCGATGCACACTTGCAGCATCAATTTGCAGCACCTATTCAAGAGGATAATAATGATCAAACTATTTATTCCGGTCATGGGGCATCTGTATGTTTTGGTGCTAAAGTTTGGTTGTCATGAGTCATACCGCAACTTTACCTATTCTTCAATTTTTAGACACCTGAAGCTTCTCCATGTGTGAGAAGTTATGTGAATAGAGGAAAAGCGCATTTAAGACAACTCAGTACTCAAACTGTTGCATCAAATTTCAACAGCTCAAAACAAGTGCACATACAGAATCAACCTACAACTTTAAATGGAAGTATTCCAAGATCGATTGGAAATCCATGGACTCCAGCAGCTCACTGGTGGGAAAGGGAACGTGACTCTAATCGATCTACCAGTTTTAGCACCTTATCTTCAAACGCACAAGAGGCGAAATACACAGACGAACGCTTTTCATCGGTAAGTAAAATTTCCTTTATATTCAATGAGATTAATAATAATCAGCTCTGCACAACCAGTGATGAGAATACCTGACCAAACTATTAAACTAAGCTGATTGCTTGAGAGATTCATATAGAAGTTAAGCTTATAATATCTTCATTCACTCCGAGAAAAATAGTAATACAGGATCTTATTCCTAAGGGGCCTATGACTTGTTCTTTTAAACAAGTGTACATTAAAGTCTTGCGTGGTAGATATCCTTCTATTGAAAAGTTCTGTCCATTTTCTAATTGTGTAATTTAATTCGATCTATTCAAAGATTAATGCATTTTCAAAACTTTGTAATTAATTACTTTCCACGTTATACATCATAAAATGCTCTGTTAAGTTCAGTGACGAATGTTGTTTATTTTATGCACTTTGTGCAAGGCAATAGTTTTAATAACTCAAATGACCTTTTGACCCGGATATTTTGGACACACGATATATAAAGCTATCGTTAGCAGCTGTTTGCAATCAACATTAATTTGCGTGAGGCAACGGTTTTAGTGGCTCATATTATTTTTGACCCTATTCTTACTTCTATATTTGGTATTGTTAATACCCGTTTGCAAATAAAATTAACTCAATCCCATTTCATTTCTTACTTTCCATTCTATCTACGTACACTGTCATGATTCGGAAAAGATGATAAGCTGTTTTATGGGTAATAGTTCTTGAATGTTTGCCAACCCTTGTCTCTACTTAGTAGATGGTATCTTTGGTCCCTTTTGGAATAAAAATCGTAAAATTTGTTAAATCTTGCCAAATCTTGAAGGTAGACTTGCAAATTCCAAACTTGACTATGATGTAAAGATATAATTTAAATAAATATAATTTCAATTAACTATAATATAAATCCAGTGATCATAATACATAGATGGATACTTGCCACTTTTAACCAAAAATACTGATGAATTTAAATTATCTCTGACTTTAATTGTTAGAGCATTCTTAAAAATGTCACCTCTGCGTTTTACAAGCGTTATGCATTGTTGTTATAGGGTATTTCGAATTTCACAGCTGGAGTCCCGGAACAAAGGAAAAAAGGTTCCTTGAGGTAATTTCATCTACTACCTTGAGAATAATTGGTATTCTGCGATATGAATAAGTGTATTATTCTTGTTTAGTTCTTCAGCTCTCCTTTCGCTGCGGCAACGGGCTAGACGAAGACAGTTGCGCACTGCACAGGCACCATCGGAAACCGGCTATGCCCGTAGGGAGAGGGCTCTCTGCACAAAACGAGTATTTACGTCCCAATATGCTAAAAGCAATGAGCGATGTAACAAGTTGAGGGCAATGGGACTTTCAAATAGAGAAATTTTGAGATATCTTATGGAAGTAAGGGTTTAAAAGAACACAGTTTGACTTAGTATTATGAGATAGTTTAGTTAGTATTTTTCCGTTTAAGGAAAATTGGCATGGCTATAAACCAGAGGACATGGAAACCACACAGGATTCTAATGGAAATAACTCTACAATGCCAAAAAAAACCAGAAAAGAAACTTGAAAACACACTTCTTTTTTTGAGATTCCTCCACCGTACTCATTATCTCTGGCGGAAGAAATGTTCCACAACCAAATCTTCTTTTTCAATTCTTACCTTTTCTATTATGTATTCTTTCTCAATAAAGACCTTTATATAACTCGTTATTATTTATGACGTTTCTTCTGTTCTATTTTCCATTTAAATTGCCATAGTTGAAGGTCTTTATTGACTTTTTATAACCTTATGTGTATGGTGAAATTATGGTCTTTGGATTTATTCGTCAGACTTTAGTGGTGAGTCAGACTGACTAATACCGCTTTAAGCACTATCTACCACATTTTTTTCTGTCATCAACTTTGTGTTCGCTGGCTCATAGAGTCCTTCACTCTCTCCACTACTTCAATGGGACATATTAAGCCGCACTTCCTTCATCTAAATTTGATTATATCCGGGTGGGGGGTGGGGGCTGACAATTTTGACGGTCTAAGACAAACCAGAATTCACTCTGTATGTTCAGGTTTGTAGTGGTTAGCGCTCTGCATAGACAACAATGACTTGCTTATTAATATATTTTCGAGAGGTATCAGCATTTTTTAGCCGATTTAATGAATGCGCTCAAATCATTTGATGTTTTCCCCTTAATTTAACCCTTTAACACCTTATACTAACTGCTTCCTGGCAGAACTAATTGTATCCCCAAAATGGGTAAAATGCAACGTACTGGGTAGATTTACAGACATTAAGGTGTTTAAGAAAGTTTCGAGGTGGAGGGTAACCAGAATGTGTGGAATTCAGTTGGTTTTCAAAGGCGGAATTGGTTGTTGATTAACTCAGAAAAAATGTGTTGAGATCAATGCGATTACTGTTAGCAGATTGTACGCAAATGCCTAGAACGTGGGCTTTAAGAAATCACAAATTAACAATACAGTCAACCGTTTTCACCTTGAGCAATTTGAAATAATAACTTTCTCGTGGTGTGACATAAAATATGTGAAAATCCAATTGCATGTTACTTCAAATTCCCATTATTGAAATCCGGTCAAATCGCTCTCGCTCTTACTAAAAATAAAGCCGTAGAGATGAAGTTTGCTTTCAAGTATCCCGAAGATGAAAAGCTAATTTAAGAATTTGACTGAGCTGGGCTTGCAAAAACCCCTTACAAAACTGCAACTTTTGAAGGTACAAAAACTTCTCAAAACCCGAGTACAAGGAGTTGATATGTGCCACAAGTGTACCTGATAGTCGTGGAAGAAAGAGAGGAGGAGATTGAAGTCATCGGCGAGCTTTTATGAGCGCGAAGTTATGAAACAGACCGAAATAGAAAGCAAACCTAGTTGAGTATCGAAATATCACAATTGGGACAGCTGATCTATGACCCATTGTGAGGACAGCTACACACCAATCCATTTCGTGTAACTTGATTACTGCTTATTAGTTGCAGTAATAGAGACATTAATTTCAATAATTGTGTCCCATAATAAAATGTTAAAGTCCCTATGTATAGTTCAAGGTTAGTTGGTTTGTAGGTGGTCCATCTATTTGCATTAGTCTTAAGTTCTGTGTGTGGTAATTACTCACATTTGCGCCTGGATAATCAATACAACAAGAGTGAAAATTACTCTAATTGGAATGCCGGTGTTGCTAATCGCCCTCATTATTTCAGTAAATTCTTCCTACTTTCATTCCTGCAGTGGCTCTTTTAAATTTATTAGTTTTGTACAATACCATAAATGAAATTAGAAACAACACTGAAGAGCTGAACATAGCAACTGAGAGTCACCTTTCCAAATAATAAAAATGAAAAATAGTTCCTAATAGACACATAATATTTATTGAATAGGCTTTTATTAAAACGGCAATCCAGCAATAACATCCAATTTATAATTCAAGCTCTCAAGAATTGAGAGAATAGTTGAAGGAAACGAAATCATTGGGCCCTGGGACTAAGAATTCCTTCAGTAAATTAGGATACAGATAATACAATTTTAATTTTTTAATGGAACTTGGCCTCTTGTTGGCCCTTATCGAACAATCAAATGAAATACGACCCTTTGGATACCCGTCACTTCATCCTTAGATAGGACTTTCCGGTTACCAAGTTTCAGCCGCTTGCTCCCAATGGAACCCTATAGTGGGCTATCACAAATAATGTGATATCCATAATTCCCCTCGAATCTACAAGGTTAATTTATAGGTAACAGTGTACACTATGGACGTGAACTATCTTTATTTAAACTTAAAATGAAATTTTTGAAATTTTATTGAATTCATTTCAAGAAATGGTGCTCACTTGCGAATTAGCAGGCTTCCACCTCCAGCAAGCCTACAACTGTGTTGATAGAGAAGATTGGGAAGCTTATCTACTGGAGTCGCGCAATATCCTCTACAACGATGATATAATTTCAGTCATCGAGAATTCAATTGAGTCAAGTGAATACTTTAAAGTGGTAGTACCCTCGAAAACACTCAGTCAATCCGACCAGCTCGCCTTTTATCTTACTGCTAGTTTATTTGAAATAAGTGTGAAAAATAACGGTATAGCAGAACCAGGCGATGAAAGTCAGCTGTCACATCTCATGTCAGCTCCAATGCCCCCGGTAAATTTGACAACGAGGAATGGAAATGTTGCTGACACGTATGCAACATCAATTGTCACAGGTGCTGGGAGGAAAAAAAATAAGCCAAAGAAGAAGTTTAATCCCAAAAAGAACAAAGACAGTAGGCTTTATAAGTCTTAAATGTGGCAGTAAGTGGAATTCCATATATACCAGTTTTAAAACGGAATTATTTACGAGTAGTATTGAAACGCTTTGTTTAAGTCTAGCCTAGTTCAATTTTTAACAGTTACTCGTGCTTTTATGAGATCTGATGCGGTTTTTCATCTTAAAACGAATGAAAAAAAGGCACTAGTTAGCTTTCTCGTGAGACGATGCTAACTCATCAGCAGGGGAACTGAATAGTAGATCGACTCTGAGTGGGCGTACCTAACTGCAGCTGATATATCGAAGTTTATAACGGCTTGAATGGTGCAAATAGTGTTTAAAATACTGTTTGCCATGAAAAATCGAACATAAAATATCATTGTGGTGACTTATATTTACATTTCCAACCATAAGTGTAGCGTTCTGAGTAAATTACATCATGAATTTATCATAGCAGTATCAAACTGAAGGTAGGAATAGGCTCAATTTCTCTAGTGTTCCCTATGTCACGCAATCATTTTAAGCTCTAATATGTCGGTCACCAGGGCTTAAATAACCGCTGTCCGATATAACTACCACGGGTTAAACGTGATTAAAAGAAGGACAGTTGAATGACGCCTTAGCACAATCTGATACGTACGTTTTAAGGGCTATCTGATTATATACAAAGTTAAATTTTGCATGTCACGGAATCTCCGAACGCCTTAGAAAACGAAACTTCAAAGTCAAGATATTCATCTATTCAATGGAACTATCTTTTCTTTTAGACAATCTGAATTAAAACGGCCCAAATTAGAATTTCTGTATATCTGCCTTCCAAAGATATTTGAACAAGGAAACATATAAAAAAGTTTTAGATAATTTGGAGTAATTCTAGAAGAAGTTTACACAGTTCGCAATTCTTTTAGAGGTATTATTATGTCTCTGAATATATGCATCGATAATTCACTTTTGTCCCATGGATACCTATATACCCCCATGTCTAGAATCGACCATCCAGACCTGTCCTTTTCCTTTTCCAACCCAACTTGACTTTTACCCCCATTCTCACTCCTCTCTAAGAAAATCGTCGCTATTTAAGCCTATTTTGATTTATTTATTTTGATTTGCGTCTTAGTAACATTCAGTGGATATTTTACCATTCTGACAATGCTTCTTTGTAAATTTCATAGTACCAAACACGTGGGTCTAAAATCTTGCAGTGGTACTGTAACTTATCCTTGCACTTTGCACTTACCTAAATAAAGTGCATTTTTCACCCGCGACCGATAAGTTTATTGCGTCGACTACCCAGTGTTGAAAAAAATGTTCAGACGTATCCCCTTATAAAAAAATAACCTCCCTACTTTTAATTGTTAGTAGCTATTTAATTGCCTAAAGGAAAATCTGTGCAAGCCCAGAATCGAGATGCAAACTGACATGTCAATGACGAATAATCTAGACTTTTAATCATATAACAAGTTAGAAAATTTATCTACAACAAGTTAATAATAGAGCCATTACATATATCTAGTCATTAGCATATTGCGATAATTTGTCACGGACAGATAACCTTAAAGTTAAGTTGTCGTGAAAATCCCAACAACTCTCAAGCTATCCACCGTTGAGTGATCTCCATCTATAAGTTATCTGAGCTATCAAAGTACTAGAGTAAGATTGAGACTTACAGTCGGCATCCCAGAAAGCTCAACCACCGATAGAATTCTTCTCTGGTAACTTATATTCTTCAAATGCCAACTTATAGAGAAAAATAACTCAGAAAAACGCGTATTTTCTTAACCCATATATGTATCAAGTCAAGAGTAGAGATCGAGAAATATCCCTGAAAACGAAGATATTAGAAAGCCACATACTTCAACAGGAGAGCAGAATATGAATCTCCTGCTGATACTCTATAATGTAGTCTCAATAACCAATAGCCTATAACCACTGAAAACCATTCATTTAATGGATCTTGTTAGTGATTCCATGCTCGTCCATTCCAAAAAGAGTGCACAGATACATCATAAGATGGACAAAATGCAATTTTTATTCAGAAAATTCAAAAAACGACTTTAAAACGCCAGATATTAGTTTGAGTCAGCGTCAGAAGCCTTCTTTGTACCAGACACGATATCATCAATTCTCAGAAGTAGAATAGCAGTCTAAAGAAATAATGATAAAAGCCCAACGAAGTTGCGCATTACCTCAATGGCAGTCTTGAATGTTTGAGACTTTACAGCAACCGGGTCCCAAATACCTAGTTCCTTCATATCCACAAGTTGACCAGTCTCGCCATTAATTCCCATAGTCCAATTCTTAACTGGATCAATGGCGTGGTATGCCCTTAACTCAGTCACTTGTTTCAGCACATTGGCACCACAGTTTTGAGCCAAAGTTCTTGGAATAACTTCGAGAGCGTGTGATACAGCTAGATAAGCAACTTTCTGCACACCAGAAACAGCAGATTTGGCCTTCTGACTAAGTTCTTGTGCAAGTGCCATTTCAAGGGCACCACCACCAGGAACTAGCCTTGGATCCATGAATGCACTACGAACAACAGACATAGCATCCTGAAGATTCCTTTCAATCTCATTTAGAACATCCTTGCTAGCACCACGTAGAAGAATGGTGCAAGCCTTCGGGTCCCTACAACCAGTGATAAAAGTGAAGTACTCATCACCAATAAGTTTAATTTCAAAGAGACCAGCCCCTGTTCCAATATCCTCTTCCTTAATCTCTTCAGTGCGACTAACTACAGTTGCACCAGTGCAGCGGCCAATACGAAGGCAATCAGTTTTACGAAGACGACGAATGACGGAAATTCCAGCCTTGACTAGAAAGTGCTGAGCAAGATCACTGACACCCTTTTCAGTGATAACAACATCGGGCTTGTGACGAATGATATCCTCGCACATTTTGTTAATGCACTCTTCTTCGATTTCGAGAGCACGACTAGGATACAGCATGATTTAGCGAGCAGAATATACAACATACGTGAAGTCTTTTTCCCCCGAGATTTCCATTGCTGTTTGGCTTTCGCCCTTTTTGTACTCCAAACTGCAATCAAGCAACAAAATGCGGGGATTTTCAATTCGACGACGCATTTTAGGGTGCAAGATGTCCTTATTAAACATTACACCATCGAGAACACACGAATCTTCAATAGACCCACCAGGAATCTAAATAACAAATAATATCAATTTGCAGTAATATACCTTCTCAACTTTGGCATAGCGTTTAATGTCAATTTCTTTCCTTTTCCCGTTCACAATAGTTACGCACTTCACAGAGTTAATAGCCAATTTACAGGCTAAATCAACCCTAGTACAATGATATAATGAAATACGACTTGCCATTTGTTGATAATCTTTGTTCCAACGCAGCTTTTGACGAGATTTACCATGGCCTCATGACTGTTCACATCGATGGAAATATTAAACTTAGTGTCAATTGCAGTATTGATATCTTCCAATGCTTGACGGAACGCAGCAATAATTTTTGTTGGATGGATTTGCTTCTCCAAACAGGGAGCGGCCGCGGATAATACTTCGCCAGCTGAAAAAATAAAGTAACGAAAAATTAACCTACCTAAGACTATGACAGAAGTAGTACCATCGCCAACTTCCTCATCTTGGGTTCTAGCGATTTCAATCATTGATTTTGCGGCTGGGTGTTCGACGGTGATTTCACGTAGAATAGCATTGCCATCGTTTGTCATAACGATACTACCCATTGGGTCCAAAAGCATCTTCAGCATCGCACGAGGACCCAAGCAGGTGCGTATTACGTCTGCAACAGCCCTCCCTGCTTCAATATTCCCAAACTGAACAGTCTTACCATGTTCACGTTTAGTGTTTTGGTCTAAAAATATGATCAAAAAATAATATCGTACTTAAAATAAGAACGGGTGTGCCCCTCATGCTTGGTCAGAAAGGAGATGATTAGCGCTATTGGCCCTTAAAAGTGATTGGCTAAAAAGGGTCTTGGTTGTTAAGGTATCAATATTGTGAAGATTTTTAGCAGAATTAATTTTATTTATTTAATTGAGTATTTTTTTGAAATTATTAATTTTGTTGTCTTACCAGTACAGCATTAAATTATACGCTTACTCATTGCATTAACGCAAGAAACTGCCAACATGTTTCATCTGACTGAATTTGAAATCAATTTTCTTTTCATAATGAGTATAATTCATATAGTTTCCTGTTATTTTGCTTAGAGATTCAGTGATGTTCAATTTAGCGACTAAATTTGCAACTCTCCCTGCTGGTCATTGAATAGTCTAAGACTTTAAAAGTGACCTTGACTAAATAAAGTAAATTCCAAAGTGCTAGAACATTTATTGATTCATTTTCGTCAAAAACGGCTAAATTTAACCGTAGTCACATAATTGTACATATAAATTATCACTTATCAGTATTAATCAGCGGATCGTGTACTGCAGTCCTTTCATCATAAGAATGACTTTGTAACTTCATCTAACACTTTCATGATCATTGTATTTATGGAATCCTTTAAGATGACGTATTCATTTTCCTACTTGTTATCGGTTAAAATTCTCATTCAAGTGATCATTTTTCAAGAAGATTTTGTAGCGATTACAGGTAGATCGTTTCATTCTTTAGACATAAGCCTGAAGCTTCGTGTTGCAATACTCTGTTGAGCAAAATTAACTCATAATAGACTTGGAAATCAGCGGCCACCTTACCTTGTTTGCTTTTTAATGCATAATGAAACTATTCGGTAAATGAGGAAAACAAAGACGTTAAGGACTGACGATGGAGCTACCTGAGAATGATAAATATGTCATCTCTCATTCTTTATTTTTGAACTTTGAATAAGAGGTAGTCTTAAGTGGATTTATTTCCCATTTATATTGTCTTTTATCAGGATTTATTTATTGATTTGCGCTAATTTTTCACCTCTTACACTTCATCGTACATATTACCCATCCCTCTACCGTTTTACTTTAGATTGGCTTCCTTACTCAAGCACATATACGACCTAACCTATACATGGTCACCGCCTCCACTTTGTTTATCCTTACCTCACATTTCTCTTACCAAAAGGTGTCATTCTTATATTGTTGTTACTAAGTTCGAAAAGAACTACAAATCGCCTATTCAGCTTCCCGAATCCATTTTGGAAAGCTTTTTTTCAAACTCGTCCTCAGTAGAGGAATAGCATCTTGCAGTCACTTTCCTAAGAAACTCGGATTCTGCCACCAATTTTGTTAGCCAGACTTAACAGGCGTGATTGAACATTCCGTTTAATAAGTTGGTACGGATGCCAACCACAGTTTGATACTCCCGTCTCCCATTTGATTCTCCGTTCACTGCAACACATCCGCTATGAATCTCTCATGACACAATCACTACAGATATACCCTCAGTTCTATTTGTACCCTTAACCCTTCTTATTCACGCACCAGCTTCGCAAATTCGCTGCATATTAGAAACATGAAAATATATTGTACTAATCTGACTGCAGATTTCTTATCATTCATTTCCTAAGGACGCTTACTAAGTGGTTCCTGGTGTCAGAGCCTTCACGTTTTCACTCTGTACTTGTTAAAAGTTCTGCCATGAATATATGCCAAAGACAAACATTCTTTCTACCTTGCTTGCAGTGAATTTCAAAAGAATTAGAAAGGTGTTATCTTAACAAATTTCTCAATTTCTGGGTAATAATGTCCTTTCAAGCATTTAATAGCATTTACAAGATACTTCCAACCTTATGCAAATTCGGACGACAAAGTAGATTAAGGTGGGTGTAGTTTGAGGTCTTTAGGCATAGATACTCGAAGGTGGTCGGGTGCTAAGTCGGCAGGTGTCTTGCCCTCCTATAACATATAGAAAAGGCGTATTAAGAACGTAATTAACAATAAAAAAGAGCATTTATCAAGACAAAGCGAATAGATTTCATAAAACACCTTTACCAGTTTTGCTACTTGAGAAGAGAGTGATCGGTGGATTTTAATTTCAAAAGGTATAATTTCTTCATGTAAGATAGTTAATGATTTTCAAAGAGAGAAGCAACAGAATCGAAGTTCACTAAACTCATGAATCATTCTAACTATTGAGCGATAAATTTGCAAAACTGGAACGGCACCTAATTAGCTATAGACGGATAGCTTCTTTTAAAATAGCAGTAGTATTCAGCACCAATAGAGTAGTAGCTAACCATTCGCACATATAAGCAGAAAAAATCCTTACTCATAAAATGAATGACCTAAAGATAGTTCCCAAAAGACAGATCCAAAATTCATAAAACAGCAGTCAATTATTCGAATTCAAGATTTAGCTCCTCAGATAAAAATTATGCTGTTTGAAATCCATTAGCATACTTAGCACCTTTATTGATACCCCACATGACTGACACAAACCAATAAGTTCACAAAATAAGCTCAATTTTCAGAACTCAATGAAACACGCAAATGCATTAGAGGTGGACTATACTGCGAAATTATGTAAAACAACGACCCTACATAATTTGGTACATTTAAACCAAAAGGCTAATTTTAAGAAAAATGGACAACAAATTGGCAAGCTGATTTATCGATTCATGAATACACAATCCTATAGAGCATTGCATTCAACTAGCTTCCAGAGTCATTTAGGAGGGTACTTTCCGCGTTCACCTGAGCAGAAAGCTAACAGCATGAAGCCTCAATAGTAAGAAACTAAGATTCTACCACCTATGTTAGTCAGATTCAAATTGTGCGATTGCGAATTATGCTCAGCGAACTTCGACTTCATAAAATCAGTCCTAAAAAAGGTAACTACAAATTACATTTTTTTGATGCAACAAAGCTCAGTTAGCTTAAAAAGAAAGGAGTTTGATGGAAATCTTACCTGAACTCCAAAAACAGCAGAAAGCTTACTCATCAAAAGCATACTTGGCAGATGATGCGTACAATTATTATTGAACAAAACTGCTTACTTACTCTGTCTTTTACAGATAAATCGCCTCCAGCAGCAAGTAGAATTCGGACAATTTCACCAGATCCTTCCTCACATGCGTTATGTCTAAATCAAGCAGCCAATAGCAAAACACTAAAGGTGGATAGGAAAGCGGATAATATAGATATTAAGGTAGCCAGCTTACAGAGGCGTTTGCCCGGCATCATTAGGAGTGTTGGGGGAGCACTTATTGATTTTCGCATTATTGGGCGCACCCTCAAGTGCATCTCCACTTAAGAGCATTTTGCACATCTCTGAATGACCCCTCGTTACAGCTCTATGAAGAGGGGTGTTGCCACCCCAATCCCGAAGATCTGCTTCTATTCCCGAAAGGAGTAGTTGTCTAGCTATCTTAGATGACAGAAAAATAAGGGTTTTTAGATAATAATAGTTGAAGGTAACACTGTTCAAAGGTTAAATTACTTAGCAAAGAAAAGTAGGTGAAATAGACAGGGAAATCGATGACGCAGTGGTCAACATGTAGATCTACCAGGTAGAGGTCACGAGACTAAAGAGTATAAGTGTCCATTTGGTAGAGTGGAAATTGAAAGGCAAGAGAGACAATACCGGAGTCGTGATAAACTGAATTTATTAAGCAAGAAATAAACGACTAATTGCCGAAAATTATAATATACAGAGGTATTTCATTAAGGTTGATGGCATAAGAATGTTTCGAAGTGCTACTATGGTGGTGGCTCCCAAAGAAAAGGATTTACTTCACTTGTAACAAAGATGCGGTCATATTTATACATATTAAGAAAATAGTACTGAAGTGTTTAGTTTAATCTAATAAACTGAAGTTTAAGGTAGGCAGACTCAGTAAACACAGACACCATGAAAATTTTACGAATTCAAGAAGAAATTCAGAAAGTTAGGGTTATGTTAACGAAAGATAACTGAAAGAATGCTAGAAGGTAACACACGATAAGAAGTGGAATACTGCATTCTTAAACAGGTTTCTAAATTCTGATATAGAATTTGAAGTCACTTTAGATAAATATGATGAAGGTATCCAAACAATCAACGTTTAAAAGGGATGATGGAATATAAAGACTCACTGAAATACGATTTCGAGAAGCAGCATAATGTAGGCAGTTTTGGCCAGTTGAATTGACAATATTGACGTTAACTGAAAGGCCTGAATCTAGAAGATAAGCTACTACGTCTTCATGACCGGCGGATACTGCAATCATTAAGGGAGTCCATTCAGACTGTGCAAAAATGGTAAATAGCAGAATGTGCACAAAATAGATCAGAATTAGTAAACAATAACTTACTGCATCCGGTTCATCAGGACTACACCCTCCTTGAATGAGACGCTTTACCAAATCAGCATGGCCACCACAGGCAGCCCAGTGTAAAATCGTTCGACCAGACTAAGACCAATAATTCATTATATATATATATATTTAAGGGCAAAGAGAGAGAGAGAGAGAAATATTGAAAATTGATAAAAAAACCATATACGCACACTGTCTTTTAATGTTGTCAATTTTGGATTGGAATATATGCGTTCAAATAACTCTGTACATTTTCCATCATGCGCGAGATTGCAAACTTCAAGATCGGACATTTAGAACTAGGGACTGAAATATTGGTAATAAAACCAGTTATAGTCGATATGAATAATTATGACCAAACATTTATAGTTGAGTTAAGCTATAGTAGATAGGTAAACGATTTTATTAAGTATAATTGAGAAATATTAAATATATAGCATAACGTTCACTATTTTTTCCATAGCAATACCGAAAATAACGAACAAAACACCAAAACAAAAGTTGACCGGAAATTATAGAGGCTAAATCTTTGTCAAGTGACACATTAAATGACCTAGGACGATAATTGCTAATAGTATTGTTTTAAGGAAGTTCTATTTTTCATTCATTATAAATGAAACTATTTTAAATTTGCTGATTTAACAACATAAATAATTAAATTACGGACGAAAATAATAAGTCATTATCATCAGGGTTCAAGCATAATCAGTTTTGCTGACATTTAACTTTCGTATCGTATCTTTACTTCTAGGGACTTCACTATATCTATTTAAAAGAAGTAACCTTTAAATTGGCGTGTAAACATATATTGAAGCTTTAGCCGAAGGAGTTGCAGTGTACGCACGCCTTTATTTCGCCCATTGCAGTCAGACTTAGTTGGTTCATTCATTCATTCATTCATTCAAGCACTCAAGCACTCATTCGTTCAACCACGTTTAGCACCAATTACTACTCATGGTGCCAAATATAGAAAATAAATGGAAATTTTATTTAAAAATTCAATAAAAAGAGATTTTTGCGGAATTAAGGTAATTTCATCATTTTCTACCTGTGGGTACAATTTGATGCTCGGGGGACAGCGTGTTCCACCTGTTTTCTTCGGTACGTAATAGCGTATTTCAATTACTTTTGAATTTGCTAATCTTGATCACCAAAAACGCTACCACTTACAGTTGTGGGAATACAACTTTGGTATAGCAAAGCAGAGGCCTCTCGATCAACCAACAACTAAAGCCATGACGAACAATCAATGGTCAAGGAAACTACGTAGTTATCATGCTGGAAAGTGTATTATAAGGATTAAGTTCTAGGTCACTACTGATGACCGTGCTGCAGCGCGTCATGTCAATTAATCTCCGTGTCAAATAAGTACCATACTAATTACATACCGAGTTGTAGCACGCCATACCCGATAAACTTATTCCACACCATTCGTCTTTTTTTCCTCTATAGCTTTGCGATAGCTTACTTAATTCTGGGAGTCTTTCCAAGCATAGGAGAATCTGCCACAAAGATTACTGAGTATAGTCAAAGCTTATTAGTGTAGCAATCTGCTACGCAGTACCTCCAATCATAAATAGACATTATATTACAGAAAAGCGATTTGGGCATCCTCTTAAAATAGTGGTTCATTTTCCTACATTCGAAAAAGGAATTCATTGGATTACGGAAATTCCACTTCTGATACCAAGCTGCAAGGTTACACGAACGGTGGTATATATTTTAACTTAAAAAGCCTCCGATGTTTGGCATAAATAACTGAAAAAATTTCGCACTTATGGCATTTTTGAAAATTATTTGCTTACTATATTCATTGGATCCCTACCCGACCAAATTTGAAATAACTAAAAATATAGTCAGGGAAAATTCCTACTATTTCTTAGTTTCTCATAATTTAATCGAATCTTATCAAAACTACTCAATCCGAAAATTCAAATTAAAAAAATATTTATTTAAAATGTGAATTAAGAATTGGTTCAATCAGTTTTCCTTCAAATAGCATGAATACTTGCCTTCTGACCAACTTTGCCCTTGACGGGATAGGGTAGTCACCGAAAATCATTTTTAGAATTCGACTGACTGTTAATTTCAAAATTCCTTTGTTTTTTTGATCAGATTATTGAATCATAATTAGATAGCTGGGATGGATACTATTATCCTTTTGAGCACTTCAATATTAAGAGGACTTCAAAATGGATTCACAGGGCTTGTAATTAAAGGAATTTGGCGAAGCAACCACTCCTAATATCCCCCATCAGATATAAGCTTTCCTACCGTCCATTTTATTTTATGGTTGGTTTTTAAAACAGAGAAAAGGATATTTTAAGTCAATAGAAATTTTAGAATTTAGTTCAAAATAATTAAAACTGCATAAGAAAACCGACAAAACAATAAATCGCTCCCAAAATAGCCTTCAAATTTGGTGAATATCTCCCTTAAATGCATTAAACTCTGAAAGGTGCCCCTATTTTTGTCCAAAATGTAGTCTTCAAGTGATTGTTGTCTTAAAGGAATAATTAAATAATGAAGAGAATGACCGCTGTTTAAACTGAAGCATTTTCAAGGCAAAAAGAAGGCTAAATGCATAATGCCATGGAATAAAGTAATGATCATATATATGATATGATCCTTGAACAATGGGATCGAAAACAGCAAACTGAGCGTAAATGTGGGCTAAGACCGGTCAGAACTCAGAACTGTTAATGCAATTCCTCACTGCATTGAATTTGCCTTTTGATCTTATTAAATCCAAGCCGGAGTACTGCTGAGGTCAATGCTCTTGCCTGCGGAATCAGCAATCACTTGATGCATATCGAATGAATGCAATAGTCGACCAAACTAGCTAAGTCGCAGTAATGGCAATGGTTGTTGATTTCGAGCTTTCATCAGGTAGGCTCAATTCCTGTATCCGTCCAAGATGACTTGCTTAAATTGGCTTGGGATTTATATATTTAAAAAATAAGCCCGTTAAATTCAATAGTCACAACAAAGATAAGATTTTGACAAGGGCTACACATATTAGTGCATAAAATTTTCCAAGGATAGAGAAGGAAATTGTGGACTTGGGGGATTTTGATTATGAAACCCTTTATCAATTGACCATTTGGGATTCTTCCGTTCAATTAAACTCAGCTACAATGGTACTTGCGGGAGATCAGTAGAATTCAAGTATTAACTCTATGCCATGCTTACATGCTTCGAATTTCATAAATCAGTTTTACTTTAACCGATAGTATAGCAACGCCAAACTCGAAATTTATCAATGGATTTGCATTACCATCAGTTAACATTGTCTACAATTTGTAATCGGTACTTTTATTCTTTTGAAAGCTATGTTATCATCTAATGAACAAATTTTTAATAGGTTAAAATTAGTTCAATTAACTCAGTTTGTAATAGTTCGGTGCTATACACAACCATTTCCCCAATTGCGCTAATTTGTAATTCTTGTTTCAACATAGTGAAAAGCGACATATCATTTCATCGAATTTTAATTTTGGCCGAAATCCGGACTGTCCCTTTACTCACTTCCATCATTCCTATATAATTTTATGGCATACCCTACTTCCGCAATTTAACTCATTTTGAGATTAAAATAACGCAATGTATGCATGTAATATGTATGCATGCATGTACGTCTGTATGCATGTATGTACATATGTATGTATGTGTACATATATAAAATATATGCAATTTATAAAATTGAAAGCAAAACCAAAGCGAAAAAATTATAAAAAACTCAGTTTTCTTGATGAGAGTGCACATCTTCAGTTTGGGTTACGGTAACTTGCAGAACACTATTTACGAATTTATAATTTCTGAATTTCCTGATTTCTTCTTGCACATCTCTACGGGCTAATGCTGTTCTTGCGTGGTTTGACCTTCCTCGAACTTCAGTTCCATCGTCAGATATGTATATCAACTGTCTGTATTTAATATGAGTAAGAATCTGGCCAAATGCGCATTCATACAAAAATTGTTCATCTCTGATTGCAGTACTTGTTGTTGAACATGACGATGAAGGAATAGGCAAATTTCGATTTTCAGAATTATAATTTAAATGACGCCTGAGTCGATCCATAGGTTTTTGACGCAGTGAGGGTATTGAAGTAATTAGTAACGGCGTACGATATTGAAGCCTTTCAATATAAATCCAATTGACCGTTTGAAAAAATCGGTGGGTCTTTAGCTGTTCCGCACTGGGTCTGTCTTCATAAGACGGAGTTAGACACCACCGAATAAAACCATTGACATTAATTAAAGAATTACCCTTGAAAATTGACCTTCCCACCATTGCTGATACTATACACCCCAAAGCCCATATGTCAGCCTTAGTTGTAAGAGCAATTTTGTTTCGAATTTCTGGTGCTGAACGATAGACGTTAGAACTAAAGTCCAAGTGGTCAAAACGTTGAGTGACAGAAAGATCAATTGCTCGATCAAAATCGGTAATCATCAGATGTCCAGATTGTGAAAGAAGAATATTGTGTTCATTGAGGTCTAAATGGGCTATTTGCATTGAATGAATTTGCTCCAATCCAGACACCAATTCTGCTGCGTACAACGTAACATCCGTAGTATTTAAAAGAAAGACATTATTGAGGATATCAGTCAATGTGAACTGGGAGAAGAGTTCCATTACAAGTATGGGAGAACCACCATGAATAAAGCTGTAGTGAAGAGTGGGTAAATGCAAACTGTTTGGTTTCTCATTTGCAATACGCTCCAAAATTTGGCGTTCTCGAATGGCAATTCGAATTGAGAAAGCATCTTGCAAGAGGACCCTTTTCAATGCGTACTGCTTCATCTCATCTACTCCTTCGGTACTTTGAACTTTGAATACCAGGGAGTATGCGCCTCTCCCAAGATACTCTTTCACAATGAACTTATCCGCACTCATCATAACCTATCCTGGAGTTACACTCTGATCTGTGTGATTCCGTCTCTGATTTTGAGTTAATACTTTGAAGCGATATGTATTAAGTGAAGCTTACTTAAGCGTAGTATTTACTTAAAAGTCTAAAAATTTCATCAAACACTCATTTCATCATGTGCTTATAAGTCTGTTTCAATCGATTTCAAAATCCGAAAATAGACTAAAATAATTATTTCATAGCTTATGGTAATCAGTACACAATCATTAACAGTAATATTCATTAAATATATCATTTATCTCAGCAAAGAATAATTTGTTCATTCACTCAAAGATTACTTTAATGAAATGAGACTGAAAAAGGGTATAGAGGTTTCAAATGATAGTAAATTGAAAGGTAGAGCCTCTGCGTCACGCTATGTCATTTCTCACGTCTGATATTCCTTCCGATCCAGAGTTTAACCAGTTTCCTTTAACTAGATATGTTTCCATTTTAAATGTCCTGGGACAGCTCTGAATGCAACGGTTCATTCGATAAATAATAATGAGAGAATTTGCTACATTGCCGATATCATTTTCACTCGTCGTGTATTCGACATGAAGTTATCTTGACCTATTTGTGATAGAACAGATAATTTCTATCAATTTCTGGACACATGAGGCTTGTACATGGGGAGAAGAGTGTATCAGGAGAATCGGAAATAAGTGATTAACAAAACTTCGTTCCGCGCAAATATGAGATAAAGTTTTAACTTAAATGAAGAACCACTTTAGATGAGACTATGAAATTTCATGTGCTCATGTGAACAAATTTTAGTTTCATATCTTACAACGTTCTCCTATCAAATATCACTTCATTTCATGGAGAATTGCTCTGCTAACCATTGTAAGATCGCTTACCAAATCTTGCTCATTTTTTCGCTATTGAATCAAAATTGCACGATATTTCTTAAATAAAATATTGAAATAGATCAAATCATGTCAAACTAATTGCATCGGCGATGTTTTACTTGACTTGGACAAAGATTCCAGAGAATAAAATAAGGAATTGCGAAACACCGCTCAAGGCCTGCAAGTGCACACCTTAGTTTATTGTGCAAAGCAAAGATAGCCTCTGAATCCAACATGTTGACGTGATAAATAGGGACAGTAAATCAATGATCTGACTGAGGTTTTTCTCAGGATGGGATGAATGTCACTGATACAAACTTTAATTAAAGTAAAAAGAATTTTATTTTGTAAGCTTTATGAGAATTGGTGGAAGCAACCAGGAGAATGTATCTGCCAATTATAATATCAACATGGAAATAACAAAATGTTGTTGTAAATTGATCTAAGAACCGCTTTTTCATCCTGCACCCATCGGAATTGACAATCATTAATACTTTAGTACTTCTTTCGGTCGACCAAATTCGATTGTTTAAAAACTGTTTGCCTTTGAAAAATATGTTCACAAGCAAATACACTCAACTCTGTAAACATGCCGATACCTCCATTAGGTTAAACTTTATCAAGTTCATTTAAACATAGTCTGGGGCAATCTAAACACTTTATACAGAGTAAAGGTAAGCCGATGGTGAAATGTGAAGCATTAAGTTGTTTAAATCTCAAGTTTTCATTGGCGCCTTGCTGATTTTATGGCTTGAACTTTTGGTGTTCTCATCGGTTAAAGCTCAGTCCTAAAGCCTTCTGTGAGGTAGTGGTCATTTTAGAATGTTGTGTTGAACAAATCATTGAAATGTGTGAAAGATGGACTTTGTGGGAAACATAACTTTAGAGTGGTAAAAGCAAAGAAGTGCATCATGCCTTGGAGCAAATAAGGTCACAACTTCAGAGACCTAGTGACCGATCATTGACCGATGTCACTGCGTGGTTTTCATACACGAAATTTTTCGTAATTGCTATGCTCCCTGTCAAAGAGGAAAAAGAACACATAACCCAAAAGATACCCTCAACAGACAGCCCGACATTTACAACCCAACGAACACGACACGACCGATATACATTAACGGTTTAAACGTATTCTACGTCATACGTCTGTTTTCTCTATCGCTTTGCGATAGCTTGGCTAATTCTGGTAGGCTTTTCAAACTAGGAGAACTTGCCATGGAGATTACTGAGTAAAAGCCAGGTCAAGGCTTATTAGTGCAGCAATAAGCTACAAATTATGGTCTTTCATTTGCATGGGATCCATAGGTTTCTGACGCACTGACAGCATTGAAGTAATTAGTAACTTAGGACGATATTGAAGTGGTTCAATATAAGAACAATTGACTTGTTGGAAAAAACGGTGGATCTTTAGCTGCTCCGCAGTGAGTCTGTGGCGCACGCAATCTGCACACGATAAAATGCGCTATCGAACATTTTGGAGTTTGCGGCTGTACGTGCAGACCATTGCTCATGTATTTTGCTATTAATGTGCACTCAAACTATGCTAGATTTAGTTAATAACTAATCATGTTTGCCGATATCATAATGTGTAATAAATGCTTCGCTTGCAACATGTCTTCCTTCTCTATATCATCGCGATAGCCTTTCCAACTAGGATTCTCATACTTTATGTCCATGGCAGAGCCATCTTCTCCAGGCTCGATTTTGTCCGAGCATATCACCAGATTCCAATAACTCCAGAGGATATCGTGAAGACGGCCGTTATCACGCCATTCGGCTTTTTTGAATACTAGCATAGTTGTCGGAATTGACGATGAAGAAATGTCTGGAATTAAATTGTCGGAGTTATAATTTTAATGATTCCTGAGTTGATACATAAGTTTTTGACGCACTGACAGTATTGAAGTAATTAGTAACGGAGGACGATATTGGAACGTTTCAATATTAGCCCAATTGACCTGTTGGAGAAATCGGTGAGTCTTTAGCTGCTCCGCACTGGGTCTGTTTTCATAAGACGGAGTTAGACACCACTGAATAAAACCATTGACATTAATTAAAGAACTACCCTTGAAAACTGACCATCCAACCATTGCTGTTATTTTGCATCCTAGAGCCCATATGTCGGCTTTAGTCGTTAGAGCAATTATGTGTTGCAATTCTGGCGCTGCACAATAGATGTTAGAACTAGAGTCAAAGTGATCGAAACTTTGGGTGACAGGAAGATCATTTGCACGATCGAAATCGGAAATCATCAAATTTCCGGATTGTGAGAGAAGATACCCTCAACAGACAGCTCGACAATCGCAACCGATATTTATCCCTAGTAAAACACCAGCGGAATAAACGTATTCTACGTCATACGTCTGTTTCCTCTATTGCCTTGTGATAGCTTAGCTAATTCTGGGAGCCTTTCTTACCTGGGATAAATCGGTTCTTATATCTGCGTTGAGGGGTGAAAAATACACTTACCTCCATGTGATGCACCCTGAAAAAACGTATACTCACACGCAAAAATGTCTATAAACTGGCAGTTGACTTCAAATTACTGTGACCAGCCTGAAACGAAACTCCACTATGAAAAATCGTCCTTGTCAAGTCGAACCACAACTTCTGCAGATCCCTCAGTGGAATGCTGGAGGGATGTGACGGGACAAGAACATTCAAATCCAGAAAATTCTGGATACCTATGATATAGACTTAATCACAATCGTGGAATCCAACCTTACGGATGACAAACTCACATACTACCAATTTCCAGGTTGCACCTTACATCTGCTACATAAAGACCGGCAAGTGGCCAGTGGAATATTGACTGTAGTAAAAGAATCAAGAGTAATAATTAAGAGTATGGGCTCAATGCAGGACATATACGAAATAATCAGGTCAAATGTATGGCAAAGTCAAAACCATTTCAGTATGTACGCGGTCTATAATCCATCCCAGAACAATTAATGGTAACTGCGAAGAAAAATACCTGAATCAGCATTACCGTTCATAATTTTATTATATATTTACTGCAGGCGAAAATAGGTAAGACCTGGTGGTTGGGTCTGAATTATTGATATATTTTGCCTATTTGGTTTATTTCACAAAACTCATATGAATAGTTTACGAAGCATTGTACCATATCAGTATTTCTCACGAGTTCCTATGGCTTGTGGATAAATGAAAACGCCACATTCAATTGACTCACCTTAACAGAAGATCTGAAATAAATTTTCTCCGAAGTATATGGACCAATTCTGAATGATTGAATATTTCAATATTGCAACCCAACGTACAATATTTAATAGTAGAGACCAGCTGACAGCAAATAGCTACAAATTCCACAAACGATATTTCTGACGGGGAACAGAAATATTCAGAGAGCTACGTTAGAGTATCAATGCAAATATCTTGCATAGTTGATCCGGCACAAATAAGCCCCCTGGTAAACATTGATACTCCTCTCTAAAGTCCTATTACCTGCCAATAAACAGCGAAACTCACACAAACAGTTTTCCTCCACAATTGGTTAGGTCGTATTCAAAGTAGTGATAACACGGAAGGTATAGGATGAAGTGAGTTCGCTTCATCTACGGCGAATTACGAAACATGATCAGTACTTAAATATATCTTACTTTGAAAGAACATTAATTGCTTGTTAGATATTAAAGCTTCTGTTTGCTAAACGCAGACTTAGCAACGCGATCGATAACAACACCACATTATTTTGGAATTACTTTGGTCAGCCTTGATGACATTGTGTGCTTCGCACTATCTCTGATTTTGGACTAGATTTATACAGTATTTACTAAGTGGACAGTTTACGTTCTTACATTCACATATCATGCTTCGCCACCTGGATCACATCAAATGCCCATGCGTGATGTTTAGCGCTTATCAACCCAGCTTATTTGAGCAGGAGAATTCGATCTTGCGGTTGTATTCCACTTTTTCTTCCTTCCAAACTCGCTCAGTATTCTGGGCGTTACAGTTTCAAAATGAGATGGCTAAAGATTTGAAGTTAGGAGAGCTCCATAAGGTGTGGATAGTACTCTTTGAGTCATTCATATGAGACATGAGATATGCATAACTCAATGACCTCAAAATGCATAACCCACCACCCTTAACATTCTGACTTCAATGTAAACGTCAACTCGGTTCCCCGCACCATCCCTCAATCTTCATTGGCCCATTGTACTACTTCTGAGTATTCGTGAACTATCACTTGAGTAAGAACCTTTTTATTAATGCTAGTAGTGGAAAGCAAATCGTTCATTTAAAAGAATTACCATATTGTAAATTTAGTATCTATAATTTGTTGATTGCTTAAATAAGAACTAGACGCCAGATAAGTGCTACTGATCGAGTAGAAAGCGAAATACTGTGCTATGGAGTTTAGTCAAAGTAAAATAATATTTAATATTCTTTTCTTCAGCAAATATATATATCTTAGGTTACAAGTAATTTTACAAATATATTGTCGTAAAAGAACCTCATTAAAATTCGCCTTGAAGAAGTTTAATTCCTTCTGCTTTTCCCTCTAATCAAAAATAGACGCCATCATTTGGACTTATTCTTTGCTCAAGCAAAGCAAGTCCGCGTCATGTCTGCTTCTGAAAAATGAAATCTTCTTCATGCGCTGTTAGTTGGCAATTTGAAATGTCCACAGACGAAAGCGAATGTACTTGAGGTGAGGTAGCATAATGATAAGTGATACAAATTTCAAATATTAGGTCTTCAAATTTGCTCCCGCCGTCTGTTTTTTTTAAATTGGAGGCTTTATTACAACAAAACGATTGCATACATTAAGTTTCAAAGCATTGTCCATCGTTAGCCACCACTTTGGCCCATCACTCGGGCACCAGGCGAATCCTGTGGCGAAAACAATTTTCATCTACCGATAAGATCCACGAGTCGATGAGTCCAATTTTTCACTTATTCATACGAGCTGAAGTGCTGGTCAGCCAGGCCGTGTGCCATTGAACGAAGTGAGTGAAGTGAAAATCAGCAGACGGAGCAACATCTGGAGAGTACGGTGGAGGGTGAGGTAAAATTTCCCTTTCAACGTTACGAGATACTTTTCACTGCTTTGACCCATCACGTGGGGTCTAGCATTATCATAGTGTTAAATAACCTTATCTTGTTTCTCCTTGTACTGTGGCCGTTTTTCAGCATCCTGAAAGCACGGTTCGGGCAACTCAATTTCGTTCTAAAACGCTCACTCGTGTTGGTTTCAGACGCTTTCAGTTATATATATAAAAGTTGTTAGAATGGGAAGAAAAGGTAAATATATCTTTCTTGAGAAGTGAAGATGTCAGTGGGGCTTCAGTTCCAATTTGTGTCTCATTGTCCTCTTCATCAGGAGGACTGGGATGTTTATTTCTATTGGGGGTAGTTCTCGGGACAACCAAGGTCAATTGAAATGTCTTTCATGAAAGGAAGTGTGAATTCTCTTGGTCCCATGGTTCACTATCCAACTCCAAGTTCTCCAATGCCAAGTGAATGGTAAAAAGTCTGAATTGAGCTGACTCAAAGAACGAGTGTTCAACTGCCATGTGCTTGTGTTTTAAGCGCAATTTGATACTGTTTAATCTACCTAATTAACATGAATTTCACCCTGAGCCAGAGTTCACTTCGATTTATTCATCTATTCTATCCATTTATATGATAAGAGAAAAGAAGGCTGCGACTATAATTAAATAAGAATAATCTACCGACGTCTCAGACTAGACTTCTAATAATTATGTCACTTATTAATATCCATTACTTATTCATGCGTCAACTTTGAAACCCTTCGCTAAAATGAAGCTTCTTGATTTTTATCGTCTGAAGTGTAGTCTGCCACGTTTATTTCATCGGTAATTTGTTGGCTACTACAATCTTCTAATTTGAGTTCAATGTTGATAGATATAAAAATACACTAATAACAAGATTGACATATATTGAATGCAGGTATTATGGCGGGTGAGGTGATTATCTGAGCACGAAGCCAATTTAACACCCCATGACATAGCATAAGCCGAGTTGGGGAGCTAAGACATGAGAGACTCAGTTACATTGTCACCAGAATGCTTTAATTTCAACAGTGGTAGACAGACCCCCATTTCTATGCTTACTTCGAGTCAATAAATTGGGATTAACTTTCATCTGCCTCTCACCTCTCTATTCGGGGAGTACTACGGGTTTAATAGTGGAGCTTAATGGTAAACTTTTAATTTTCTGCCACACTCCAAGACACGTCTGAGCCCTTACCTGCTGCATGCCAATTTCATGGATAGTGACCTTCAAATTCACTTGTTCGCACAAGTTGACTTCATTGATCTTAACCGTTAAATTGAACCTACTTTTGTAATTTATGCGCATTAAGCATAAATCAATCCTAGAATGGATTCGCATATTCCCAAAATGCCTTTCGAAACAATACTCACTATCAATAAAATCATTTTAATGTCGATGCAAATTACTAATTTTCTATCAATTTCAAAAGTCCTAATAATCAGTTACTAATTTCATGCCGTTTTTCAAAACCTGTTTGAATGATTATAATCATTTTGAAGTGCATAAATACAAGTGTAAACTTGTAACGGATTAGCTACCTAACTAAGCCTGAATGTACTCAGAAAACTCAGTGACAATTTCTCCTGGTTGGTTCTTCCCACTAAAGTAGCTACGCTACTGTAAAATCAAGAGAGAGACGAAGTGAGCGAAGACACGTTTATTCGCCGTGACAATATGGCAGTGTGTGTGTACAGGAAGCCTAGTCATAATCAACATGGCGAATTGACTAAAACAAACGGAAGCTCCTGATTGGCCATGCGTTAGCCGCGCTCAGCCCGTACACGTCATTGCACGAACGCACCTCCGCTCGCGCGCGCGCACGATGACGTGTCCCACAACTTAAATTTTGCGCATTTTATAACGTATTTGTCTTCTTTAAATATTTCAATACTTAAGTATACTGCTGATTGTATTCTCATGAATGATATTCACTTTTGGCGTAGATTGTCAACATGTTAGATTTAAATGTTTCTTGATTACAATCACAATATCGTGGCACATTTCGGCCACTCCTGCGATTTGGTAACTTCAACACCATGATTAGAATATTCTCCTCAAACACTTTGTTTGTTCGTTCTCAGCAGACATTCCATGCTAGAGGATTTCACCATGGAAGTGCTTGAAGATAAGTCATATCGTATTGATGTAGCAATCCGCAACATTCGCATGCGTATATGTGAGCTTCGCACTACATTAATTGATGTTATTATTCTCTGTGCTCAAGGACACATTTGTTGAGTTGAGTGAATATTTCCTTGCCTATGTGTGTGCGTGTGTGTGTGTGTGTGTGGGCTTCGTCAATAAATCTACTGCGCGTATAAGCATATTTTTCGTGGTCTTCATTGTATGCTGTCACTGTTGTCGTCATTGTTATTCTATTGTTCTAGATTGAAGGTGACAAATAGGGCAAATTAAAAGAGCCTCTTTTCCAATCATCATCTTATCTTAAGTTAGTCCTTCTTCCTATGCCACTAACGTCCATCCCATTTCATACTGAGCATTATTCTATTCAAGTTGAAAAATTGTGTATTTCACCCGCATTTGCGAAATAGGCATAAAGGAGTAGAGTGAATGAATGAATGAATGGATGAATGGATGTGCAAGAGGTCAAAAAGGCCAGATAGTGACGAATATGAAAATAAAGAGGGGGGGGGGGAGATATTTTCTGCTAACAAAATAAATAAATAAATAATAAAATTGTTTTACAGAATTGAGTGAACTTCATCGGAATCTGACCGATGGCGGAAATTTGACGCTCATGGGACATCGCATTGTTCCTGTTTAGTTGGCTGCACAGTATTGGTTCTGGACGGAACAAACACCTTTCCTACTGTACAGTTGGTGCTGCTGACTGCAATGTTGTGCACCACCAGCCTAAGCCATTTCCACCATTACTATCATCTTCCTCTCAAGCACTTTGTTTTGTCCGGTTTAAAAGTCTGGCTAAAAATTTGGACCTAAAGCCAGCAGAGCACACAATATAGGGTAAAAGAGATTACGTGCCGATGTCATTATTTCAAACTTTTAACCGGACTTTTAAAACGGACAAAGTAATGTGGTTGAGAAGAAGGTGCTAATAATGGTGGAGAAGTTACTAAATCGCTTAGGCTGATGTGGCACCACTCAGTAATCAGCGTCATTAACTGGATGTACAGATGTATGTACCGCTCAGAACTTTTATTTTCGCAAGGAAGAAAACAGTATGGGATTGGTTGTTTTGTTGAAGAGACGTGCTTATTCGAGCAGCTATCACACTGCGAAGCATTGAGACCTACCTTTAATAGACGTAATGATTTGAGGCCTATGAACCACATTAATTCACGCATTCGTGCATTCTTTCATCTCATATACTTGCATGCGTACGTATGGTGCTGACTCTCAACCTTAGGAGTTGCAGTGTACGTACGCATTTATTTCGCCCATTGCAGCCATATTCTTGGTGGATTCTTCATTCATTCATCCATTCATTCATTCATTCATTCATTTAGCACTCGTACACGTGGGTGACGAGCACGGTGAGTGTTTCGTTCGCTTGCCCTCTGTCTATCAAGCCCACTGATTGTGTTGTAGGCAATGTATCTGTGTGCACGCATCCTCAACTCCATCTTGTGTGTGTTTCTGTGGGTAGTTCAGCTTACTGTGTCAAAGGTTAGCCCCGAGTGGAGGTGAACTAAGAGGATTGTGAGATTGTCAGGTCTTTCTTCATTTGATGGCTGTGTGGTGCATGGTCGTCCACAGTTGGAGGAGTGATTTGTCTGATTAATTCCGCTAACGAACGAACGAGACTCCAGCATGTTAAGTAGTGCATCTGACCACTGTTCCAGCAGAGCGGCGTAATGTCAACTGCATGGCTCAGTGGGAGATTTGGTGCGTATGTGCAACATGCGCGGTCGTACTGCTTCGCGTTGTTTGACTGTGTATGGTTGTGGGTGGTTGTGTTGGGCATGTGAGTGGCGTGCTTCCCCTGCATGATGTGTTCCTGTGGTGGATGTACCTAGCAGTCGCGGCGCGAATGCTCACTTCTCTACGAGGGGCACGTGGAAGAGTCCGCACAAATAGAGCAATAATGCGTCTGGCGAGCAATCGTTGGTCGCCGGTGGCATGCTGAATGCACATGTCCTAAATCTGTATCGCCCAATTTGTGCCCAATCGTTTTTCCGAAAGTCAACTTTAAATGAGCATGTTGATGCAATTCATTTACATAAGAATCATAAGTGCGTATTGTGTGGCAAACATTGTGCATATACATTTTGTCGTTGTATAATCACAAACCGTCAGAAACGCACTACATATATGCAATCAATGCGAAGAGAAGTGCACTAAGAAAAGATATCTGTTCCGTACATTTAACACGAAAACTATTTCAATCCACCAGATGCATGAGCGCAACTGCATGAGCAGCAATAGCGGACTGCATGTTTCGACTAGTGATTGAAGGTTATATGTATTGTGAATAAATTGGGCCTGTTTCTCAATCACCTTGGTATTATCCCATTCAGGTTGAAAATTAGTGTATTTCACTAGCAGTTACGAAGTAGGCATAAAGAAATAGGGCAAATGAAGGACTCAGTTCTGAAAGAGGCCCAATAGGCCAGTTAGTGACGAATGCGAAAGTAGGATATATATTTCTGCTAAAAAATAAATATCAAATAAAATCGGTTTAGAAAATTGATTTAAGTTAATCAGAATCTAACCGATGACTGCAAATTGATGTCCATGGGACAACGCATTGTTCCTGCTTCCTTGTGTGCGCAATGCCGCTTCTGAGCGGAGCGAACACGTTTTCTACTGTGCAGTGGGTGATTTTGACTAACGTGTCGTGCGCCACCAGCCTACGCAAGTGCTCTAGAGCTGTGGAGATTAAGCGTATGCAGAACAGCAAATTGCAGTACAAGAGTAAATGCTCCATCGTAGATTATGGTGATTTGGCGTTCTCGAATGGCAATTCGAATTGAGAAAGCGTCTTGCAAGAGGACTCTTTTCAGTGCGTACTGCTTCATCTCATCTACTCCTTCGGTACTTTGAACTTTGAATACCAGGTGAGTATGCGCCTCTCTCAAGATACTCTTTCACAATGAACTTATCCGCACTCATCATAACCTATCCTGGAGTTACACTCTGATCTGTGTGATTCCGTCTCTGATTTTGAGTTAATACTTTGAAGCGATATGTATTAAGTGAAGCTTACTTAAGCGTAGTATTTACTTAAAAGTCTAAAAATTTCATCAAACACTCATTTCATCATGTGCTTATAAGTCTGTTTCAATCGATTTCAAAATCCGAAAATAGACTAAAATAATTATTTCATAGCTTATGGTAATCAGTACACAATCATTAACAGTAATATTCATTAAATATATCATTTATCTCAGCAAAGAATAATTTGTTCATTCACTCAAAGATTACTTTAATGAAATGAGACTGAAAAAGGGTATAGAGGTTTCAAATGATAGTAAATTGAAAGGTAGAGCCTCTGCGTCACGCTATGTCATTTCTCACGTCTGATATTCCTTCCGATCCAGAGTTTAACCAGTTTCCTTTAACTAGATATGTTTCCATTTTAAATGTCCTGGGACAGCTCTGAATGCAACGGTTCATTCGATAAATAATAATGAGAGAATTTGCTACATTGCCGATATCATTTTCACTCGTCGTGTATTCGACATGAAGTTATCTTGACCTATTTGTGATAGAACAGATAATTTCTATCAATTTCTGGACACATGAGGCTTGTACATGGGGAGAAGAGTGTATCAGGAGAATCGGAAATAAGTGATTAACAAAACTTCGTTCCGCGCAAATATGAGATAAAGTTTTAACTTAAATGAAGAACCACTTTAGATGAGACTATGAAATTTCATGTGCTCATGTGAACAAATTTTAGTTTCATATCTTACAACGTTCTCCTATCAAATATCACTTCATTTCATGGAGAATTGCTCTGCTAACCATTGTAAGATCGCTTACCAAATCTTGCTCATTTTTTCGCTATTGAATCAAAATTGCACGATATTTCTTAAATAAAATATTGAAATAGATCAAATCATGTCAAACTAATTGCATCGGCGATGTTTTACTTGACTTGGACAAAGATTCCAGAGAATAAAATAAGGAATTGCGAAACACCGCTCAAGGCCTGCAAGTGCACACCTTAGTTTATTGTGCAAAGCAAAGATAGCCTCTGAATCCAACATGTTGACGTGATAAATAGGGACAGTAAATCAATGATCTGACTGAGGTTTTTCTCAGGATGGGATGAATGTCACTGATACAAACTTTAATTAAAGTAAAAAGAATTTTATTTTGTAAGCTTTATGAGAATTGGTGGAAGCAACCAGGAGAATGTATCTGCCAATTATAATATCAACATGGAAATAACAAAATGTTGTTGTAAATTGATCTAAGAACCGCTTTTTCATCCTGCACCCATCGGAATTGACAATCATTAATACTTTAGTACTTCTTTCGGTCGACCAAATTCGATTGTTTAAAAACTGTTTGCCTTTGAAAAATATGTTCACAAGCAAATACACTCAACTCTGTAAACATGCCGATACCTCCATTAGGTTAAACTTTATCAAGTTCATTTAAACATAGTCTGGGGCAATCTAAACACTTTATACAGAGTAAAGGTAAGCCGATGGTGAAATGTGAAGCATTAAGTTGTTTAAATCTCAAGTTTTCATTGGCGCCTTGCTGATTTTATGGCTTGAACTTTTGGTATTCTCATCGGTTAAAGCTCAGTCCTAAAGCCTTCTGTGAGGTAGTGGTCATTTTAGAATGTTGTGTTGAACAAATCATTGAAATGTGTGAAAGATGGACTTTGTGGGAAACATAACTTTAGAGTGGTAAAAGCAAAGAAGTGCATCATGCCTTGGAGCAAATAAGGTCACAACTTCAGAGACCTAGTGACCGATCATTGACCGATGTCACTGCGTGGTTTTCATACACGAAATTTTTCGTAATTGCTATGCTCCCTGTCAAAGAGGAAAAAGAACACATAACCCAAAAGATACCCTCAACAGACAGCCCGACATTTACAACCCAACGAACACGACACGACCGATATACATTAACGGTTTAAACGTATTCTACGTCATACGTCTGTTTTCTCTATCGCTTTGCGATAGCTTGGCTAATTCTGGTAGGCTTTTCAAACTAGGAGAACTTGCCATGGAGATTACTGAGTAAAAGCCAGGTCAAGGCTTATTAGTGCAGCAATAAGCTACAAATTATGGTCTTTCATTTGCATGGGATCCATAGGTTTCTGACGCACTGACAGCATTGAAGTAATTAGTAACTTAGGACGATATTGAAGTGGTTCAATATAAGAACAATTGACTTGTTGGAAAAAACGGTGGATCTTTAGCTGCTCCGCAGTGAGTCTGTGGCGCACGCAATCTGCACACGATAAAATGCGCTATCGAACATTTTGGAGTTTGCGGCTGTACGTGCAGACCATTGCTCATGTATTTTGCTATTAATGTGCACTCAAACTATGCTAGATTTAGTTAATAACTAATCATGTTTGCCGATATCATAATGTGTAATAAATGCTTCGCTTGCAACATGTCTTCCTTCTCTATATCATCGCGATAGCCTTTCCAACTAGGATTCTCATACT
This sequence comes from Hymenolepis microstoma, assembly GCA_000469805.3. NCBI lineage: Eukaryota > Metazoa > Platyhelminthes > Cestoda > Cyclophyllidea > Hymenolepididae > Hymenolepis > Hymenolepis microstoma. Next base: position 28,347,390 of record LR215989.1, read on the forward strand.
TTATGTCCATGGCAGAGCCATCTTCTCCAGGCTCGATTTTGTCCGAGCATATCACCAGATTCCAATAACTCCAGAGGATATCGTGAAGACGGCCGTTATCACGCCATTCGGCTTTTTTGAATACTAGCATAGTTGTCGGAATTGACGATGAAGAAATGTCTGGAATTAAATTGTCGGAGTTATAATTTTAATGATTCCTGAGTTGATACATAAGTTTTTGACGCACTGACAGTATTGAAGTAATTAGTAACGGAGGACGATATTGGAACGTTTCAATATTAGCCCAATTGACCTGTTGGAGAAATCGGTGAGTCTTTAGCTGCTCCGCACTGGGTCTGTTTTCATAAGACGGAGTTAGACACCACTGAATAAAACCATTGACATTAATTAAAGAACTACCCTTGAAAACTGACCATCCAACCATTGCTGTTATTTTGCATCCTAGAGCCCATATGTCGGCTTTAGTCGTTAGAGCAATTATGTGTTGCAATTCTGGCGCTGCACAATAGATGTTAGAACTAGAGTCAAAGTGATCGAAACTTTGGGTGACAGGAAGATCATTTGCACGATCGAAATCGGAAATCATCAAATTTCCGGATTGTGAGAGAAGATACCCTCAATAGACAGCTCGACAATCGCAACCGATATTTATCCCTAGTAAAACACCAGCGGAATAAACGTATTCTACGTCATACGTCTGTTTCCTCTATTGCCTTGTGATAGCTTAGCTAATTCTGGGAGCCTTTCTTACCTGGGATAAATCGGTTCTTATATCTGCATTGAGGGGTGAAGAATAGACTTACCTCCATGTGATGCACCCTGAAAAAACGTATACTCACACGCAAAAATGTCTATAAACTGGCAGTTGACTTCAAATTACTGTGACCAGCCTGAAACGAAACTCCACTATGAAAAATCGTCCTTGTCAAGTCGAACCACAACTTCTGCAGATCCCTCAGTGGAATGCTGGAGGGATGTGACGGGACAAGAACATTCAAATCCAGAAAATTCTGGATACCTATGATATAGACTTAATCACAATCGTGGAATCCAACCTTACGGATGACAAACTCACATACTACCAATTTCTAGGTTGCACCTTACATCTGCTACATAAAGACCGGCAAGTGGCCAGTGGAATATTGACTGTAGTAAAAGAATCAAGAGTAATAATTAAGAGTATGGGCTCAATGCAGGACATATACGAAATAATCAGGTCAAATGTATGGCAAAGTCAAAACCATTTCAGTATGTACGCGGTCTATAATCCATCCCAGAACAATTAATGGTAACTGCGAAGAAAAATACCTGAATCAGCATTACCGTTCATAATTTTATTATATATTTACTGCAGGCGAAAATAGGTAAGACCTGGTGGTTGGGTCTGAATTATTGATATATTTTGCCTATTTGGTTTATTTCACAAAACTCATATGAATAGTTTACGAAGCATTGTACCATATCAGTATTTCTCACGAGTTTCTATGGCTTGTGGATAAATGAAAACGCCACATTCAATTGACTCACCTTAACAGAAGATCTGAAATAAATTTTCTCCGAAGTATATGGACCAATTCTTAATGATTGAATATTTCAATATTGCAACCCAACGTACAATATTTAATAGTAGAGACCAGCTGACAGCAAATAGCTACAAATTCCACAAACGATATTTCTGACGGGGAGCAGAAATATTCAGAGAGCTACGTTAGAGTATCAATGCAAATATCTTGCATAGTTGATCCGGCACAAATAAGCCCCCTGGTAAACATTGATACTCCTCTCTAAAGTCCTATTACCTGCCAATAAACAGCGAAACTCACACAAACAGTTTTCCTCCACAATTGGTTAGGTCGTATTCAAAGTAGTGATAACACGGAAGGTATAGGATGAAGTGAGTTCGCTTCATCTACGGCGAATTACGAAACATGATCAGTACTTAAATATATCTTACTTTGAAAGAACATTAATTGCTTGTTAGATATTAAAGCTTCTGTTTGCTAAACGCAGACTTAGCAACGCGATCGATAACAACACCACATTATTTTGGAATTACTTTGGTCAGCCTTGATGACATTGTGTGCTTCGCACTATCTCTGATTTTGGACTAGATTTATACAGTATTTACTAAGTGGACAGTTTACGTTCTTACATTCACATATCATGCTTCGCCACCTGGATCACATCAAATGCCCATGCGTGATGTTTAGCGCTTATCAACCCAGCTTATTTGAGCAGGAGAATTCGATCTTGCGGTTGTATTCCACTTTTTCTTCCTTCCAAACTCGCTCAGTATTCTGAGCGTTACAGTTTCAAAATGAGATGGCTAAAGATTTGAAGTTAGGAGAGCTCCATAAGGTGTGGATAGTACTCTTTGAGTCATTCATATGAGACATGAGATATGCATAACTCAATGACCTCAAAATGCATAACCCACCACCCTTAACATTCTGACTTCAATGTAAACGTCAACTCGGTTCCCCGCACCATCCCTCAATCTTCATTGGCCCATTGTACTACTTCTGAGTATTCGTGAACTATCACTTGAGTAAGAACCTTTTTATTAATGCTAGTAGTGGAAAGCAAATCGTTCATTTAAAAGAATTACCATATTGTAAATTTAGTATCTATAATTTGTTGATTGCTTAAATAAGAACTAGACGCCAGATAAGTGCTACTGATCGAGTAGAAAGCGAAATACTGTGCTATGGAGTTTAGTCAAAGTAAAATAATATTTAATATTCTTTTCTTCAGCAAATATATATATCTTAGGTTACAAGTAATTTTACAAATATATTGTCGTAAAAGAACCTCATTAAAATTCGCCTTGAAGAAGTTTAATTCCTTCTGCTTTTCCCTCTAATCAAAAATAGACGCCATCATTTGGACTTATTCTTTGCTCAAGCAAAGCAAGTCCGCGTCATGTCTGCTTCTGAAAAATGAAATCTTCTTCATGCGCTGTTAGTTGGCAATTTGAAATGTCCACAGACGAAAGCGAATGTACTTGAGGTGAGGTAGCATAATGATAAGTGATACAAATTTCAAATATTAGGTCTTCAAATTTGCTCCCGCCGTCTGTTTTTTTTAAATTGGAGGCTTTATTACAACAAAACGATTGCATACATTAAGTTTCAAAGCATTGTCCATCGTTAGCCACCACTTTGGCCCATCACTCGGGCACCAGGCGAATCCTGTGGCGAAAACAATTTTCATCTACCGATAAGATCCACGAGTCGATGAGTCCAATTTTTCACTTATTCATACGAGCTGAAGTGCTGGTCAGCCAGGCCGTGTGCCATTGAACGAAGTGAGTGAAGTGAAAATCAGCAGACGGAGCAACATCTGGAGAGTACGGTGGAGGGTGAGGTAAAATTTCCCTTTCAACGTTACGAGATACTTTTCACTGCTTTGACCCATCACGTGGGGTCTAGCATTATCATAGTGTTAAATAACCTTATCTTGTTTCTCCTTGTACTGTGGCCGTTTTTCAGCATCCTGAAAGCACGGTTCGGGCAACTCAATTTCGTTCTAAAACGCTCACTCGTGTTGGTTTCAGACGCTTTCAGTTATATATATAAAAGTTGTTAGAATGGGAAGAAAAGGTAAATATATCTTTCTTGAGAAGTGAAGATGTCAGTGGGGCTTCAGTTCCAATTTGTGTCTCATTGTCCTCTTCATCAGGAGGACTGGGATGTTTATTTCTATTGGGGGTAGTTCTCGGGACAACCAAGGTCAATTGAAATGTCTTTCATGAAAGGAAGTGTGAATTCTCTTGGTCCCATGGTTCACTATCCAACTCCAAGTTCTCCAATGCCAAGTGAATGGTAAAAAGTCTGAATTGAGCTGACTCAAAGAACGAGTGTTCAACTGCCATGTGCTTGTGTTTTAAGCGCAATTTGATACTGTTTAATCTACCTAATTAACATGAATTTCACCCTGAGCCAGAGTTCACTTCGATTTATTCATCTATTCTATCCATTTATATGATAAGAGAAAAGAAGGCTGCGACTATAATTAAATAAGAATAATCTACCGACGTCTCAGACTAGACTTCTAATAATTATGTCACTTATTAATATCCATTACTTATTCATGCGTCAACTTTGAAACCCTTCGCTAAAATGAAGCTTCTTGATTTTTATCGTCTGAAGTGTAGTCTGCCACGTTTATTTCATCGGTAATTTGTTGGCTACTAGAATCTTCCAATTTGAGTTCAATGTTGATAGATATAAAAATACACTAATAACAAGATTGACATATATTGAATGCAGGTATTATGGCGGGTGAGGTGATTATCTGAGCACGAAGCCAATTTAACACCCCATGACATAGCATAAGCCGAGTTGGGGAGCTAAGACATGAGAGACTCAGTTACATTGTCACCAGAATGCTTTAATTTCAACAGTGGTAGACAGACCCCCATTTCTATGCTTACTTCGAGTCAATAAATTGGGATTAACTTTCATCTGCCTCTCACCTCTCTATTCGGGGAGTACTACGGGTTTAATAGTGGAGCTTAATGGTAAACTTTTAATTTTCTGCCACACTCCAAGACACGTCTGAGCCCTTACCTGCTGCATGCCAATTTCATGGATAGTGACCTTCAAATTCACTTGTTCGCACAAGTTGACTTCATTGATCTTAACCGTTAAATTGAACCTACTTTTGTAATTTATGCGCATTAAGCATAAATCAATCCTAGAATGGATTCGCATATTCCCAAAATGCCTTTCGAAACAATACTCACTATCAATAAAATCATTTTAATGTCGATGCAAATTACTAATTTTCTATCAATTTCAAAAGTCCTAATAATCAGTTACTAATTTCATGCCGTTTTTCAAAACCTGTTTGAATGATTATAATCATTTTGAAGTGCATAAATACAAGTGTAAACTTGTAACGGATTAGCTACCTAACTAAGCCTGAATGTACTCAGAAAACTCAGTGACAATTTCTCCTGGTTGGTTCTTCCCACTAAAGTAGCTACGCTACTGTAAAATCAAGAGAGAGACGAAGTGAGCGAAGACACGTTTATTCGCCGTGACAATATGGCAGTGTGTGTGTACAGGAAGCCTAGTCATAATCAACATGGCGAATTGACTAAAACAAACGGAAGCTCCTGATTGGCCATGCGTTAGCCGCGCTCAGCCCGTACACGTCATTGCACGAACGCACCTCCGCTCGCGCGCGCGCACGATGACGTGTCCCACAACTTAAATTTTGCGCATTTTATAACGTATTTGTCTTCTTTAAATATTTCAATACTTAAGTATACTGCTGATTGTATTCTCATGAATGATATTCACTTTTGGCGTAGATTGTCAACATGTTAGATTTAAATGTTTCTTGATTACAATCACAATATCGTGGCACATTTCGGCCACTCCTGCGATTTGGTAACTTCAACACCATGATTAGAATATTCTCCTCAAACACTTTGTTTGTTCGTTCTCAGCAGACATTCCATGCTAGAGGATTTCACCATGGAAGTGCTTGAAGATAAGTCATATCGTATTGATGTAGCAATCCGCAACATTCGCATGCGTATATGTGAGCTTCGCACTACATTAATTGATGTTATTATTCTCTGTGCTCAAGGACACATTTGTTGAGTTGAGTGAATATTTCCTTGCCTATGTGTGTGCGTGTGTGTGTGTGTGTGTGGGCTTCGTCAATAAATCTACTGCGCGTATAAGCATATTTTTCGTGGTCTTCATTGTATGCTGTCACTGTTGTCGTCATTGTTATTCTATTGTTCTAGATTGAAGGTGACAAATAGGGCAAATTAAAAGAGCCTCTTTTCCAATCATCATCTTATCTTAAGTTAGTCCTTCTTCCTATGCCACTAACGTCCATCCCATTTCATACTGAGCATTATTCTATTCAAGTTGAAAAATTGTGTATTTCACCCGCATTTGCGAAATAGGCATAAAGGAGTAGAGTGAATGAATGAATGAATGGATGAATGGATGTGCAAGAGGTCAAAAAGGCCAGATAGTGACGAATATGAAAATAAAGAGGGGGGGGGGGGGAGATATTTTCTGCTAACAAAATAAATAAATAAATAATAAAATTGTTTTACAGAATTGAGTGAACTTCATCGGAATCTGACCGATGGCGGAAATTTGACGCTCATGGGACATCGCATTGTTCCTGTTTAGTTGGCTGCACAGTATTGGTTCTGGACGGAACAAACACCTTTCCTACTGTACAGTTGGTGCTGCTGACTGCAATGTTGTGCACCACCAGCCTAAGCCATTTCCACCATTACTATCATCTTCCTCTCAAGCACTTTGTTTTGTCCGGTTTAAAAGTCTGGCTAAAAATTTGGACCTAAAGCCAGCAGAGCACACAATATAGGGTAAAAGAGATTACGTGCCGATGTCATTATTTCAAACTTTTAACCGGACTTTTAAAACGGACAAAGTAATGTGGTTGAGAAGAAGGTGCTAATAATGGTGGAGAAGTTACTAAATCGCTTAGGCTGATGTGGCACCACTCAGTAATCAGCGTCATTAACTGGATGTACAGATGTATGTACCGCTCAGAACTTTTATTTTCGCAAGGAAGAAAACAGTATGGGATTGGTTGTTTTGTTGAAGAGACGTGCTTATTCGAGCAGCTATCACACTGCGAAGCATTGAGACCTACCTTTAATAGACGTAATGATTTGAGGCCTATGAACCACATTAATTCACGCATTCGTGCATTCTTTCATCTCATATACTTGCATGCGTACGTATGGTGCTGACTCTCAACCTTAGGAGTTGCAGTGTACGTACGCATTTATTTCGCCCATTGCAGCCATATTCTTGGTGGATTCTTCATTCATTCATCCATTCATTCATTCATTCATTCATTCATTTAGCACTCGTACACGTGGGTGACGAGCACGGTGAGTGTTTCGTTCGCTTGCCCTCTGTCTATCAAGCCCACTGATTGTGTTGTAGGCAATGTATCTGTGTGCACGCATCCTCAACTCCATCTTGTGTGTGTTTCTGTGGGTAGTTCAGCTTACTGTGTCAAAGGTTAGCCCCGAGTGGAGGTGAACTAAGAGGATTGTGAGATTGTCAGGTCTTTCTTCATTTGATGGCTGTGTGGTGCATGGTCGTCCACAGTTGGAGGAGTGATTTGTCTGATTAATTCCGCTAACGAACGAACGAGACTCCAGCATGTTAAGTAGTGCATCTGACCACTGTTCCAGCAGAGCGGCGTAATGTCAACTGCATGGCTCAGTGGGAGATTTGGTGCGTATGTGCAACATGCGCGGTCGTACTGCTTCGCGTTGTTTGACTGTGTATGGTTGTGGGTGGTTGTGTTGGGCATGTGAGTGGCGTGCTTCCCCTGCATGATGTGTTCCTGTGGTGGATGTACCTAGCAGTCGCGGCGCGAATGCTCACTTCTCTACGAGGGGCACGTGGAAGAGTCCGCACAAATAGAGCAATAATGCGTCTGGCGAGCAATCGTTGGTCGCCGGTGGCATGCTGAATGCACATGTCCTAAATCTGTATCGCCCAATTTGTGCCCAATCGTTTTTCCGAAAGTCAACTTTAAATGAGCATGTTGATGCAATTCATTTACATAAGAATCATAAGTGCGTATTGTGTGGCAAACATTTTGCATATACATTTTGTCGTTGTATAATCACAAACCGTCAGAAACGCATTACATATATGCAATCAATGCGAAGAGAAGTGCACTAAGAAAAGATATCTGTTCCGTACATTTAACACGAAAACTATTTCAATCCACCAGATGCATGAGCGCAACTGCATGAGCAGCAATAGCGGACTGCATGTTTCGACTAGTGATTGAAGGTTATATGTATTGTGAATAAATTGGGCCTGTTTCTCAATCACCTTGGTATTATCCCATTCAGGTTGAAAATTAGTGTATTTCACTAGCAGTTACGAAGTAGGCATAAAGAAATAGGGCAAATGAAGGACTCAGTTCTGAAAGAGGCCCAATAGGCCAGTTAGTGACGAATGCGAAAGTAGGATATATATTTCTGCTAAAAAATAAATATCAAATAAAATCGGTTTAGAAAATTGATTTAAGTTAATCAGAATCTAACCGATGACTGCAAATTGATGTCCATGGGACAACGCATTGTTCCTGCTTCCTTGTGTGCGCAATGCCGCTTCTGAGCGGAGCGAACACGTTTTCTACTGTGCAGTGGGTGATTTTGACTAACGTGTCGTGCGCCACCAGCCTACGCAAGTGCTCTAGAGCTGTGGAGATTAAGCGTATGCAGAACAGCAAATTGCAGTACAAGAGTAAATGCTCCATCGTAGATTATGGTGATTTGGCGTTCTCGAATGGCAATTCGAATTGAGAAAGCGTCTTGCAAGAGGACTCTTTTCAGTGCGTACTGCTTCATCTCATCTACTCCTTCGGTACTTTGAACTTTGAATACCAGGTGAGTATGCGCCTCTCTCAAGATACTCTTTCACAATGAACTTATCCGCACTCATCATAACCTATCCTGGAGTTACACTCTGATCTGTGTGATTCCGTCTCTGATTTTGAGTTAATACTTTGAAGCGATATGTATTAAGTGAAGCTTACTTAAGCGTAGTATTTACTTAAAAGTCTAAAAATTTCATCAAACACTCATTTCATCATGTGCTTATAAGTCTGTTTCAATCGATTTCAAAATCCGAAAATAGACTAAAATAATTATTTCATAGCTTATGGTAATCAGTACACAATCATTAACAGTAATATTCATTAAATATATCATTTATCTCAGCAAAGAATAATTTGTTCATTCACTCAAAGATTACTTTAATGAAATGAGACTGAAAAAGGGTATAGAGGTTTCAAATGATAGTAAATTGAAAGGTAGAGCCTCTGCGTCACGCTATGTCATTTCTCACGTCTGATATTCCTTCCGATCCAGAGTTTAACCAGTTTCCTTTAACTAGATATGTTTCCATTTTAAATGTCCTGGGACAGCTCTGAATGCAACGGTTCATTCGATAAATAATAATGAGAGAATTTGCTACATTGCCGATATCATTTTCACTCGTCGTGTATTCGACATGAAGTTATCTTGACCTATTTGTGATAGAACAGATAATTTCTATCAATTTCTGGACACATGAGGCTTGTACATGGGGAGAAGAGTGTATCAGGAGAATCGGAAATAAGTGATTAACAAAACTTCGTTCCGCGCAAATATGAGATAAAGTTTTAACTTAAATGAAGAACCACTTTAGATGAGACTATGAAATTTCATGTGCTCATGTGAACAAATTTTAGTTTCATATCTTACAACGTTCTCCTATCAAATATCACTTCATTTCATGGAGAATTGCTCTGCTAACCATTGTAAGATCGCTTACCAAATCTTGCTCATTTTTTCGCTATTGAATCAAAATTGCACGATATTTCTTAAATAAAATATTGAAATAGATCAAATCATGTCAAACTAATTGCATCGGCGATGTTTTACTTGACTTGGACAAAGATTCCAGAGAATAAAATAAGGAATTGCGAAACACCGCTCAAGGCCTGCAAGTGCACACCTTAGTTTATTGTGCAAAGCAAAGATAGCCTCTGAATCCAACATGTTGACGTGATAAATAGGGACAGTAAATCAATGATCTGACTGAGGTTTTTCTCAGGATGGGATGAATGTCACTGATACAAACTTTAATTAAAGTAAAAAGAATTTTATTTTGTAAGCTTTATGAGAATTGGTGGAAGCAACCAGGAGAATGTATCTGCCAATTATAATATCAACATGGAAATAACAAAATGTTGTTGTAAATTGATCTAAGAACCGCTTTTTCATCCTGCACCCATCGGAATTGACAATCATTAATACTTTAGTACTTCTTTCGGTCGACCAAATTCGATTGTTTAAAAACTGTTTGCCTTTGAAAAATATGTTCACAAGCAAATACACTCAACTCTGTAAACATGCCGATACCTCCATTAGGTTAAACTTTATCAAGTTCATTTAAACATAGTCTGGGGCAATCTAAACACTTTATACAGAGTAAAGGTAAGCCGATGGTGAAATGTGAAGCATTAAGTTGTTTAAATCTCAAGTTTTCATTGGCGCCTTGCTGATTTTATGGCTTGAACTTTTGGTATTCTCATCGGTTAAAGCTCAGTCCTAAAGCCTTCTGTGAGGTAGTGGTCATTTTAGAATGTTGTGTTGAACAAATCATTGAAATGTGTGAAAGATGGACTTTGTGGGAAACATAACTTTAGAGTGGTAAAAGCAAAGAAGTGCATCATGCCTTGGAGCAAATAAGGTCACAACTTCAGAGACCTAGTGACCGATCATTGACCGATGTCACTGCGTGGTTTTCATACACGAAATTTTTCGTAATTGCTATGCTCCCTGTCAAAGAGGAAAAAGAACACATAACCCAAAAGATACCCTCAACAGACAGCCCGACATTTACAACCCAACGAACACGACACGACCGATATACATTAACGGTTTAAACGTATTCTACGTCATACGTCTGTTTTCTCTATCGCTTTGCGATAGCTTGGCTAATTCTGGTAGGCTTTTCAAACTAGGAGAACTTGCCATGGAGATTACTGAGTAAAAGCCAGGTCAAGGCTTATTAGTGCAGCAATAAGCTACAAATTATGGTCTTTCATTTGCATGGGATCCATAGGTTTCTGACGCACTGACAGCATTGAAGTAATTAGTAACTTAGGACGATATTGAAGTGGTTCAATATAAGAACAATTGACTTGTTGGAAAAAACGGTGGATCTTTAGCTGCTCCGCAGTGAGTCTGTGGCGTACGCAATCTGCACACGATAAAATGCGCTATCGAACATTTTGGAGTTTGCGGCTGTACGTGCAGACCATTGCTCATGTATTTTGCTATTAATGTGCACTCAAACTATGCTAGATTTAGTTAATAACTAATCATGTTTGCCGATATCATAATGTGTAATAAATGCTTCGCTTGCAACATGTCTTCCTTCTCTATATCATCGCGATAGCCTTTCCAACTAGGATTCTCATACTTTATGTCCATGGCAGAGCCATTTTCTCCAGGCTCGATTTTGTCCGAGCATATCACCAGATTCCAATAACTCCAGAGGATATCGTGAAGACGGCCGTTATCACGCCATTCGGCTTTTTTGAATACTAGCATAGTTGTCGGAATTGACGATGAAGAAATGTCTGGAATTAAATTGTCGGAGTTATAATTTTAATGATTCCTGAGTTGATACATAAGTTTTTGACGCACTGACAGTATTGAAGTAATTAGTAACGGAGGACGATATTGGAACGTTTCAGTATTAGCCCAATTGACCTGTTGGAGAAACCGGTGAGTCTTTAGCTGCTCCGCACTGGGTCTGTTTTCATAAGGCGGAGTTAGACACCACTGAATAAAACCATTGACATTAATTAAAGAACTACCCTTGAAAACTGACCATCCAACCATTGCTGTTATTTTGCATCCTAGAGCCCATATGTCGGCTTTAGTCGTTAGAGCAATTATGTGTTGCAATTCTGGCGCTGCACAATAGATGTTAGAACTAGAGTCAAAGTGATCGAAACTTTGGGTGACAGGAAGATCATTTGCACGATCGAAATCGGAAATCATCAAATTTCCGGATTGTGAGAGAAGATACCCTCAATAGACAGCTCGACAATCGCAACCGATATTTATCCCTAGTAAAACACCAGCGGAATAAACGTATTCTACGTCATACGTCTGTTTCCTCTATTGCCTTGTGATAGCTTAGCTAATTCTGGGAGCCTTTCTTACCTGGGATAAATCGGTTCTTATATCTGCATTGAGGGGTGAAGAATAGACTTACCTCCATGTGATGCACCCTGAAAAAACGTATACTCACACGGCAAAAATGTCTATAAACTGGCAGTTGACTTCAAATTACTGTGACCAGCCTGAAACGAAACTCCACTATGAAAAATCGTCCTTGTCAAGTCGAACCACAACTTCTGCAGATCCCTCAGTGGAATGCTGGAGGGATGTGACGGGACAAGAACATTCAAATCCAGAAAATTCTGGATACCTATGATATAGACTTAATCACAATCGTGGAATCCAACCTTACGGATGACAAACTCACATACTACCAATTTCTAGGTTGCACCTTACATCTGCTACATAAAGACCGGCAAGTGGCCAGTGGAATATTGACTGTAGTAAAAGAATCAAGAGTAATAATTAAGAGTATGGGCTCAATGCAGGACATATACGAAATAATCAGGTCAAATGTATGGCAAAGTCAAAACCATTTCAGTATGTACGCGGTCTATAATCCATCCCAGAACAATTAATGGTAACTGCGAAGAAAAATACCTGAATCAGCATTACCGTTCATAATTTTATTATATATTTACTGCAGGCGAAAATAGGTAAGACCTGGTGGTTGGGTCTGAATTATTGATATATTTTGCCTATTTGGTTTATTTCACAAAACTCATATGAATAGTTTACGAAGCATTGTACCATATCAGTATTTCTCACGAGTTTCTATGGCTTGTGGATAAATGAAAACGCCACATTCAATTGACTCACCTTAACAGAAGATCTGAAATAAATTTTCTCCGAAGTATATGGACCAATTCTTAATGATTGAATATTTCAATATTGCAACCCAACGTACAATATTTAATAGTAGAGACCAGCTGACAGCAAATAGCTACAAATTCCACAAACGATATTTCTGACGGGGAGCAGAAATATTCAGAGAGCTACGTTAGAGTATCAATGCAAATATCTTGCATAGTTGATCCGGCACAAATAAGCCCCCTGGTAAACATTGATACTCCTCTCTAAAGTCCTATTACCTGCCAATAAACAGCGAAACTCACACAAACAGTTTTCCTCCACAATTGGTTAGGTCGTATTCAAAGTAGTGATAACACGGAAGGTATAGGATGAAGTGAGTTCGCTTCATCTACGGCGAATTACGAAACATGATCAGTACTTAAATATATCTTACTTTGAAAGAACATTAATTGCTTGTTAGATATTAAAGCTTCTGTTTGCTAAACGCAGACTTAGCAACGCGATCGATAACAACACCACATTATTTTGGAATTACTTTGGTCAGCCTTGATGACATTGTGTGCTTCGCACTATCTCTGATTTTGGACTAGATTTATACAGTATTTACTAAGTGGACAGTTTACGTTCTTACATTCACATATCATGCTTCGCCACCTGGATCACATCAAATGCCCATGCGTGATGTTTAGCGCTTATCAACCCAGCTTATTTGAGCAGGAGAATTCGATCTTGCGGTTGTATTCCACTTTTTCTTCCTTCCAAACTCGCTCAGTATTCTGGGCGTTACAGTTTCAAAATGAGATGGCTAAAGATTTGAAGTTAGGAGAGCTCCATAAGGTGTGGATAGTACTCTTTGAGTCATTCATATGAGACATGAGATATGCATAACTCAATGACCTCAAAATGCATAACCCACCACCCTTAACATTCTGACTTCAATGTAAACGTCAACTCGGTTCCCCGCACCATCCCTCAATCTTCATTGGCCCATTGTACTACTTCTGAGTATTCGTGAACTATCACTTGAGTAAGAACCTTTTTATTAATGCTAGTAGTGGAAAGCAAATCGTTCATTTAAAAGAATTACCATATTGTAAATTTAGTATCTATAATTTGTTGATTGCTTAAATAAGAACTAGACGCCAGATAAGTGCTACTGATCGAGTAGAAAGCGAAATACTGTGCTATGGAGTTTAGTCAAAGTAAAATAATATTTAATATTCTTTTCTTCAGCAAATATATATATCTTAGGTTACAAGTAATTTTACAAATATATTGTCGTAAAAGAACCTCATTAAAATTCGCCTTGAAGAAGTTTAATTCCTTCTGCTTTTCCCTCTAATCAAAAATAGACGCCATCATTTGGACTTATTCTTTGCTCAAGCAAAGCAAGTCCGCGTCATGTCTGCTTCTGAAAAATGAAATCTTCTTCATGCGCTGTTAGTTGGCAATTTGAAATGTCCACAGACGAAAGCGAATGTACTTGAGGTGAGGTAGCATAATGATAAGTGATACAAATTTCAAATATTAGGTCTTCAAATTTGCTCCCGCCGTCTGTTTTTTTTAAATTGGAGGCTTTATTACAACAAAACGATTGCATACATTAAGTTTCAAAGCATTGTCCATCGTTAGCCACCACTTTGGCCCATCACTCGGGCACCAGGCGAATCCTGTGGCGAAAACAATTTTCATCTACCGATAAGATCCACGAGTCGATGAGTCCAATTTTTCACTTATTCATACGAGCTGAAGTGCTGGTCAGCCAGGCCGTGTGCCATTGAACGAAGTGAGTGAAGTGAAAATCAGCAGACGGAGCAACATCTGGAGAGTACGGTGGAGGGTGAGGTAAAATTTCCCTTTCAACGTTACGAGATACTTTTCACTGCTTTGACCCATCACGTGGGGTCTAGCATTATCATAGTGTTAAATAACCTTATCTTGTTTCTCCTTGTACTGTGGCCGTTTTTCAGCATCCTGAAAGCACGGTTCGGGCAACTCAATTTCGTTCTAAAACGCTCACTCGTGTTGGTTTCAGACGCTTTCAGTTATATATATAAAAGTTGTTAGAATGGGAAGAAAAGGTAAATATATCTTTCTTGAGAAGTGAAGATGTCAGTGGGGCTTCAGTTCCAATTTGTGTCCCATTGTCCTCTTCATCAGGAGGACTGGGATGTTTATTTCTATTGGGGGTAGTTCTCGGGACAACCAAGGTCAATTGAAATGTCTTTCATGAAAGGAAGTGTGAATTCTCTTGGTCCCATGTTTCACTATCCAACTCCAAGTTCTCCAATGCCAAGTGAATGCTAAAATTATGAATTGAGCTGACTCAAAGAACGAGTGTTTAACTGTCATGTGCTTGTGTTTTACCCGCAATTTGATACTGTTTAATCTACCTAATTAACATGAATTTCACCCTGAGCCAGAGTTAACTTCGATTTATTCATCTATTCTATCCATTTATATGATAAGAGAAAAGAAGGCTGCGACTATAATTAGATAAGAATAATCTACCGACGTCTCAGACTAGACTTCTAATAATTATGTCACTTATTAATATCCATTACTTATTCATGCGTCAACTTTGAAACCCTTCGCTAAAATGAAGCTTCTTGATTTTTATCGTCTGAAGTGTAGTCTGCCACGTTTATTTCATCGGTAATTTGTTGGCTACTACAATCTTCTAATTTGAGTTCAATGTTGATAGATATAAAAATACACTAATAACAAGATTGACATATATTGAATGCAGGTATTATGGCGGGTGAGGTGATTATCTGAGCATGAAGCCAATTTAACAACCCATGACATAGCATAAGCCGAGTTGGGGAGCTAAGACACGAGAGACTCAGTTACATTGTCACCAGAATGCTTTAATTTCAACAGTGGTAGACAGACTCCCACTTCTATGCTTACTTCGAGTCAATAAATTGGGATTAACTTTCATCTGCCTCTCACCTCTCTATTCGGGGAGTACTACGGGTTTAATAGTGGAGCTTAATGGTAAACTTTTAATTTTCTGCCACACTCAAAGAGACGTCCGAGCCCTTATCTGGTGCATGCCAATTTCATGGTTATTGACCTTCAAATTCACGTGTTCGCACAAGTTGACTTCATTGATCTTAACTGTTAAATTGAACGTACTTTCGTTATTTATGCGCATTAAGCATAAATCAATCCTAGAATGGATTCGCATATTCCCAAAATGCCTTTCGAAACAATACTCACTATCAATAAAATCATTTTAATTTCGAAGCACATTTTTAGAACGTATTTGTCTTCTTTAAATATTTCAATACTTAAGTATACTGCTGATTGTATTCTCATGAATGATATTCACTTTTGGCGTAGATTGTCAACATGTTAGATTTAAATGTTTCTTGATTACAATCACAATATCGTGGCACATTTCGGCCTCTCCTGCGATTTGGTAACTTCAACACCATGATTAGAATATTCTCCTCAAACACTTTGTTTGTTCGTTCTCAGCAGACATTCCATGCTAGAGGATTTCACCATGGAAGTGCTTGAAGATAAGTCATATCGTATTGATGTAGCAATCCGCAACATTCGCATGCGTATATGTGAGCTTCGCACTACATTAATTGATGTTATTATTCTCTGTGCTCAAGGACACATTTGTTGAGTTGAGTGAATATTTCCTTGCCTATGTGTGTGCGTGTGTGTGTGTGTGTGTGTGGGCTTCGTCAATAAATCTACTGCGCGTATAAGCATATTTTTCGTGGTCTTCATTGTATGCTGTCACTGTTGTCGTCATTGTTATTCTATTGTTCTAGATTGAAGGTGACAAATAGGGCAAATTAAAAGAGCCTCTTTTCCAATCATCATCTTATCTTAAGTTAGTCCTTCTTCCTATGCCACTAACGTCCATCCCATTTCATACTGAGCATTATTCTATTCAAGTTGAAAAATTGTGTATTTCACCCGCATTTGCGAAATAGGCATAAAGGAGTAGAGTGAATGAATGAATGAATGGATGAATGGATGTGCAAGAGGTCAAAAAGGCCAGATAGTGACGAATATGAAAATAAAGAGGGGGGGGGGGAGATATTTTCTGCTAACAAAATAAATAAATAAATAATAAAATTGTTTTACAGAATTGAGTGAACTTCATCGGAATCTGACCGATGGCGGAAATTTGACGCTCATGGGACATCGCATTGTTCCTGTTTAGTTGGCTGCACAGTATTGGTTCTGGACGGAACAAACACCTTTCCTACTGTACAGTTGGTGCTGCTGACTGCAATGTTGTGCACCACCAGCCTAAGCCATTTCCACCATTACTATCATCTTCCTCTCAAGCACTTTGTTTTGTCCGGTTTAAAAGTCTGGCTAAAAATTTGGACCTAAAGCCAGCAGAGCACACAATATAGGGTAAAAGAGATTACGTGCCGATGTCATTATTTCAAACTTTTAACCGGACTTTTAAAACGGACAAAGTAATGTGGTTGAGAAGAAGGTGCTAATAATGGTGGAGAAGTTACTAAATCGCTTAGGCTGATGTGGCACCACTCAGTAATCAGCGTCATTAACTGGATGTACAGATGTATGTACCGCTCAGAACTTTTATTTTCGCAAGGAAGAAAACAGTATGGGATTGGTTGTTTTGTTGAAGAGACGTGCTTATTCGAGCAGCTATCACACTGCGAAGCATTGAGACCTACCTTTAATAGACGTAATGATTTGAGGCCTATGAACCACATTAATTCACGCATTCGTGCATTCTTTCATCTCATATACTTGCATGCGTACGTATGGTGCTGACTCTCAACCTTAGGAGTTGCAGTGTACGTACGCATTTATTTCGCCCATTGCAGCCATATTCTTGGTGGATTCTTCATTCATTCATCCATTCATTCATTCATTCATTCATTTAGCACTCGTACACGTGGGTGACGAGCACGGTGAGTGTTTCGTTCGCTTGCCCTCTGTCTATCAAGCCCACTGATTGTGTTGTAGGCAATGTATCTGTGTGCACGCATCCTCAACTCCATCTTGTGTGTGTTTCTGTGGGTAGTTCAGCTTACTGTGTCAAAGGTTAGCCCCGAGTGGAGGTGAACTAAGAGGATTGTGAGATTGTCAGGTCTTTCTTCATTTGATGGCTGTGTGGTGCATGGTCGTCCACAGTTGGAGGAGTGATTTGTCTGATTAATTCCGCTAACGAACGAACGAGACTCCAGCATGTTAAGTAGTGCATCTGACCACTGTTCCAGCAGAGCGGCGTAATGTCAACTGCATGGCTCAGTGGGAGATTTGGTGCGTATGTGCAACATGCGCGGTCGTACTGCTTCGCGTTGTTTGACTGTGTATGGTTGTGGGTGGTTGTGTTGGGCATGTGAGTGGCGTGCTTCCCCTGCATGATGTGTTCCTGTGGTGGATGTACCTAGCAGTCGCGGCGCGAATGCTCACTTCTCTACGAGGGGCACGTGGAAGAGTCCGCACAAATAGAGCAATAATGCGTCTGGCGAGCAATCGTTGGTCGCCGGTGGCATGCTGAATGCACATGTCCTAAATCTGTATCGCCCAATTTGTGCCCAATCGTTTTTCCGAAAGTCAACTTTAAATGAGCATGTTGATGCAATTCATTTACATAAGAATCATAAGTGCGTATTGTGTGGCAAACATTGTGCATATACATTTTGTCGTTGTATAATCACAAACCGTCAGAAACGCACTACATATATGCAATCAATGCGAAGAGAAGTGCACTAAGAAAAGATATCTGTTCCGTACATTTAACACGAAAACTATTTCAATCCACCAGATGCATGAGCGCAACTGCATGAGCAGCAATAGCGGACTGCATGTTTCGACTAGTGATTGAAGGTTATATGTATTGTGAATAAATTGGGCCTGTTTCTCAATCACCTTGGTATTATCCCATTCAGGTTGAAAATTAGTGTATTTCACTAGCAGTTACGAAGTAGGCATAAAGAAATAGGGCAAATGAAGGACTCAGTTCTGAAAGAGGCCCAATAGGCCAGTTAGTGACGAATGCGAAAGTAGGATATATATTTCTGCTAAAAAATAAATATCAAATAAAATCGGTTTGGAAAATTGATTTAAGTTAATCAGAATCTAACCGATGACTGCAAATTGATGTCCATGGGACAACGCATTGTTCCTGCTTCCTTGTGTGCGCAATGCCGCTTCTGAGCGGAGCGAACACGTTTTCTACTGTGCAGTGGGTGATTTTGACTAACGTGTCGTGCGCCACCAGCCTACGCAAGTGCTCTAGAGCTGTGGAGATTAAGCGTATGCAGAACAGCAAATTGCAGTACAAGAGTAAATGCTCCATCGTAGATTATGGAGATTTTGCGTTCTCGAATGGTAATTCGAATTGAGAAAGCGTCTTGCAAGAGGACTCTTTTCAGTGCGTACTGCTTCATCTCATCTACTCCTTCGGTACTTTGAACTTTGAATACCAGGTGAGTATGCGCCTCTCTCAAGATACTCTTTCACAATGAACTTATCCGCACTCATCATAACCTATCCTGGAGTTACACTCTGATCTGTGTGATTCCGTCTCTGATTTTGAGTTAATACTTTGAAGCGATATGTATTAAGTGAAGCTTACTTAAGCGTAGTATTTACTTAAAAGTCTAAAAATTTCATCAAACACTCATTTCATCATGTGCTTATAAGTCTGTTTCAATCGATTTCAAAATCCGAAAATAGACTAAAATAATTATTTCATAGCTTATGGTAATCAGTACACAATCATTAACAGTAATATTCATTAAATATATCATTTATCTCAGCAAAGAATAATTTGTTCATTCACTCAAAGATTACTTTAATGAAATGAGACTGAAAAAGGGTATAGAGGTTTCAAATGATAGTAAATTGAAAGGTAGAGCCTCTGCGTCACGCTATGTCATTTCTCACGTCTGATATTCCTTCCGATCCAGAGTTTAACCAGTTTCCTTTAACTAGATATGTTTCCATTTTAAATGTCCTGGGACAGCTCTGAATGCAACGGTTCATTCGATAAATAATAATGAGAGAATTTGCTACATTGCCGATATCATTTTCACTCGTCGTGTATTCGACATGAAGTTATCTTGACCTATTTGTGATAGAACAGATAATTTCTATCAATTTCTGGACACATGAGGCTTGTACATGGGGAGAAGAGTGTATCAGGAGAATCGGAAATAAGTGATTAACAAAACTTCGTTCCGCGCAAATATGAGATAAAGTTTTAACTTAAATGAAGAACCACTTTAGATGAGACTATGAAATTTCATGTGCTCATGTGAACAAATTTTAGTTTCATATCTTACAACGTTCTCCTATCAAATATCACTTCATTTCATGGAGAATTGCTCTGCTAACCATTGTAAGATCGCTTACCAAATCTTGCTCATTTTTTCGCTATTGAATCAAAATTGCACGATATTTCTTAAATAAAATATTGAAATAGATCAAATCATGTCAAACTAATTGCATCGGCGATGTTTTACTTGACTTGGACAAAGATTCCAGAGAATAAAATAAGGAATTGCGAAACACCGCTCAAGGCCTGCAAGTGCACACCTTAGTTTATTGTGCAAAGCAAAGATAGCCTCTGAATCCAACATGTTGACGTGATAAATAGGGACAGTAAATCAATGATCTGACTGAGGTTTTTCTCAGGATGGGATGAATGTCACTGATACAAACTTTAATTAAAGTAAAAAGAATTTTATTTTGTAAGCTTTATGAGAATTGGTGGAAGCAACCAGGAGAATGTATCTGCCAATTATAATATCAACATGGAAATAACAAAATGTTGTTGTAAATTAATCTAAGAACCGCTTAGACATCCTGCACCCATCGGAATTGACAATCATTAATACTTTAGTACTTCTTTCGGTCGACCAAATTCGATTGTTTAAAAACTGTTTGCCTTTGAAAAATATGTTCACAAGCAAATACACTCAACTCTGTAAACATGCCGATACCTCCATTAGGTTAAACTTTATCAAGTTCATTTAAACATAGTCTGGGGCAATCTAAACACTTTATACAGAGTAAAGGTAAGCCGATGGTGAAATGTGAAGCATTAAGTTGTTTAAATCTCAAGTTTTCATTGGCGCCTTGCTGATTTTATGGCTTGAACTTTTGGTGTTCTCATCGGTTAAAGCTCAGTCCTAAAGCCTTCTGTGAGGTAGTGGTCATTTTAGAATGTTGTGTTGAACAAATCATTGAAATGTGTGAAAGATGGACTTTGTGGGAAACATAACTTTAGAGTGGTAAAAGCAAAGAAGTGCATCATGCCTTGGAGCAAATAAGGTCACAACTTCAGAGACCTAGTGACCGATCATTGACCGATGTCACTGCGTGGTTTTCATACACGAAATTTTTCGTAATTGCTATGCTCCCTGTCAAAGAGGAAAAAGAACACATAACCCAAAAGATACCCTCAACAGACAGCCCGACATTTACAACCCAACGAACACGACACGACCGATATACATTAACGGTTTAAACGTATTCTACGTCATACGTCTGTTTTCTCTATCGCTTTGCGATAGCTTGGCTAATTCTGGTAGGCTTTTCAAACTAGGAGAACTTGCCATGGAGATTACTGAGTAAAAGCCAGGTCAAGGCTTATTAGTGCAGCAATAAGCTACAAATTATGGTCTTTCATTTGCATGGGATCCATAGGTTTCTGACGCACTGACAGCATTGAAGTAATTAGTAACTTAGGACGATATTGAAGTGGTTCAATATAAGAACAATTGACTTGTTGGAAAAAACGGTGGATCTTTAGCTGCTCCGCAGTGAGTCTGTGGCGCACGCAATCTGCACACGATAAAATGCGCTATCGAACATTTTGGAGTTTGCGGCTGTACGTGCAGACCATTGCTCATGTATTTTGCTATTAATGTGCACTCAAACTATGCTAGATTTAGTTAATAACTAATCATGTTTGCCGATATCATAATGTGTAATAAATGCTTCGCTTGCAACATGTCTTCCTTCTCTATATCATCGCGATAGCCTTTCCAACTAGGATTCTCATACTTTATGTCCATGGCAGAGCCATTTTCTCCAGGCTCGATTTTGTCCGAGCATATCACCAGATTCCAATAACTCCAGAGGATATCGTGAAGACGGCCGTTATCACGCCATTCGGCTTTTTTGAATACTAGCATAGTTGTCGGAATTGACGATGAAGAAATGTCTGGAATTAAATTGTCGGAGTTATAATTTTAATGATTCCTGAGTTGATACATAAGTTTTTGACGCACTGACAGTATTGAAGTAATTAGTAACGGAGGACGATATTGGAACGTTTCAGTATTAGCCCAATTGACCTGTTGGAGAAACCGGTGAGTCTTTAGCTGCTCCGCACTGGGTCTGTTTTCATAAGGCGGAGTTAGACACCACTGAATAAAACCATTGACATTAATTAAAGAACTACCCTTGAAAACTGACCATCCAACCATTGCTGTTATTTTGCATCCTAGAGCCCATATGTCGGCTTTAGTCGTTAGAGCAATTATGTGTTGCAATTCTGGCGCTGCACAATAGATGTTAGAACTAGAGTCAAAGTGATCGAAACTTTGGGTGACAGGAAGATCATTTGCACGATCGAAATCGGAAATCATCAAATTTCCGGATTGTGAGAGAAGATACCCTCAATAGACAGCTCGACAATCGCAACCGATATTTATCCCTAGTAAAACACCAGCGGAATAAACGTATTCTACGTCATACGTCTGTTTCCTCTATTGCCTTGTGATAGCTTAGCTAATTCTGGGAGCCTTTCTTACCTGGGATAAATCGGTTCTTATATCTGCATTGAGGGGTGAAGAATAGACTTACCTCCATGTGATGCACCCTGAAAAAACGTATACTCACACGGCAAAAATGTCTATAAACTGGCAGTTGACTTCAAATTACTGTGACCAGCCTGAAACGAAACTCCACTATGAAAAATCGTCCTTGTCAAGTCGAACCACAACTTCTGCAGATCCCTCAGTGGAATGCTGGAGGGATGTGACGGGACAAGAACATTCAAATCCAGAAAATTCTGGATACCTATGATATAGACTTAATCACAATCGTGGAATCCAACCTTACGGATGACAAACTCACATACTACCAATTTCTAGGTTGCACCTTACATCTGCTACATAAAGACCGGCAAGTGGCCAGTGGAATATTGACTGTAGTAAAAGAATCAAGAGTAATAATTAAGAGTATGGGCTCAATGCGGGACATATACGAAATAATCAGGTCAAATGTATGGCAAAGTCAAAACCATTTCAGTATGTACGCGGTCTATAATCCATCCCAGAACAATTAATGGTAACTGCGAAGAAAAATACCTGAATCAGCATTACCGTTCATAATTTTATTATATATTTACTGCAGGCGAAAATAGGTAAGACCTGGTGGTTGGGTCTGAATTATTGATATATTTTGCCTATTTGGTTTATTTCACAAAACTCATATGAATAGTTTACGAAGCATTGTACCATATCAGTATTTCTCACGAGTTTCTATGGCTTGTGGATAAATGAAAACGCCACATTCAATTGACTCACCTTAACAGAAGATCTGAAATAAATTTTCTCCGAAGTATATGGACCAATTCTTAATGATTGAATATTTCAATATTGCAACCCAACGTACAATATTTAATAGTAGAGACCAGCTGACAGCAAATAGCTACAAATTCCACAAACGATATTTCTGACGGGGAGCAGAAATATTCAGAGAGCTACGTTAGAGTATCAATGCAAATATCTTGCATAGTTGATCCGGCACAAATAAGCCCCCTGGTAAACATTGATACTCCTCTCTAAAGTCCTATTACCTGCCAATAAACAGCGAAACTCACACAAACAGTTTTCCTCCACAATTGGTTAGGTCGTATTCAAAGTAGTGATAACACGGAAGGTATAGGATGAAGTGAGTTCGCTTCATCTACGGCGAATTACGAAACATGATCAGTACTTAAATATATCTTACTTTGAAAGAACATTAATTGCTTGTTAGATATTAAAGCTTCTGTTTGCTAAACGCAGACTTAGCAACGCGATCGATAACAACACCACATTATTTTGGAATTACTTTGGTCAGCCTTGATGACATTGTGTGCTTCGCACTATCTCTGATTTTGGACTAGATTTATACAGTATTTACTAAGTGGACAGTTTACGTTCTTACATTCACATATCATGCTTCGCCACCTGGATCACATCAAATGCCCATGCGTGATGTTTAGCGCTTATCAACCCAGCTTATTTGAGCAGGAGAATTCGATCTTGCGGTTGTATTCCACTTTTTCTTCCTTCCAAACTCGCTCAGTATTCTGGGCGTTACAGTTTCAAAATGAGATGGCTAAAGATTTGAAGTTAGGAGAGCTCCATAAGGTGTGGATAGTACTCTTTGAGTCATTCATATGAGACATGAGATATGCATAACTCAATGACCTCAAAATGCATAACCCACCACCCTTAACATTCTGACTTCAATGTAAACGTCAACTCGGTTCCCCGCACCATCCCTCAATCTTCGTTGGCCCATTGTACTACTTCTGAGTATTCGTGAACTATCACTTGAGTAAGAACCTTTTTATTAATGCTAGTAGTGGAAAGCAAATCGTTCATTTAAAAGAATTACCATATTGTAAATTTAGTATCTATAATTTGTTGATTGCTTAAATAAGAACTAGACGCCAGATAAGTGCTACTGATCGAGTAGAAAGCGAAATACTGTGCTATGGAGTTTAGTCAAAGTAAAATAATATTTAATATTCTTTTCTTCAGCAAATATATATATCTTAGGTTACAAGTAATTTTACAAATATATTGTCGTAAAAGAACCTCATTAAAATTCGCCTTGAAGAAGTTTAATTCCTTCTGCTTTTCCCTCTAATCAAAAATAGACGCCATCATTTGGACTTATTCTTTGCTCAAGCAAAGCAAGTCCGCGTCATGTCTGCTTCTGAAAAATGAAATCTTCTTCATGCGCTGTTAGTTGGCAATTTGAAATGTCCACAGACGAAAGCGAATGTACTTGAGGTGAGGTAGCATAATGATAAGTGATACAAATTTCAAATATTAGGTCTTCAAATTTGCTCCCGCCGTCTGTTTTTTTTAAATTGGAGGCTTTATTACAACAAAACGATTGCATACATTAAGTTTCAAAGCATTGTCCATCGTTAGCCACCACTTTGGCCCATCACTCGGGCACCAGGCGAATCCTGTGGCGAAAACAATTTTCATCTACCGATAAGATCCACGAGTCGATGAGTCCAATTTTTCACTTATTCATACGAGCTGAAGTGCTGGTCAGCCAGGCCGTGTGCCATTGAACGAAGTGAGTGAAGTGAAAATCAGCAGACGGAGCAACATCTGGAGAGTACGGTGGAGGGTGAGGTAAAATTTCCCTTTCAACGTTACGAGATACTTTTCACTGCTTTGACCCATCACGTGGGGTCTAGCATTATCATAGTGTTAAATAACCTTATCTTGTTTCTCCTTGTACTGTGGCCGTTTTTCAGCATCCTGAAAGCACGGTTCGGGCAACTCAATTTCGTTCTAAAACGCTCACTCGTGTTGGTTTCAGACGCTTTCAGTTATATATATAAAAGTTGTTAGAATGGGAAGAAAAGGTAAATATATCTTTCTTGAGAAGTGAAGATGTCAGTGGGGCTTCAGTTCCAATTTGTGTCTCATTGTCCTCTTCATCAGGAGGACTGGGATGTTTATTTCTATTGGGGGTAGTTCTCGGGACAACCAAGGTCAATTGAAATGTCTTTCATGAAAGGAAGTGTGAATTCTCTTGGTCCCATGGTTCACTATCCAACTCCAAGTTCTCCAATGCCAAGTGAATGGTAAAAAGTCTGAATTGAGCTGACTCAAAGAACGAGTGTTCAACTGCCATGTGCTTGTGTTTTAAGCGCAATTTGATACTGTTTAATCTACCTAATTAACATGAATTTCACCCTGAGCCAGAGTTCACTTCGATTTATTCATCTATTCTATCCATTTATATGATAAGAGAAAAGAAGGCTGCGACTATAATTAGATAAGAATAATCTACCGACGTCTCAGACTAGACTTCTAATAATTATGTCACTTATTAATATCCATTACTTATTCATGCGTCAACTTTGAAACCCTTCGCTAAAATGAAGCTTCTTGATTTTTATCGTCTGAAGTGTAGTCTGCCACGTTTATTTCATCGGTAATTTGTTGGCTACTACAATCTTCTAATTTGAGTTCAATGTTGATAGATATAAAAATACACTAATAACAAGATTGACATATATTGAATGCAGGTATTATGGCGGGTGAGGTGATTATCTGAGCATGAAGCCAATTTAACAACCCATGACATAGCATAAGCCGAGTTGGGGAGCTAAGACACGAGAGACTCAGTTACATTGTCACCAGAATGCTTTAATTTCAACAGTGGTAGACAGACTCCCACTTCTATGCTTACTTCGAGTCAATAAATTGGGATTAACTTTCATCTGCCTCTCACCTCTCTATTCGGGGAGTACTACGGGTTTAATAGTGGAGCTTAATGGTAAACTTTTAATTTTCTGCCACACTCCAAGACACGTATGAGCCCTTATCTGCTGCATGCCAATTTCATGGATAGTGACCTTCAAATTCACTTGTTCGCACAAGTTGACTTCATTGATCTTAACCGTTAAATTGAACCTACTTTTGTAATTTATGCGCATTAAGCATAAATCAATCCTAGAATGGATTCGCATATTCCCAAAATGCCTTTCGAAACAATACTCACTATCAATAAAATCATTTTAATTTCGAAGCACATTTTTAGAACGTATTTGTCTTCTTTAAATATTTCAATACTTAAGTATACTGCTGATTGTATTCTCATGAATGATATTCACTTTTGGCGTAGATTGTCAACATGTTAGATTTAAATGTTTCTTGATTACAATCACAATATCGTGGCACATTTCGGCCTCTCCTGCGATTTGGTAACTTCAACACCATGATTAGAATATTCTCCTCAAACACTTTGTTTGTTCGTTCTCAGCAGACATTCCATGCTAGAGGATTTCACCATGGAAGTGCTTGAAGATAAGTCATATCGTATTGATGTAGCAATCCGCAACATTCGCATGCGTATATGTGAGCTTCGCACTACATTAATTGATGTTATTATTCTCTGTGCTCAAGGACACATTTGTTGAGTTGAGTGAATATTTCCTTGCCTATGTGTGTGCGTGTGTGTGTGTGTGTGTGTGGGCTTCGTCAATAAATCTACTGCGCGTATAAGCATATTTTTCGTGGTCTTCATTGTATGCTGTCACTGTTGTCGTCATTGTTATTCTATTGTTCTAGATTGAAGGTGACAAATAGGGCAAATTAAAAGAGCCTCTTTTCCAATCATCATCTTATCTTAAGTTAGTCCTTCTTCCTATGCCACTAACGTCCATCCCATTTCATACTGAGCATTATTCTATTCAAGTTGAAAAATTGTGTATTTCACCCGCATTTGCGAAATAGGCATAAAGGAGTAGAGTGAATGAATGAATGAATGGATGAATGGATGTGCAAGAGGTCAAAAAGGCCAGATAGTGACGAATATGAAAATAAAGAGGGGGGGGGGAGATATTTTCTGCTAACAAAATAAATAAATAAATAATAAAATTGTTTTACAGAATTGAGTGAACTTCATCGGAATCTGACCGATGGCGGAAATTTGACGCTCATGGGACATCGCATTGTTCCTGTTTAGTTGGCTGCACAGTATTGGTTCTGGACGGAACAAACACCTTTCCTACTGTACAGTTGGTGCTGCTGACTGCAATGTTGTGCACCACCAGCCTAAGCCATTTCCACCATTACTATCATCTTCCTCTCAAGCACTTTGTTTTGTCCGGTTTAAAAGTCTGGCTAAAAATTTGGACCTAAAGCCAGCAGAGCACACAATATAGGGTAAAAGAGATTACGTGCCGATGTCATTATTTCAAACTTTTAACCGGACTTTTAAAACGGACAAAGTAATGTGGTTGAGAAGAAGGTGCTAATAATGGTGGAGAAGTTACTAAATCGCTTAGGCTGATGTGGCACCACTCAGTAATCAGCGTCATTAACTGGATGTACAGATGTATGTACCGCTCAGAACTTTTATTTTCGCAAGGAAGAAAACAGTATGGGATTGGTTGTTTTGTTGAAGAGACGTGCTTATTCGAGCAGCTATCACACTGCGAAGCATTGAGACCTACCTTTAATAGACGTAATGATTTGAGGCCTATGAACCACATTAATTCACGCATTCGTGCATTCTTTCATCTCATATACTTGCATGCGTACGTATGGTGCTGACTCTCAACCTTAGGAGTTGCAGTGTACGTACGCATTTATTTCGCCCATTGCAGCCATATTCTTGGTGGATTCTTCATTCATTCATCCATTCATTCATTCATTCATTCATTTAGCACTCGTACACGTGGGTGACGAGCACGGTGAGTGTTTCGTTCGCTTGCCCTCTGTCTATCAAGCCCACTGATTGTGTTGTAGGCAATGTATCTGTGTGCACGCATCCTCAACTCCATCTTGTGTGTGTTTCTGTGGGTAGTTCAGCTTACTGTGTCAAAGGTTAGCCCCGAGTGGAGGTGAACTAAGAGGATTGTGAGATTGTCAGGTCTTTCTTCATTTGATGGCTGTGTGGTGCATGGTCGTCCACAGTTGGAGGAGTGATTTGTCTGATTAATTCCGCTAACGAACGAACGAGACTCCAGCATGTTAAGTAGTGCATCTGACCACTGTTCCAGCAGAGCGGCGTAATGTCAACTGCATGGCTCAGTGGGAGATTTGGTGCGTATGTGCAACATGCGCGGTCGTACTGCTTCGCGTTGTTTGACTGTGTATGGTTGTGGGTGGTTGTGTTGGGCATGTGAGTGGCGTGCTTCCCCTGCATGATGTGTTCCTGTGGTGGATGTACCTAGCAGTCGCGGCGCGAATGCTCACTTCTCTACGAGGGGCACGTGGAAGAGTCCGCACAAATAGAGCAATAATGCGTCTGGCGAGCAATCGTTGGTCGCCGGTGGCATGCTGAATGCACATGTCCTAAATCTGTATCGCCCAATTTGTGCCCAATCGTTTTTCCGAAAGTCAACTTTAAATGAGCATGTTGATGCAATTCATTTACATAAGAATCATAAGTGCGTATTGTGTGGCAAACATTGTGCATATACATTTTGTCGTTGTATAATCACAAACCGTCAGAAACGCACTACATATATGCAATCAATGCGAAGAGAAGTGCACTAAGAAAAGATATCTGTTCCGTACATTTAACACGAAAACTATTTCAATCCACCAGATGCATGAGCGCAACTGCATGAGCAGCAATAGCGGACTGCATGTTTCGACTAGTGATTGAAGGTTATATGTATTGTGAATAAATTGGGCCTGTTTCTCAATCACCTTGGTATTATCCCATTCAGGTTGAAAATTAGTGTATTTCACTAGCAGTTACGAAGTAGGCATAAAGAAATAGGGCAAATGAAGGACTCAGTTCTGAAAGAGGCCCAATAGGCCAGTTAGTGACGAATGCGAAAGTAGGATATATATTTCTGCTAAAAAATAAATATCAAATAAAATCGGTTTGGAAAATTGATTTAAGTTAATCAGAATCTAACCGATGACTGCAAATTGATGTCCATGGGACAACGCATTGTTCCTGCTTCCTTGTGTGCGCAATGCCGCTTCTGAGCGGAGCGAACACGTTTTCTACTGTGCAGTGGGTGATTTTGACTAACGTGTCGTGCGCCACCAGCCTACGCAAGTGCTCTAGAGCTGTGGAGATTAAGCGTATGCAGAACAGCAAATTGCAGTACAAGAGTAAATGCTCCATCGTAGATTATGGAGATTTTGCGTTCTCGAATGGCAATTCGAATTGAGAAAGCGTCTTGCAAGAGGACTCTTTTCAGTGCGTACTGCTTCATCTCATCTACTCCTTCGGTGCTTCGAAGTTTAAGGAACCGGAACTTGGCATTACTCTGTGATTTTTTAAATTATCTCTGATAAACCTAATTAAATTCAAAATTTTTCCAATAATTCTACTCACTTAATACAAATTATTAATGATTTGTATTCATAGTGGCAAGTCAGTCTACTTGACTTGGTGAATCAGGTTATTTCTTGTGTTTTAAAGCCATACAGAAGTTTTAGAAGCAACAATATAACACCAGTTGCATTCAATAAAGTTCATCTTGAGTTTTCTCTTTGATAAGGAAACTTGCGACATTGGTCAGTTGTAGTAATGTCTGCCTTCAAGAACTTACCATCACAGTGCATGCACGACTTCTAATTGTTGGAGAAATTCATCAGGTAAACATACGAGACTTCCGAGTTAGTGCCTCCACTTTCTATTAATTCACTTGCATTTCCTGTTACTGTCTTCTAGAATTGAACGTTGACCTTTATCTAAAACTATTTGAAGCCTTCTCTTCTTAATGTGATTTCAAAGTTCATTTATTGGCTGTTGTGTGGGAAATCTCGATTTAAACTGCGTGTAAATTGTGAATTGTGAACCTCAGGAAATGGAAACACATTAGCCCATACCCTGTAAACAAATCTCATTCAGAATCTTCCCCTCAAGCATTGTATCGTTGAAAATTTTGATCTAAATGCATGTTTTAAGAAATTACGCGCCGCTGATATCAGATTAAACTGTCTAACCGGAATTTTAGAGAGGTCAAAATAATGTGATTGAGGACAAGGTTCTACTAATGGTGTAGAAGTTACTAAATCGCTTAGGCTGATGGGGCGCCACACAGTAAGCATTAGCTCAGCATTAACGACTGGATCTGCAGATATATGCTCCGCTCAGAGTCAATATTGCACAAAGAATAAAACATCATGAGGGTTGGTACAATATCCAATTGTGGAATGGGTGCGAGGGCAGAAAATTGTTTGCAGACGACTTAATGTTTTGTTAGAGAGACGTGACTATTCGAGCAGCTATCACACTGCGAAGCATTGAGACCTACCTTTAATAGACGATTTGAGGTCTATGAATCACATTAATTCATGCATTCGTGCATCTCACATACTTGCATGCGTACGTGTGCTGCTGACTCTCAAAATTAGGAGTTGCAGTGTACGTACGCATTTATTTCGCCCATTGCAGCCATATTCTTGGTGGGCTCTTCATTCATCCATTTAGAAATCAAGCACTTCATCCCTCGACCACATTCATCATCAACCATTACCACATGGCTAATAATGATTGCGCGACTATAATGACTGCCAAAATTCATACGCCAAAATGAGGTACACGTGGGGCAACTGACAAATAAGCATTAATTATTTAGGTTCAGACTTACAGGAAATACATTCACTCGTATAGCACCACCACCGCTAATGAGAACTTGTAATTTGTAAAAATTAAACAGCCATTTTCGGTAGAAGTGCACGCGTATCGTCAAATATTTCTAAATTGAATTTCATAAAATACCCGGAGAAGCTCTAATTGTCGAATGAAAGGCTGGTGTGCTGATTTGTATCTTCAAGCTTTAATATATTAAGTCTATTATCCTATATGCTATTCTATATGAAATAATATAGGAATGAGGGAAGTGAATTAAGGGGCATTCTGAATTTGAAGCAACCTATATGGAATTCTGCAAAATGATATGCTTTTAACTATTTTTTGCAATATCGCTTTTCACTATGTTTGATTGCAGTATGTTTGATTTTATATCGAATCATGATTTACAAATTTGCCAAATTGGAATAATGTTTGTGTATAGCATCGAAATTTTACGAGGTAGGTTAATTGATCTAATTTTAACTTATTAAAAATTTGTTTATCCTATGATTACCTAGCTTTCGAAGAAGCAACTGTACCGATTACAAATCGCAGACTATGTTAACTGATGGCAACGCAAATCCATTAATAAATTCCGAGTTTGCATTGCCATACTATAAGATGAATTAAAACTGGTTTATGAAACCAAAACATGTAAGCATAGTATAGAGGTAATTCTTGAAAACTAATGTCTACTTATCTCTCACAAGTACCATTGTAGTTGATTTTAATTGATGGAAAGAATCGCAAATGGTCAATGGGTACAGGATCTCAGAGTCAAAATCTCCCAAGTTCGCAATTCCCTGGCATTTCCTTTTGAGATATCCTTGTGGAAAAAGAGAGGAAAACTGCCTTAACTGATCGGACGTTATACAACAGGTTTTTCTTCAACTTGATATCCTTGAATTAGTAGATTAGTTAAAATTGAATGATTAAAGTTAACTTTAATCTTGCTTAAATTAACATTTTCGAAATTGCCAAAAAATAATTGCATTTTATATGAGGTGTCAGTCGATTTAGCATAATATTGGTAACAAAAGCTGCGAGTAGAAAATCCACATTTAAATGAAAAAAGATATTAAGCTCTATAGAAAAATGTGAACTCCATTTTGTCACTGGCTTTTTGCGAATTTGGACTCCTATGAAATGGGAGACTTATACTTACACGTACTACCTCAACGAACGGACCTTTATTAATGCACACAAATGAATATCTGCAAATTGCACGTCTGTATAACTAGCATTTTGGGATGATAAAGGGGAAATCAAGAAGATTGGGCTTGAATTGAGCAAACAATTGTAGCATGATGATTGGAGGCTTTGCTGATATTGAGGAGCCATGAGCAGAACTGAGAGAAACGAAAATTGTATTAATATTGTACAAAGTAATGCAGATATACTTCAACGTTTCAATCATAGGATGGCATCTGAATGCAAGGGCCGAATAATCCGGTAAAGGAATAAATTGAAGTCGATTAGATGTATATTGCTAAGGAGGGCCATTAAAAGTCCAACTTTGTTTGAATTTACTCAGTTTACCCTTCCCCTAACCCCCTCCCCTCCGCACACACTATTCACATATTTCTGGGTGAACAAATATCTGTGATATTTAAAGTTTGGTGGCCTTAGGTCCTAGGTTCCTGAGATATAGTTGAACACATCGACAGTTCCCGCCTCCTTCGGCATAGGCAAAAGAATCTACATAATCATTGCATTCTTCAATACCTCCGGTTACTCATCTCTTCAAGAATCACCCCGAAGTTAACAATGGGAAGATAGTTTAGATTTGTCACACAAGTTTTTCGACGAAGGTTTTCCACCAATTTTTGTCCGGGTGTTTTTAATCTCGCTAGTTTAACCTTTATACTTTTCAACAATTTTGGTGTTTAATCCGTTGATAAGTAAACTACATTTCACGATTGTGTTTAATTTTCTTTTAACTTTGATATGGCGAATTTTGTAAGTATCAATATTCCATGAATTTGGGATCATTATATCAGAAAGGCACTAATCATGCTCAGCATTATCTGTTCAAGGAAACTCAACAAATAGCCAATTCCTAGACGAATCCTAGATATGAGCTGCAGCGGATTGTTACACTAATATGTCTTGACTAATGTTCAGTAACCTCCTCAGCAAGATCTCGTAGTTTGCAGTGGCTCCCAGGATTACCTAAGCTACCGCTACCGTTTATTTGGGATGTAGGTCATTAAAATACAATGAAAGGTTTGTTAAACCAAGCAAGAACCATTGATTGATGGCTTGGTGGTCACTGCGCTCACGACCTACAATTGCATCATAAATTGTATGTGTGATGAACGAATGCATGAATGCGTGAACGAATGTGGCTCAAAGACCCTAAATCATTGCGTCAAGTTAAGTATACGAGTTGTTAGAATGAGAAGAAAAGGTAAATATATCTTTCTTGAGAAGTGAAGATGTCAGTGGGGCTTCAGTTCCAATTTGTGTCCCATTGTCCTCTTCATCAGGAGGACTGGGATGTTTATTTCTATTGGGGGTAGTTCTCGGGACAACCAAGGTCAATTGAAATGTCTTTCATGAAAGGAAGTGTGAATTCTCTTGGTCCCATGTTTCACTATCCAACTCCAAGTTCTCCAATGCCAAGTGAATGCTAAAATTATGAATTGAGCTGACTCAAAGAACGAGTGTTTAACTGTCATGTGCTTGTGTTTTACCCGCAATTTGATACTGTTTAATCTACCTAATTAACATGAATTTCACCCTGAGCCAGAGTTAACTTCGATTTATTCATCTATTCTATCCATTTATATGATAAGAGAAAAGAAGGCTGCGACTATAATTAGATAAGAATAATCTACCGACGTCTCAGACTAGACTTCTAATAATTATGTCACTTATTAATATCCATTACTTATTCATGCGTCAACTTTGAAACCCTTCGCTAAAATGAAGCTTCTTGATTTTTATCGTCTGAAGTGTAGTCTGCCACGTTTATTTCATCGGTAATTTGTTGGCTACTACAATCTTCTAATTTGAGTTCAATGTTGATAGATATAAAAATACACTAATAACAAGATTGACATATATTGAATGCAGGTATTATGGCGGGTGAGGTGATTATCTGAGCATGAAGCCAATTTAACAACCCATGACATAGCATAAGCCGAGTTGGGGAGCTAAGACACGAGAGACTCAGTTACATTGTCACCAGAATGCTTTAATTTCAACAGTGGTAGACAGACTCCCACTTCTATGCTTACTTCGAGTCAATAAATTGGGATTAACTTTCATCTGCCTCTCACCTCTCTATTCGGGGAGTACTACGGGTTTAATAGTGGAGCTTAATGGTAAACTTTTAATTTTCTGCCACACTCAAAGAGACGTCCGAGCCCTTATCTGGTGCATGCCAATTTCATGGTTATTGACCTTCAAATTCACGTGTTCGCACAAGTTGACTTCATTGATCTTAACTGTTAAATTGAACGTACTTTCGTTATTTATGCGCATTAAGCATAAATCAATCCTAGAATGGATTCGCATATTCCCAAAATGCCTTTCGAAACAATACTCACTATCAATAAAATCATTTTAATTTCGAAGCACATTTTTAGAACGTATTTGTCTTCTTTAAATATTTCAATACTTAAGTATACTGCTGATTGTATTCTCATGAATGATATTCACTTTTGGCGTAGATTGTCAACATGTTAGATTTAAATGTTTCTTGATTACAATCACAATATCGTGGCACATTTCGGCCTCTCCTGCGATTTGGTAACTTCAACACCATGATTAGAATATTCTCCTCAAACACTTTGTTTGTTCGTTCTCAGCAGACATTCCATGCTAGAGGATTTCACCATGGAAGTGCTTGAAGATAAGTCATATCGTATTGATGTAGCAATCCGCAACATTCGCATGCGTATATGTGAGCTTCGCACTACATTAATTGATGTTATTATTCTCTGTGCTCAAGGACACATTTGTTGAGTTGAGTGAATATTTCCTTGCCTATGTGTGTGCGTGTGTGTGTGTGTGTGTGTGGGCTTCGTCAATAAATCTACTGCGCGTATAAGCATATTTTTCGTGGTCTTCATTGTATGCTGTCACTGTTGTCGTCATTGTTATTCTATTGTTCTAGATTGAAGGTGACAAATAGGGCAAATTAAAAGAGCCTCTTTTCCAATCATCATCTTATCTTAAGTTAGTCCTTCTTCCTATGCCACTAACGTCCATCCCATTTCATACTGAGCATTATTCTATTCAAGTTGAAAAATTGTGTATTTCACCCGCATTTGCGAAATAGGCATAAAGGAGTAGAGTGAATGAATGAATGAATGGATGAATGGATGTGCAAGAGGTCAAAAAGGCCAGATAGTGACGAATATGAAAATAAAGAGGGGGGGGGGAGATATTTTCTGCTAACAAAATAAATAAATAAATAATAAAATTGTTTTACAGAATTGAGTGAACTTCATCGGAATCTGACCGATGGCGGAAATTTGACGCTCATGGGACATCGCATTGTTCCTGTTTAGTTGGCTGCACAGTATTGGTTCTGGACGGAACAAACACCTTTCCTACTGTACAGTTGGTGCTGCTGACTGCAATGTTGTGCACCACCAGCCTAAGCCATTTCCACCATTACTATCATCTTCCTCTCAAGCACTTTGTTTTGTCCGGTTTAAAAGTCTGGCTAAAAATTTGGACCTAAAGCCAGCAGAGCACACAATATAGGGTAAAAGAGATTACGTGCCGATGTCATTATTTCAAACTTTTAACCGGACTTTTAAAACGGACAAAGTAATGTGGTTGAGAAGAAGGTGCTAATAATGGTGGAGAAGTTACTAAATCGCTTAGGCTGATGTGGCACCACTCAGTAATCAGCGTCATTAACTGGATGTACAGATGTATGTACCGCTCAGAACTTTTATTTTCGCAAGGAAGAAAACAGTATGGGATTGGTTGTTTTGTTGAAGAGACGTGCTTATTCGAGCAGCTATCACACTGCGAAGCATTGAGACCTACCTTTAATAGACGTAATGATTTGAGGCCTATGAACCACATTAATTCACGCATTCGTGCATTCTTTCATCTCATATACTTGCATGCGTACGTATGGTGCTGACTCTCAACCTTAGGAGTTGCAGTGTACGTACGCATTTATTTCGCCCATTGCAGCCATATTCTTGGTGGATTCTTCATTCATTCATCCATTCATTCATTCATTCATTCATTTAGCACTCGTACACGTGGGTGACGAGCACGGTGAGTGTTTCGTTCGCTTGCCCTCTGTCTATCAAGCCCACTGATTGTGTTGTAGGCAATGTATCTGTGTGCACGCATCCTCAACTCCATCTTGTGTGTGTTTCTGTGGGTAGTTCAGCTTACTGTGTCAAAGGTTAGCCCCGAGTGGAGGTGAACTAAGAGGATTGTGAGATTGTCAGGTCTTTCTTCATTTGATGGCTGTGTGGTGCATGGTCGTCCACAGTTGGAGGAGTGATTTGTCTGATTAATTCCGCTAACGAACGAACGAGACTCCAGCATGTTAAGTAGTGCATCTGACCACTGTTCCAGCAGAGCGGCGTAATGTCAACTGCATGGCTCAGTGGGAGATTTGGTGCGTATGTGCAACATGCGCGGTCGTACTGCTTCGCGTTGTTTGACTGTGTATGGTTGTGGGTGGTTGTGTTGGGCATGTGAGTGGCGTGCTTCCCCTGCATGATGTGTTCCTGTGGTGGATGTACCTAGCAGTCGCGGCGCGAATGCTCACTTCTCTACGAGGGGCACGTGGAAGAGTCCGCACAAATAGAGCAATAATGCGTCTGGCGAGCAATCGTTGGTCGCCGGTGGCATGCTGAATGCACATGTCCTAAATCTGTATCGCCCAATTTGTGCCCAATCGTTTTTCCGAAAGTCAACTTTAAATGAGCATGTTGATGCAATTCATTTACATAAGAATCATAAGTGCGTATTGTGTGGCAAACATTGTGCATATACATTTTGTCGTTGTATAATCACAAACCGTCAGAAACGCACTACATATATGCAATCAATGCGAAGAGAAGTGCACTAAGAAAAGATATCTGTTCCGTACATTTAACACGAAAACTATTTCAATCCACCAGATGCATGAGCGCAACTGCATGAGCAGCAATAGCGGACTGCATGTTTCGACTAGTGATTGAAGGTTATATGTATTGTGAATAAATTGGGCCTGTTTCTCAATCACCTTGGTATTATCCCATTCAGGTTGAAAATTAGTGTATTTCACTAGCAGTTACGAAGTAGGCATAAAGAAATAGGGCAAATGAAGGACTCAGTTCTGAAAGAGGCCCAATAGGCCAGTTAGTGACGAATGCGAAAGTAGGATATATATTTCTGCTAAAAAATAAATATCAAATAAAATCGGTTTGGAAAATTGATTTAAGTTAATCAGAATCTAACCGATGACTGCAAATTGATGTCCATGGGACAACGCATTGTTCCTGCTTCCTTGTGTGCGCAATGCCGCTTCTGAGCGGAGCGAACACGTTTTCTACTGTGCAGTGGGTGATTTTGACTAACGTGTCGTGCGCCACCAGCCTACGCAAGTGCTCTAGAGCTGTGGAGATTAAGCGTATGCAGAACAGCAAATTGCAGTACAAGAGTAAATGCTCCATCGTAGATTATGGAGATTTTGCGTTCTCGAATGGCAATTCGAATTGAGAAAGCGTCTTGCAAGAGGACTCTTTTCAGTGCGTACTGCTTCATCTCATCTACTCCTTCGGTGCTTCGAAGTTTAAGGAACCGGAACTTGGCATTACTCTGTGATTTTTTAAATTATCTCTGATAAACCTAATTAAATTCAAAATTTTTCCAATAATTCTACTCACTTAATACAAATTATTAATGATTTGTATTCATAGTGGCAAGTCAGTCTACTTGACTTGGTGAATCAGGTTATTTCTTGTGTTTTAAAGCCATACAGAAGTTTTAGAAGCAACAATATAACACCAGTTGCATTCAATAAAGTTCATCTTGAGTTTTCTCTTTGATAAGGAAACTTGTGACATTGGTCAGTTGTAGTAATGTCTGCCTTCAAGAACTTACCATCACAGTGCATGCACGACTTCTAATTGTTGGAGAAATTCATCAGGTAAACATACGAGACTTCCGAGTTAGTGCCTCCACTTTCTATTAATTCACTTGCATTTCCTGTTACTGTCTTCTAGAATTGAACGTTGACCTTTATCTAAAACTATTTGAAGCCTTCTCTTCTTAATGTGATTTCAAAGTTCATTTATTGGCTGTTGTGTGGGAAATCTCGATTTAAACTGCGTGTAAATTGTGAATTGTGAACCTCAGGAAATGGAAACACATTAGCCCATACCCTGTAAACAAATCTCATTCAGAATCTTCCCCTCAAGCATTGTATCGTTGAAAATTTTGATCTAAATGCATGTTTTAAGAAATTACGCGCCGCTGATATCAGATTAAACTGTCTAACCGGAATTTTAGAGAGGTCAAAATAATGTGATTGAGGACAAGGTTCTACTAATGGTGTAGAAGTTACTAAATCGCTTAGGCTGATGGGGCGCCACACAGTAAGCATTAGCTCAGCATTAACGACTGGATCTGCAGATATATGCTCCGCTCAGAGTCAATATTGCACAAAGAATAAAACATCATGAGGGTTGGTACAATATCCAATTGTGGAATGGGTGCGAGGGCAGACAATTGTTTGCAGACGACTTAATGTTTTGTTAGAGAGACGTGACTATTCGAGCAGCTATCACACTGCGAAGCATTGAGACCTACCTTTAATAGACGATTTGAGGTCTATGAATCACATTAATTCATGCATTCGTGCATCTCACATACTTGCATGCGTACGTGTGCTGCTGACTCTCAAAATTAGGAGTTGCAGTGTACGTACGCATTTATTTCGCCCATTGCAGCCATATTCTTGGTGGGCTCTTCATTCATCCATTTAGAAATCAAGCACTTCATCCCTCGACCACATTCATCATCAACCATTACCACATGGCTAATAATGATTGCGCGACTATAATGACTGCCAAAATTCATACGCCAAAATGAGGTACACGTGGGGCAACTGACAAATAAGCATTAATTATTTAGGTTCAGACTTACAGGAAATACATTCACTCGTATAGCACCACCACCGCTAATGAGAACTTGTAATTTGTAAAAATTAAACAGCCATTTTCGGTAGAAGTGCACGCGTATCGTCAAATATTTCTAAATTGAATTTCATAAAATACCCGGAGAAGCTCTAATTGTCGAATGAAAGGCTGGTGTGCTGATTTGTATCTTCAAGCTTTAATATATTAAGTCTATTATCCTATATGCTATTCTATATGAAATAATATAGGAATGAGGGAAGTGAATTAAGGGGCATTCTGAATTTGAAGCAACCTATATGGAATTCTGCAAAATGATATGCTTTTAACTATTTTTTGCAATATCGCTTTTCACTATGTTTGATTGCAGTATGTTTGATTTTATATCGAATCATGATTTACAAATTTGCCAAATTGGAATAATGTTTGTGTATAGCATCGAAATTTTACGAGGTAGGTTAATTGATCTAATTTTAACTTATTAAAAATTTGTTTATCCTATGATTACCTAGCTTTCGAAGAAGCAACTGTACCGATTACAAATCGCAGACTATGTTAACTGATGGCAACGCAAATCCATTAATAAATTCCGAGTTTGCATTGCCATACTATAAGATGAATTAAAACTGGTTTATGAAACCAAAACATGTAAGCATAGTATAGAGGTAATTCTTGAAAACTAATGTCTACTTATCTCTCACAAGTACCATTGTAGTTGATTTTAATTGATGGAAAGAATCGCAAATGGTCAATGGGTACAGGATCTCAGAGTCAAAATCTCCCAAGTTCGCAATTCCCTGGCATTTCCTTTTGAGATATCCTTGTGGAAAAAGAGAGGAAAACTGCCTTAACTGATCGGACGTTATACAACAGGTTTTTCTTCAACTTGATATCCTTGAATTAGTAGATTAGTTAAAATTGAATGATTAAAGTTAACTTTAATCTTGCTTAAATTAACATTTTCGAAATTGCCAAAAAATAATTGCATTTTATATGAGGTGTCAGTCGATTTAGCATAATATTGGTAACAAAAGCTGCGAGTAGAAAATCCACATTTAAATGAAAAAAGATATTAAGCTCTATAGAAAAATGTGAACTCCATTTTGTCACTGGCTTTTTGCGAATTTGGACTCCTATGAAATGGGAGACTTATACTTACACGTACTACCTCAACGAACGGACCTTTATTAATGCACACAAATGAATATCTGCAAATTGCACGTCTGTATAACTAGCATTTTGGGATGATAAAGGGGAAATCAAGAAGATTGGGCTTGAATTGAGCAAACAATTGTAGCATGATGATTGGAGGCTTTGCTGATATTGAGGAGCCATGAGCAGAACTGAGAGAAACGAAAATTGTATTAATATTGTACAAAGTAATGCAGATATACTTCAACGTTTCAATCATAGGATGGCATCTGAATGCAAGGGCCGAATAATCCGGTAAAGGAATAAATTGAAGTCGATTAGATGTATATTGCTAAGGAGGGCCATTAAAAGTCCAACTTTGTTTGAATTTACTCAGTTTACCCTTCCCCTAACCCCCTCCCCTCCGCACACACTATTCACATATTTCTGGGTGAACAAATATCTGTGATATTTAAAGTTTGGTGGCCTTAGGTCCTAGGTTCCTGAGATATAGTTGAACACATCGACAGTTCCCGCCTCCTTCGGCATAGGCAAAAGAATCTACATAATCATTGCATTCTTCAATACCTCCGGTTACTCATCTCTTCAAGAATCACCCCGAAGTTAACAATGGGAAGATAGTTTAGATTTGTCACACAAGTTTTTCGACGAAGGTTTTCCACCAATTTTTGTCCGGGTGTTTTTAATCTCGCTAGTTTAACCTTTATACTTTTCAACAATTTTGGTGTTTAATCCGTTGATAAGTAAACTACATTTCACGATTGTGTTTAATTTTCTTTTAACTTTGATATGGCGAATTTTGTAAGTATCAATATTCCATGAATTTGGGATCATTATTTCAGAAAGGCACTAATCATGCTCAGCATTATCTGTTCAAGGAAACTCAACAAATAGCCAATTCCTAGACGAATCCTAGATATGAGCTGCAGCGGATTGTTACACTAATATGTCTTGACTAATGTTCAGTAACCTCCTCAGCAAGATCTCGTAGTTTGCAGTGGCTCCCAGGATTACCTAAGCTACCGCTACCGTTTATTTGGGATGTAGGTCATTAAAATACAATGAAAGGTTTGTTAAACCAAGCAAGAACCATTGATTGATGGCTTGGTGGTCACTGCGCTCACGACCTACAATTGCATCATAAATTGTATGTGTGATGAACGAATGCATGAATGCGTGAACGAATGTGGCTCAAAGACCCTAAATCATTGCGTCAAGTTAAGTATACGAGTTGTTAGAATGAGAAGAAAAGGTAAATATATCTTGCTTGAGAAGTGAAGATGTCAGTGGGGCTTCAGTTCCAATTTGTGTCCCATTGTCCTCTTCATCAGGAGGACTGGGATGTTTATTTCTATTGGGGGTAGTTCTCGGGACAACCAAGGTCAATTGAAATGTCTTTCATGAAAGGAAGTGTGAATTCTCTTGGTCCCATGTTTCACTATCCAACTCCAAGTTCTCCAATGCCAAGTGAATGCTAAAATTATGAATTGAGCTGACTCAAAGAACGAGTGTTTAACTGTCATGTGCTTGTGTTTTACCCGCAATTTGATACTGTTTAATCTACCTAATTAACATGAATTTCACCCTGAGCCAGAGTTAACTTCGATTTATTCATCTATTCTATCCATTTATATGATAAGAGAAAAGAAGGCTGCGACTATAATTAGATAAGAATAATCTACCGACGTCTCAGACTAGACTTCTAATAATTATGTCACTTATTAATATCCATTACTTATTCATGCGTCAACTTTGAAACCCTTCGCTAAAATGAAGCTTCTTGATTTTTATCGTCTGAAGTGTAGTCTGCCACGTTTATTTCATCGGTAATTTGTTGGCTACTACAATCTTCTAATTTGAGTTCAATGTTGATAGATATAAAAATACACTAATAACAAGATTGACATATATTGAATGCAGGTATTATGGCGGGTGAGGTGATTATCTGAGCATGAAGCCAATTTAACAACCCATGACATAGCATAAGCCGAGTTGGGGAGCTAAGACACGAGAGACTCAGTTACATTGTCACCAGAATGCTTTAATTTCAACAGTGGTAGACAGACTCCCACTTCTATGCTTACTTCGAGTCAATAAATTGGGATTAACTTTCATCTGCCTCTCACCTCTCTATTCGGGGAGTACTACGGGTTTAATAGTGGAGCTTAATGGTAAACTTTTAATTTTCTCAAACTATGCTAGATTTAGTTAATAACTAATCATGTTTGCCGATATCATAATGTGTAATAAATTCTTCGCTTGCAACATGTCTTCCTTCTCTATATCATCGCGATAGCCTTTCCAACTAGGATTCTCATACTTTATGTCCATGGCAGAGCCATTTTCTCCAGGCTCGATTTTGTCCGAGCATATCACCAGATTCCAATAACTCCAGAGGATATCGTGAAGACGGCCGTTATCACGCCATTCGGCTTTTTTGAATACTAGCATAGTTGTCGGAATTGACGATGAAGAAATGTCTGGAATTAAATTGTCGGAGTTATAATTTTAATGATTCCTGAGTTGATACATAAGTTTTTGACGCACTGACAGTATTGAAGTAATTAGTAACGGAGGACGATATTGGAACGTTTCAGTATTAGCCCAATTGACCTGTTGGAGAAACCGGTGAGTCTTTAGCTGCTCCGCACTGGGTCTGTTTTCATAAGGCGGAGTTAGACACCACTGAATAAAACCATTGACATTAATTAAAGAACTACCCTTGAAAACTGACCATCCAACCATTGCTGTTATTTTGCATCCTAGAGCCCATATGTCGGCTTTAGTCGTTAGAGCAATTATGTGTTGCAATTCTGGCGCTGCACAATAGATGTTAGAACTAGAGTCAAAGTGATCGAAACTTTGGGTGACAGGAAGATCATTTGCACGATCGAAATCGGAAATCATCAAATTTCCGGATTGTGAGAGAAGATACCCTCAATAGACAGCTCGACAATCGCAACCGATATTTATCCCTAGTAAAACACCAGCGGAATAAACGTATTCTACGTCATACGTCTGTTTCCTCTATTGCCTTGTGATAGCTTAGCTAATTCTGGGAGCCTTTCTTACCTGGGATAAATCGGTTCTTATATCTGCATTGAGGGGTGAAGAATAGACTTACCTCCATGTGATGCACCCTGAAAAAACGTATACGTCTATAAACTGGCAGTTGACTTCAAATTACTGTGACCAGCCTGAAACGAAACTCCACTATGAAAAATCGTCCTTGTCAAGTCGAACCACAACTTCTGCAGATCCCTCAGTGGAATGCTGGAGGGATGTGACGGGACAAGAACATTCAAATCCAGAAAATTCTGGATACCTATGATATAGACTTAATCACAATCGTGGAATCCAACCTTACGGATGACAAACTCACATACTACCAATTTCTAGGTTGCACCTTACATCTGCTACATAAAGACCGGCAAGTGGCCAGTGGAATATTGACTGTAGTAAAAGAATCAAGAGTAATAATTAAGAGTATGGGCTCAATGCGGGACATATACGAAATAATCAGGTCAAATGTATGGCAAAGTCAAAACC
Source organism: Hymenolepis microstoma (assembly GCA_000469805.3). Taxonomy (NCBI): domain Eukaryota; kingdom Metazoa; phylum Platyhelminthes; class Cestoda; order Cyclophyllidea; family Hymenolepididae; genus Hymenolepis; species Hymenolepis microstoma. Next base: position 28,391,055 of record LR215989.1, read on the forward strand.
ATTTCAGTATGTACGCGGTCTATAATCCATCCCAGAACAATTAATGGTAACTGCGAAGAAAAATACCTGAATCAGCATTACCGTTCATAATTTTATTATATATTTACTGCAGGCGAAAATAGGTAAGACCTGGTGGTTGGGTCTGAATTATTGATATATTTTGCCTATTTGGTTTATTTCACAAAACTCATATGAATAGTTTACGAAGCATTGTACCATATCAGTATTTCTCACGAGTTTCTATGGCTTGTGGATAAATGAAAACGCCACATTCAATTGACTCACCTTAACAGAAGATCTGAAATAAATTTTCTCCGAAGTATATGGACCAATTCTTAATGATTGAATATTTCAATATTGCAACCCAACGTACAATATTTAATAGTAGAGACCAGCTGACAGCAAATAGCTACAAATTCCACAAACGATATTTCTGACGGGGAACAGAAATATTCAGAGAGCTACGTTAGAGTATCAATGCAAATATCTTGCATAGTTGATCCGGCACAAATAAGCCCCCTGGTAAACATTGATACTCCTCTCTAAAGTCCTATTACCTGCCAATAAACAGCGAAACTCACACAAACAGTTTTCCTCCACAATTGGTTAGGTCGTATTCAAAGTAGTGATAACACGGAAGGTATAGGATGAAGTGAGTTCGCTTCATCTACGGCGAATTACGAAACATGATCAGTACTTAAATATATCTTACTTTGAAAGAACATTAATTGCTTGTTAGATATTAAAGCTTCTGTTTGCTAAACGCAGACTTAGCAACGCGATCGATAACAACACCACATTATTTTGGAATTACTTTGGTCAGCCTTGATGACATTGTGTGCTTCGCACTATCTCTGATTTTGGACTAGATTTATACAGTATTTACTAAGTGGACAGTTTACGTTCTTACATTCACATATCATGCTTCGCCACCTGGATCACATCAAATGCCCATGCGTGATGTTTAGCGCTTATCAACCCAGCTTATTTGAGCAGGAGAATTCGATCTTGCGGTTGTATTCCACTTTTTCTTCCTTCCAAACTCGCTCAGTATTCTGGGCGTTACAGTTTCAAAATGAGATGGCTAAAGATTTGAAGTTAGGAGAGCTCCATAAGGTGTGGATAGTACTCTTTGAGTCATTCATATGAGACATGAGATATGCATAACTCAATGACCTCAAAATGCATAACCCACCACCCTTAACATTCTGACTTCAATGTAAACGTCAACTCGGTTCCCCGCACCATCCCTCAATCTTCGTTGGCCCATTGTACTACTTCTGAGTATTCGTGAACTATCACTTGAGTAAGAACCTTTTTATTAATGCTAGTAGTGGAAAGCAAATCGTTCATTTAAAAGAATTACCATATTGTAAATTTAGTATCTATAATTTGTTGATTGCTTAAATAAGAACTAGACGCCAGATAAGTGCTACTGATCGAGTAGAAAGCGAAATACTGTGCTATGGAGTTTAGTCAAAGTAAAATAATATTTAATATTCTTTTCTTCAGCAAATATATATATCTTAGGTTACAAGTAATTTTACAAATATATTGTCGTAAAAGAACCTCATTAAAATTCGCCTTGAAGAAGTTTAATTCCTTCTGCTTTTCCCTCTAATCAAAAATAGACGCCATCATTTGGACTTATTCTTTGCTCAAGCAAAGCAAGTCCGCGTCATGTCTGCTTCTGAAAAATGAAATCTTCTTCATGCGCTGTTAGTTGGAAATTTGAAATGTCCACAGACGAAAGCGAATGTACTTGAGGTGAGGTAGCATAATGATAAGTGATACAAATTTCAAATATTAGGTCTTCAAATTTGCTCCCGCCGTCTGTTTTTTTTAAATTGGAGGCTTTATTACAACAAAACGATTGCATACATTAAGTTTCAAAGCATTGTCCATCGTTAGCCACCACTTTGGCCCATCACTCGGGCACCAGGCGAATCCTGTGGCGAAAACAATTTTCATCTACCGATAAGATCCACGAGTCGATGAGTCCAATTTTTCACTTATTCATACGAGCTGAAGTGCTGGTCAGCCAGGCCGTGTGCCATTGAACGAAGTGAGTGAAGTGAAAATCAGCAGACGGAGCAACATCTGGAGAGTACGGTGGAGGGTGAGGTAAAATTTCCCTTTCAACGTTACGAGATACTTTTCACTGCTTTGACCCATCACGTGGGGTCTAGCATTATCATAGTGTTAAATAACCTTATCTTGTTTCTCCTTGTACTGTGGCCGTTTTTCAGCATCCTGAAAGCACGGTTCGGGCAACTCAATTTCGTTCTAAAACGCTCACTCGTGTTGGTTTCAGACGCTTTCAGTTATATATATAAAAGTTGTTAGAATGGGAAGAAAAGGTAAATATATCTTTCTTGAGAAGTGAAGATGTCAGTGGGGCTTCAGTTCCAATTTGTGTCTCATTGTCCTCTTCATCAGGAGGACTGGGATGTTTATTTCTATTGGGGGTAGTTCTCGGGACAACCAAGGTCAATTGAAATGTCTTTCATGAAAGGAAGTGTGAATTCTCTTGGTCCCATGGTTCACTATCCAACTCCAAGTTCTCCAATGCCAAGTGAATGGTAAAAAGTCTGAATTGAGCTGACTCAAAGAACGAGTGTTCAACTGCCATGTGCTTGTGTTTTAAGCGCAATTTGATACTGTTTAATCTACCTAATTAACATGAATTTCACCCTGAGCCAGAGTTCACTTCGATTTATTCATCTATTCTATCCATTTATATGATAAGAGAAAAGAAGGCTGCGACTATAATTAAATAAGAATAATCTACCGACGTCTCAGACTAGACTTCTAATAATTATGTCACTTATTAATATCCATTACTTATTCATGCGTCAACTTTGAAACCCTTCGCTAAAATGAAGCTTCTTGATTTTTATCGTCTGAAGTGTAGTCTGCCACGTTTATTTCATCGGTAATTTGTTGGCTACTACAATCTTCTAATTTGAGTTCAATGTTGATAGATATAAAAATACACTAATAACAAGATTGACATATATTGAATGCAGGTATTATGGCGGGTGAGGTGATTATCTGAGCACGAAGCCAATTTAACACCCCATGACATAGCATAAGCCGAGTTGGGGAGCTAAGACATGAGAGACTCAGTTACATTGTCACCAGAATGCTTTAATTTCAACAGTGGTAGACAGACTCCCACTTCTATGCTTACTTCGAGTCAATAAATTGGGATTAACTTTCATCTGCCTCTCACCTCTCTATTCGGGGAGTACTACGGGTTTAATAGTGGAGCTTAATGGTAAACTTTTAATTTTCTGCCACACTCCAAGACACGTATGAGCCCTTATCTGCTGCATGCCAATTTCATGGATAGTGACCTTCAAATTCACTTGTTCGCACAAGTTGACTTCATTGATCTTAACCGTTAAATTGAACCTACTTTTGTAATTTATGCGCATTAAGCATAAATCAATCCTAGAATGGATTCGCATATTCCCAAAATGCCTTTCGAAACAATACTCACTATCAATAAAATCATTTTAATTTCGAAGCACATTTTTAGAACGTATTTGTCTTCTTTAAATATTTCAATACTTAAGTATACTGCTGATTATATTCTCATGAATGATATTCACTTTTGGCGTAGATTGTCAACATGTTAGATTTAAATGTTTCTTGATTACAATCACAATATCGTGGCACATTTCGGCCTCTCCTGCGATTTGGTAACTTCAACACCATGATTAGAATATTCTCCTCAAACACTTTGTTTGTTCGTTCTCAGCAGACATTCCATGCTAGAGGATTTCACCATGGAAGTGCTTGAAGATAAGTCATATCGTATTGATGTAGCAATCCGCAACATTCGCATGCGTATATGTGAGCTTCGCACTACATTAATTGATGTTATTATTCTCTGTGCTCAAGGACACATTTGTTGAGTTGAGTGAATATTTCCTTGCCTATGTGTGTGCGTGTGTGTGTGTGTGTGTGTGTGGGCTTCGTCAATAAATCTACTGCGCGTATAAGCATATTTTTCGTGGTCTTCATTGTATGCTGTCACTGTTGTCGTCATTGTTATTCTATTGTTCTAGATTGAAGGTGACAAATAGGGCAAATTAAAAGAGCCTCTTTTCCAATCATCATCTTATCTTAAGTTAGTCCTTCTTCCTATGCCACTAACGTCCATCCCATTTCATACTGAGCATTATTCTATTCAAGTTGAAAAATTGTGTATTTCACCCGCATTTGCGAAATAGGCATAAAGGAGTAGAGTGAATGAATGAATGAATGGATGAATGGATGTGCAAGAGGTCAAAAAGGCCAGATAGTGACGAATATGAAAATAAAGAGGGGGGGGGGAGATATTTTCTGCTAACAAAATAAATAAATAAATAATAAAATTGTTTTACAGAATTGAGTGAACTTCATCGGAATCTGACCGATGGCGGAAATTTGACGCTCATGGGACATCGCATTGTTCCTGTTTAGTTGGCTGCACAGTATTGGTTCTGGACGGAACAAACACCTTTCCTACTGTACAGTTGGTGCTGCTGACTGCAATGTTGTGCACCACCAGCCTAAGCCATTTCCACCATTACTATCATCTTCCTCTCAAGCACTTTGTTTTGTCCGGTTTAAAAGTCTGGCTAAAAATTTGGACCTAAAGCCAGCAGAGCACACAATATAGGGTAAAAGAGATTACGTGCCGATGTCATTATTTCAAACTTTTAACCGGACTTTTAAAACGGACAAAGTAATGTGGTTGAGAAGAAGGTGCTAATAATGGTGGAGAAGTTACTAAATCGCTTAGGCTGATGTGGCACCACTCAGTAATCAGCGTCATTAACTGGATGTACAGATGTATGTACCGCTCAGAACTTTTATTTTCGCAAGGAAGAAAACAGTATGGGATTGGTTGTTTTGTTGAAGAGACGTGCTTATTCGAGCAGCTATCACACTGCGAAGCATTGAGACCTACCTTTAATAGACGTAATGATTTGAGGCCTATGAACCACATTAATTCACGCATTCGTGCATTCTTTCATCTCATATACTTGCATGCGTACGTATGGTGCTGACTCTCAACCTTAGGAGTTGCAGTGTACGTACGCATTTATTTCGCCCATTGCAGCCATATTCTTGGTGGATTCTTCATTCATTCATCCATTCATTCATTCATTCATTCATTTAGCACTCGTACACGTGGGTGACGAGCACGGTGAGTGTTTCGTTCGCTTGCCCTCTGTCTATCAAGCCCACTGATTGTGTTGTAGGCAATGTATCTGTGTGCACGCATCCTCAACTCCATCTTGTGTGTGTTTCTGTGGGTAGTTCAGCTTACTGTGTCAAAGGTTAGCCCCGAGTGGAGGTGAACTAAGAGGATTGTGAGATTGTCAGGTCTTTCTTCATTTGATGGCTGTGTGGTGCATGGTCGTCCACAGTTGGAGGAGTGATTTGTCTGATTAATTCCGCTAACGAACGAACGAGACTCCAGCATGTTAAGTAGTGCATCTGACCACTGTTCCAGCAGAGCGGCGTAATGTCAACTGCATGGCTCAGTGGGAGATTTGGTGCGTATGTGCAACATGCGCGGTCGTACTGCTTCGCGTTGTTTGACTGTGTATGGTTGTGGGTGGTTGTGTTGGGCATGTGAGTGGCGTGCTTCCCCTGCATGATGTGTTCCTGTGGTGGATGTACCTAGCAGTCGCGGCGCGAATGCTCACTTCTCTACGAGGGGCACGTGGAAGAGTCCGCACAAATAGAGCAATAATGCGTCTGGCGAGCAATCGTTGGTCGCCGGTGGCATGCTGACTGCACATGTCCTAAATCTGTATCGCCCAATTTGTGCCCAATCGTTTTTCCGAAAGTCAACTTTAAATGAGCATGTTGATGCAATTCATTTACATAAGAATCATAAGTGCGTATTGTGTGGCAAACATTGTGCATATACATTTTGTCGTTGTATAATCACAAACCGTCAGAAACGCACTACATATATGCAATCAATGCGAAGAGAAGTGCACTAAGAAAAGATATCTGTTCCGTACATTTAACACGAAAACTATTTCAATCCACCAGATGCATGAGCGCAACTGCATGAGCAGCAATAGCGGACTGCATGTTTCGACTAGTGATTGAAGGTTATATGTATTGTGAATAAATTGGGCCTGTTTCTCAATCACCTTGGTATTATCCCATTCAGGTTGAAAATTAGTGTATTTCACTAGCAGTTACGAAGTAGGCATAAAGAAATAGGGCAAATGAAGGACTCAGTTCTGAAAGAGGCCCAATAGGCCAGTTAGTGACGAATGCGAAAGTAGGATATATATTTCTGCTAAAAAATAAATATCAAATAAAATCGGTTTGGAAAATTGATTTAAGTTAATCAGAATCTAACCGATGACTGCAAATTGATGTCCATGGGACAACGCATTGTTCCTGCTTCCTTGTGTGCGCAATGCCGCTTCTGAGCGGAGCGAACACGTTTTCTACTGTGCAGTGGGTGATTTTGACTAACGTGTCGTGCGCCACCAGCCTACGCAAGTGCTCTAGAGCTGTGGAGATTAAGCGTATGCAGAACAGCAAATTGCAGTACAAGAGTAAATGCTCCATCGTAGATTATGGAGATTTTGCGTTCTCGAATGGCAATTCGAATTGAGAAAGCGTCTTGCAAGAGGACTCTTTTCAGTGCGTACTGCTTCATCTCATCTACTCCTTCGGTGCTTCGAAGTTTAAGGAACCGGAACTTGGCATTACTCTGTGATTTTTTAAATTATCTCTGATAAACCTAATTAAATTCAAAATTTTTCCAATAATTCTACTCACTTAATACAAATTATTAATGATTTGTATTCATAGTGGCAAGTCAGTCTACTTGACTTGGTGAATCAGGTTATTTCTTGTGTTTTAAAGCCATACAGAAGTTTTAGAAGCAACAATATAACACCAGTTGCATTCAATAAAGTTCATCTTGAGTTTTCTCTTTGATAAGGAAACTTGCGACATTGGTCAGTTGTAGTAATGTCTGCCTTCAAGAACTTACCATCACAGTGCATGCACGACTTCTAATTGTTGGAGAAATTCATCAGGTAAACATACGAGACTTCCGAGTTAGTGCCTCCACTTTCTATTAATTCACTTGCATTTCCTGTTACTGTCTTCTAGAATTGAACGTTGACCTTTATCTAAAACTATTTGAAGCCTTCTCTTCTTAATGTGATTTCAAAGTTCATTTATTGGCTGTTGTGTGGGAAATCTCGATTTAAACTGCGTGTAAATTGTGAATTGTGAACCTCAGGAAATGGAAACACATTAGCCCATACCCTGTAAACAAATCTCATTCAGAATCTTCCCCTCAAGCATTGTATCGTTGAAAATTTTGATCTAAATGCATGTTTTAAGAAATTACGCGCCGCTGATATCAGATTAAACTGTCTAACCGGAATTTTAGAGAGGTCAAAATAATGTGATTGAGGACAAGGTTCTACTAATGGTGTAGAAGTTACTAAATCGCTTAGGCTGATGGGGCGCCACACAGTAAGCATTAGCTCAGCATTAACGACTGGATCTGCAGATATATGCTCCGCTCAGAGTCAATATTGCACAAAGAATAAAACATCATGAGGGTTGGTACAATATCCAATTGTGGAATGGGTGCGAGGGCAGACAATTGTTTGCAGACGACTTAATGTTTTGTTAGAGAGACGTGACTATTCGAGCAGCTATCACACTGCGAAGCATTGAGACCTACCTTTAATAGACGATTTGAGGTCTATGAATCACATTAATTCATGCATTCGTGCATCTCACATACTTGCATGCGTACGTGTGCTGCTGACTCTCAAAATTAGGAGTTGCAGTGTACGTACGCATTTATTTCGCCCATTGCAGCCATATTCTTGGTGGGCTCTTCATTCATCCATTTAGAAATCAAGCACTTCATCCCTCGACCACATTCATCATCAACCATTACCACATGGCTAATAATGATTGCGCGACTATAATGACTGCCAAAATTCATACGCCAAAATGAGGTACACGTGGGGCAACTGACAAATAAGCATTAATTATTTAGGTTCAGACTTACAGGAAATACATTCACTCGTATAGCACCACCACCGCTAATGAGAACTTGTAATTTGTAAAAATTAAACAGCCATTTTCGGTAGAAGTGCACGCGTATCGTCAAATATTTCTAAATTGAATTTCATAAAATACCCGGAGAAGCTCTAATTGTCGAATGAAAGGCTGGTGTGCTGATTTGTATCTTCAAGCTTTAATATATTAAGTCTATTATCCTATATGCTATTCTATATGAAATAATATAGGAATGAGGGAAGTGAATTAAGGGGCATTCTGAATTTGAAGCAACCTATATGGAATTCTGCAAAATGATATGCTTTTAACTATTTTTTGCAATATCGCTTTTCACTATGTTTGATTGCAGTATGTTTGATTTTATATCGAATCATGATTTACAAATTTGCCAAATTGGAATAATGTTTGTGTATAGCATCGAAATTTTACGAGGTAGGTTAATTGATCTAATTTTAACTTATTAAAAATTTGTTTATCCTATGATTACCTAGCTTTCGAAGAAGCAACTGTACCGATTACAAATCGCAGACTATGTTAACTGATGGCAACGCAAATCCATTAATAAATTCCGAGTTTGCATTGCCATACTATAAGATGAATTAAAACTGGTTTATGAAACCAAAACATGTAAGCATAGTATAGAGGTAATTCTTGAAAACTAATGTCTACTTATCTCTCACAAGTACCATTGTAGTTGATTTTAATTGATGGAAAGAATCGCAAATGGTCAATGGGTACAGGATCTCAGAGTCAAAATCTCCCAAGTTCGCAATTCCCTGGCATTTCCTTTTGAGATATCCTTGTGGAAAAAGAGAGGAAAACTGCCTTAACTGATCGGACGTTATACAACAGGTTTTTCTTCAACTTGATATCCTTGAATTAGTAGATTAGTTAAAATTGAATGATTAAAGTTAACTTTAATCTTGCTTAAATTAACATTTTCGAAATTGCCAAAAAATAATTGCATTTTATATGAGGTGTCAGTCGATTTAGCATAATATTGGTAACAAAAGCTGCGAGTAGAAAATCCACATTTAAATGAAAAAAGATATTAAGCTCTATAGAAAAATGTGAACTCCATTTTGTCACTGGCTTTTTGCGAATTTGGACTCCTATGAAATGGGAGACTTATACTTACACGTACTACCTCAACGAACGGACCTTTATTAATGCACACAAATGAATATCTGCAAATTGCACGTCTGTATAACTAGCATTTTGGGATGATAAAGGGGAAATCAAGAAGATTGGGCTTGAATTGAGCAAACAATTGTAGCATGATGATTGGAGGCTTTGCTGATATTGAGGAGCCATGAGCAGAACTGAGAGAAACGAAAATTGTATTAATATTGTACAAAGTAATGCAGATATACTTCAACGTTTCAATCATAGGATGGCATCTGAATGCAAGGGCCGAATAATCCGGTAAAGGAATAAATTGAAGTCGATTAGATGTATATTGCTAAGGAGGGCCATTAAAAGTCCAACTTTGTTTGAATTTACTCAGTTTACCCTTCCCCTAACCCCCTCCCCTCCGCACACACTATTCACATATTTCTGGGTGAACAAATATCTGTGATATTTAAAGTTTGGTGGCCTTAGGTCCTAGGTTCCTGAGATATAGTTGAACACATCGACAGTTCCCGCCTCCTTCGGCATAGGCAAAAGAATCTACATAATCATTGCATTCTTCAATACCTCCGGTTACTCATCTCTTCAAGAATCACCCCGAAGTTAACAATGGGAAGATAGTTTAGATTTGTCACACAAGTTTTTCGACGAAGGTTTTCCACCAATTTTTGTCCGGGTGTTTTTAATCTCGCTAGTTTAACCTTTATACTTTTCAACAATTTTGGTGTTTAATCCGTTGATAAGTAAACTACATTTCACGATTGTGTTTAATTTTCTTTTAACTTTGATATGGCGAATTTTGTAAGTATCAATATTCCATGAATTTGGGATCATTATATCAGAAAGGCACTAATCATGCTCAGCATTATCTGTTCAAGGAAACTCAACAAATAGCCAATTCCTAGACGAATCCTAGATATGAGCTGCAGCGGATTGTTACACTAATATGTCTTGACTAATGTTCAGTAACCTCCTCAGCAAGATCTCGTAGTTTGCAGTGGCTCCCAGGATTACCTAAGCTACCGCTACCGTTTATTTGGGATGTAGGTCATTAAAATACAATGAAAGGTTTGTTAAACCAAGCAAGAACCATTGATTGATGGCTTGGTGGTCACTGCGCTCACGACCTACAATTGCATCATAAATTGTATGTGTGATGAACGAATGCATGAATGCGTGAACGAATGTGGCTCAAAGACCCTAAATCATTGCGTCAAGTTAAGTATACGAGTTGTTAGAATGAGAAGAAAAGGTAAATATATCTTTCTTGAGAAGTGAAGATGTCAGTGGGGCTTCAGTTCCAATTTGTGTCCCATTGTCCTCTTCATCAGGAGGACTGGGATGTTTATTTCTATTGGGGGTAGTTCTCGGGACAACCAAGGTCAATTGAAATGTCTTTCATGAAAGGAAGTGTGAATTCTCTTGGTCCCATGTTTCACTATCCAACTCCAAGTTCTCCAATGCCAAGTGAATGCTAAAATTATGAATTGAGCTGACTCAAAGAACGAGTGTTTAACTGTCATGTGCTTGTGTTTTACCCGCAATTTGATACTGTTTAATCTACCTAATTAACATGAATTTCACCCTGAGCCAGAGTTAACTTCGATTTATTCATCTATTCTATCCATTTATATGATAAGAGAAAAGAAGGCTGCGACTATAATTAGATAAGAATAATCTACCGACGTCTCAGACTAGACTTCTAATAATTATGTCACTTATTAATATCCATTACTTATTCATGCGTCAACTTTGAAACCCTTCGCTAAAATGAAGCTTCTTGATTTTTATCGTCTGAAGTGTAGTCTGCCACGTTTATTTCATCGGTAATTTGTTGGCTACTACAATCTTCTAATTTGAGTTCAATGTTGATAGATATAAAAATACACTAATAACAAGATTGACATATATTGAATGCAGGTATTATGGCGGGTGAGGTGATTATCTGAGCATGAAGCCAATTTAACAACCCATGACATAGCATAAGCCGAGTTGGGGAGCTAAGACACGAGAGACTCAGTTACATTGTCACCAGAATGCTTTAATTTCAACAGTGGTAGACAGACTCCCACTTCTATGCTTACTTCGAGTCAATAAATTGGGATTAACTTTCATCTGCCTCTCACCTCTCTATTCGGGGAGTACTACGGGTTTAATAGTGGAGCTTAATGGTAAACTTTTAATTTTCTGCCACACTCAAAGAGACGTCCGAGCCCTTATCTGGTGCATGCCAATTTCATGGTTATTGACCTTCAAATTCACGTGTTCGCACAAGTTGACTTCATTGATCTTAACTGTTAAATTGAACGTACTTTCGTTATTTATGCGCATTAAGCATAAATCAATCCTAGAATGGATTCGCATATTCCCAAAATGCCTTTCGAAACAATACTCACTATCAATAAAATCATTTTAATTTCGAAGCACATTTTTAGAACGTATTTGTCTTCTTTAAATATTTCAATACTTAAGTATACTGCTGATTGTATTCTCATGAATGATATTCACTTTTGGCGTAGATTGTCAACATGTTAGATTTAAATGTTTCTTGATTACAATCACAATATCGTGGCACATTTCGGCCTCTCCTGCGATTTGGTAACTTCAACACCATGATTAGAATATTCTCCTCAAACACTTTGTTTGTTCGTTCTCAGCAGACATTCCATGCTAGAGGATTTCACCATGGAAGTGCTTGAAGATAAGTCATATCGTATTGATGTAGCAATCCGCAACATTCGCATGCGTATATGTGAGCTTCGCACTACATTAATTGATGTTATTATTCTCTGTGCTCAAGGACACATTTGTTGAGTTGAGTGAATATTTCCTTGCCTATGTGTGTGCGTGTGTGTGTGTGTGTGTGTGGGCTTCGTCAATAAATCTACTGCGCGTATAAGCATATTTTTCGTGGTCTTCATTGTATGCTGTCACTGTTGTCGTCATTGTTATTCTATTGTTCTAGATTGAAGGTGACAAATAGGGCAAATTAAAAGAGCCTCTTTTCCAATCATCATCTTATCTTAAGTTAGTCCTTCTTCCTATGCCACTAACGTCCATCCCATTTCATACTGAGCATTATTCTATTCAAGTTGAAAAATTGTGTATTTCACCCGCATTTGCGAAATAGGCATAAAGGAGTAGAGTGAATGAATGAATGAATGGATGAATGGATGTGCAAGAGGTCAAAAAGGCCAGATAGTGACGAATATGAAAATAAAGAGGGGGGGGGGAGATATTTTCTGCTAACAAAATAAATAAATAAATAATAAAATTGTTTTACAGAATTGAGTGAACTTCATCGGAATCTGACCGATGGCGGAAATTTGACGCTCATGGGACATCGCATTGTTCCTGTTTAGTTGGCTGCACAGTATTGGTTCTGGACGGAACAAACACCTTTCCTACTGTACAGTTGGTGCTGCTGACTGCAATGTTGTGCACCACCAGCCTAAGCCATTTCCACCATTACTATCATCTTCCTCTCAAGCACTTTGTTTTGTCCGGTTTAAAAGTCTGGCTAAAAATTTGGACCTAAAGCCAGCAGAGCACACAATATAGGGTAAAAGAGATTACGTGCCGATGTCATTATTTCAAACTTTTAACCGGACTTTTAAAACGGACAAAGTAATGTGGTTGAGAAGAAGGTGCTAATAATGGTGGAGAAGTTACTAAATCGCTTAGGCTGATGTGGCACCACTCAGTAATCAGCGTCATTAACTGGATGTACAGATGTATGTACCGCTCAGAACTTTTATTTTCGCAAGGAAGAAAACAGTATGGGATTGGTTGTTTTGTTGAAGAGACGTGCTTATTCGAGCAGCTATCACACTGCGAAGCATTGAGACCTACCTTTAATAGACGTAATGATTTGAGGCCTATGAACCACATTAATTCACGCATTCGTGCATTCTTTCATCTCATATACTTGCATGCGTACGTATGGTGCTGACTCTCAACCTTAGGAGTTGCAGTGTACGTACGCATTTATTTCGCCCATTGCAGCCATATTCTTGGTGGATTCTTCATTCATTCATCCATTCATTCATTCATTCATTCATTTAGCACTCGTACACGTGGGTGACGAGCACGGTGAGTGTTTCGTTCGCTTGCCCTCTGTCTATCAAGCCCACTGATTGTGTTGTAGGCAATGTATCTGTGTGCACGCATCCTCAACTCCATCTTGTGTGTGTTTCTGTGGGTAGTTCAGCTTACTGTGTCAAAGGTTAGCCCCGAGTGGAGGTGAACTAAGAGGATTGTGAGATTGTCAGGTCTTTCTTCATTTGATGGCTGTGTGGTGCATGGTCGTCCACAGTTGGAGGAGTGATTTGTCTGATTAATTCCGCTAACGAACGAACGAGACTCCAGCATGTTAAGTAGTGCATCTGACCACTGTTCCAGCAGAGCGGCGTAATGTCAACTGCATGGCTCAGTGGGAGATTTGGTGCGTATGTGCAACATGCGCGGTCGTACTGCTTCGCGTTGTTTGACTGTGTATGGTTGTGGGTGGTTGTGTTGGGCATGTGAGTGGCGTGCTTCCCCTGCATGATGTGTTCCTGTGGTGGATGTACCTAGCAGTCGCGGCGCGAATGCTCACTTCTCTACGAGGGGCACGTGGAAGAGTCCGCACAAATAGAGCAATAATGCGTCTGGCGAGCAATCGTTGGTCGCCGGTGGCATGCTGAATGCACATGTCCTAAATCTGTATCGCCCAATTTGTGCCCAATCGTTTTTCCGAAAGTCAACTTTAAATGAGCATGTTGATGCAATTCATTTACATAAGAATCATAAGTGCGTATTGTGTGGCAAACATTGTGCATATACATTTTGTCGTTGTATAATCACAAACCGTCAGAAACGCACTACATATATGCAATCAATGCGAAGAGAAGTGCACTAAGAAAAGATATCTGTTCCGTACATTTAACACGAAAACTATTTCAATCCACCAGATGCATGAGCGCAACTGCATGAGCAGCAATAGCGGACTGCATGTTTCGACTAGTGATTGAAGGTTATATGTATTGTGAATAAATTGGGCCTGTTTCTCAATCACCTTGGTATTATCCCATTCAGGTTGAAAATTAGTGTATTTCACTAGCAGTTACGAAGTAGGCATAAAGAAATAGGGCAAATGAAGGACTCAGTTCTGAAAGAGGCCCAATAGGCCAGTTAGTGACGAATGCGAAAGTAGGATATATATTTCTGCTAAAAAATAAATATCAAATAAAATCGGTTTGGAAAATTGATTTAAGTTAATCAGAATCTAACCGATGACTGCAAATTGATGTCCATGGGACAACGCATTGTTCCTGCTTCCTTGTGTGCGCAATGCCGCTTCTGAGCGGAGCGAACACGTTTTCTACTGTGCAGTGGGTGATTTTGACTAACGTGTCGTGCGCCACCAGCCTACGCAAGTGCTCTAGAGCTGTGGAGATTAAGCGTATGCAGAACAGCAAATTGCAGTACAAGAGTAAATGCTCCATCGTAGATTATGGAGATTTTGCGTTCTCGAATGGTAATTCGAATTGAGAAAGCGTCTTGCAAGAGGACTCTTTTCAGTGCGTACTGCTTCATCTCATCTACTCCTTCGGTACTTTGAACTTTGAATACCAGGTGAGTATGCGCCTCTCTCAAGATACTCTTTCACAATGAACTTATCCGCACTCATCATAACCTATCCTGGAGTTACACTCTGATCTGTGTGATTCCGTCTCTGATTTTGAGTTAATACTTTGAAGCGATATGTATTAAGTGAAGCTTACTTAAGCGTAGTATTTACTTAAAAGTCTAAAAATTTCATCAAACACTCATTTCATCATGTGCTTATAAGTCTGTTTCAATCGATTTCAAAATCCGAAAATAGACTAAAATAATTATTTCATAGCTTATGGTAATCAGTACACAATCATTAACAGTAATATTCATTAAATATATCATTTATCTCAGCAAAGAATAATTTGTTCATTCACTCAAAGATTACTTTAATGAAATGAGACTGAAAAAGGGTATAGAGGTTTCAAATGATAGTAAATTGAAAGGTAGAGCCTCTGCGTCACGCTATGTCATTTCTCACGTCTGATATTCCTTCCGATCCAGAGTTTAACCAGTTTCCTTTAACTAGATATGTTTCCATTTTAAATGTCCTGGGACAGCTCTGAATGCAACGGTTCATTCGATAAATAATAATGAGAGAATTTGCTACATTGCCGATATCATTTTCACTCGTCGTGTATTCGACATGAAGTTATCTTGACCTATTTGTGATAGAACAGATAATTTCTATCAATTTCTGGACACATGAGGCTTGTACATGGGGAGAAGAGTGTATCAGGAGAATCGGAAATAAGTGATTAACAAAACTTCGTTCCGCGCAAATATGAGATAAAGTTTTAACTTAAATGAAGAACCACTTTAGATGAGACTATGAAATTTCATGTGCTCATGTGAACAAATTTTAGTTTCATATCTTACAACGTTCTCCTATCAAATATCACTTCATTTCATGGAGAATTGCTCTGCTAACCATTGTAAGATCGCTTACCAAATCTTGCTCATTTTTTCGCTATTGAATCAAAATTGCACGATATTTCTTAAATAAAATATTGAAATAGATCAAATCATGTCAAACTAATTGCATCGGCGATGTTTTACTTGACTTGGACAAAGATTCCAGAGAATAAAATAAGGAATTGCGAAACACCGCTCAAGGCCTGCAAGTGCACACCTTAGTTTATTGTGCAAAGCAAAGATAGCCTCTGAATCCAACATGTTGACGTGATAAATAGGGACAGTAAATCAATGATCTGACTGAGGTTTTTCTCAGGATGGGATGAATGTCACTGATACAAACTTTAATTAAAGTAAAAAGAATTTTATTTTGTAAGCTTTATGAGAATTGGTGGAAGCAACCAGGAGAATGTATCTGCCAATTATAATATCAACATGGAAATAACAAAATGTTGTTGTAAATTAATCTAAGAACCGCTTAGACATCCTGCACCCATCGGAATTGACAATCATTAATACTTTAGTACTTCTTTCGGTCGACCAAATTCGATTGTTTAAAAACTGTTTGCCTTTGAAAAATATGTTCACAAGCAAATACACTCAACTCTGTAAACATGCCGATACCTCCATTAGGTTAAACTTTATCAAGTTCATTTAAACATAGTCTGGGGCAATCTAAACACTTTATACAGAGTAAAGGTAAGCCGATGGTGAAATGTGAAGCATTAAGTTGTTTAAATCTCAAGTTTTCATTGGCGCCTTGCTGATTTTATGGCTTGAACTTTTGGTGTTCTCATCGGTTAAAGCTCAGTCCTAAAGCCTTCTGTGAGGTAGTGGTCATTTTAGAATGTTGTGTTGAACAAATCATTGAAATGTGTGAAAGATGGACTTTGTGGGAAACATAACTTTAGAGTGGTAAAAGCAAAGAAGTGCATCATGCCTTGGAGCAAATAAGGTCACAACTTCAGAGACCTAGTGACCGATCATTGACCGATGTCACTGCGTGGTTTTCATACACGAAATTTTTCGTAATTGCTATGCTCCCTGTCAAAGAGGAAAAAGAACACATAACCCAAAAGATACCCTCAACAGACAGCCCGACATTTACAACCCAACGAACACGACACGACCGATATACATTAACGGTTTAAACGTATTCTACGTCATACGTCTGTTTTCTCTATCGCTTTGCGATAGCTTGGCTAATTCTGGTAGGCTTTTCAAACTAGGAGAACTTGCCATGGAGATTACTGAGTAAAAGCCAGGTCAAGGCTTATTAGTGCAGCAATAAGCTACAAATTATGGTCTTTCATTTGCATGGGATCCATAGGTTTCTGACGCACTGACAGCATTGAAGTAATTAGTAACTTAGGACGATATTGAAGTGGTTCAATATAAGAACAATTGACTTGTTGGAAAAAACGGTGGATCTTTAGCTGCTCCGCAGTGAGTCTGTGGCGCACGCAATCTGCACACGATAAAATGCGCTATCGAACATTTTGGAGTTTGCGGCTGTACGTGCAGACCATTGCTCATGTATTTTGCTATTAATGTGCACTCAAACTATGCTAGATTTAGTTAATAACTAATCATGTTTGCCGATATCATAATGTGTAATAAATGCTTCGCTTGCAACATGTCTTCCTTCTCTATATCATCGCGATAGCCTTTCCAACTAGGATTCTCATACTTTATGTCCATGGCAGAGCCATTTTCTCCAGGCTCGATTTTGTCCGAGCATATCACCAGATTCCAATAACTCCAGAGGATATCGTGAAGACGGCCGTTATCACGCCATTCGGCTTTTTTGAATACTAGCATAGTTGTCGGAATTGACGATGAAGAAATGTCTGGAATTAAATTGTCGGAGTTATAATTTTAATGATTCCTGAGTTGATACATAAGTTTTTGACGCACTGACAGTATTGAAGTAATTAGTAACGGAGGACGATATTGGAACGTTTCAGTATTAGCCCAATTGACCTGTTGGAGAAACCGGTGAGTCTTTAGCTGCTCCGCACTGGGTCTGTTTTCATAAGGCGGAGTTAGACACCACTGAATAAAACCATTGACATTAATTAAAGAACTACCCTTGAAAACTGACCATCCAACCATTGCTGTTATTTTGCATCCTAGAGCCCATATGTCGGCTTTAGTCGTTAGAGCAATTATGTGTTGCAATTCTGGCGCTGCACAATAGATGTTAGAACTAGAGTCAAAGTGATCGAAACTTTGGGTGACAGGAAGATCATTTGCACGATCGAAATCGGAAATCATCAAATTTCCGGATTGTGAGAGAAGATACCCTCAATAGACAGCTCGACAATCGCAACCGATATTTATCCCTAGTAAAACACCAGCGGAATAAACGTATTCTACGTCATACGTCTGTTTCCTCTATTGCCTTGTGATAGCTTAGCTAATTCTGGGAGCCTTTCTTACCTGGGATAAATCGGTTCTTATATCTGCATTGAGGGGTGAAGAATAGACTTACCTCCATGTGATGCACCCTGAAAAAACGTATACTCACACGGCAAAAATGTCTATAAACTGGCAGTTGACTTCAAATTACTGTGACCAGCCTGAAACGAAACTCCACTATGAAAAATCGTCCTTGTCAAGTCGAACCACAACTTCTGCAGATCCCTCAGTGGAATGCTGGAGGGATGTGACGGGACAAGAACATTCAAATCCAGAAAATTCTGGATACCTATGATATAGACTTAATCACAATCGTGGAATCCAACCTTACGGATGACAAACTCACATACTACCAATTTCTAGGTTGCACCTTACATCTGCTACATAAAGACCGGCAAGTGGCCAGTGGAATATTGACTGTAGTAAAAGAATCAAGAGTAATAATTAAGAGTATGGGCTCAATGCGGGACATATACGAAATAATCAGGTCAAATGTATGGCAAAGTCAAAACCATTTCAGTATGTACGCGGTCTATAATCCATCCCAGAACAATTAATGGTAACTGCGAAGAAAAATACCTGAATCAGCATTACCGTTCATAATTTTATTATATATTTACTGCAGGCGAAAATAGGTAAGACCTGGTGGTTGGGTCTGAATTATTGATATATTTTGCCTATTTGGTTTATTTCACAAAACTCATATGAATAGTTTACGAAGCATTGTACCATATCAGTATTTCTCACGAGTTTCTATGGCTTGTGGATAAATGAAAACGCCACATTCAATTGACTCACCTTAACAGAAGATCTGAAATAAATTTTCTCCGAAGTATATGGACCAATTCTTAATGATTGAATATTTCAATATTGCAACCCAACGTACAATATTTAATAGTAGAGACCAGCTGACAGCAAATAGCTACAAATTCCACAAACGATATTTCTGACGGGGAACAGAAATATTCAGAGAGCTACGTTAGAGTATCAATGCAAATATCTTGCATAGTTGATCCGGCACAAATAAGCCCCCTGGTAAACATTGATACTCCTCTCTAAAGTCCTATTACCTGCCAATAAACAGCGAAACTCACACAAACAGTTTTCCTCCACAATTGGTTAGGTCGTATTCAAAGTAGTGATAACACGGAAGGTATAGGATGAAGTGAGTTCGCTTCATCTACGGCGAATTACGAAACATGATCAGTACTTAAATATATCTTACTTTGAAAGAACATTAATTGCTTGTTAGATATTAAAGCTTCTGTTTGCTAAACGCAGACTTAGCAACGCGATCGATAACAACACCACATTATTTTGGAATTACTTTGGTCAGCCTTGATGACATTGTGTGCTTCGCACTATCTCTGATTTTGGACTAGATTTATACAGTATTTACTAAGTGGACAGTTTACGTTCTTACATTCACATATCATGCTTCGCCACCTGGATCACATCAAATGCCCATGCGTGATGTTTAGCGCTTATCAACCCAGCTTATTTGAGCAGGAGAATTCGATCTTGCGGTTGTATTCCACTTTTTCTTCCTTCCAAACTCGCTCAGTATTCTGGGCGTTACAGTTTCAAAATGAGATGGCTAAAGATTTGAAGTTAGGAGAGCTCCATAAGGTGTGGATAGTACTCTTTGAGTCATTCATATGAGACATGAGATATGCATAACTCAATGACCTCAAAATGCATAACCCACCACCCTTAACATTCTGACTTCAATGTAAACGTCAACTCGGTTCCCCGCACCATCCCTCAATCTTCGTTGGCCCATTGTACTACTTCTGAGTATTCGTGAACTATCACTTGAGTAAGAACCTTTTTATTAATGCTAGTAGTGGAAAGCAAATCGTTCATTTAAAAGAATTACCATATTGTAAATTTAGTATCTATAATTTGTTGATTGCTTAAATAAGAACTAGACGCCAGATAAGTGCTACTGATCGAGTAGAAAGCGAAATACTGTGCTATGGAGTTTAGTCAAAGTAAAATAACATTTAATATTCTTTTCTTCAGCAAATATATATATCTTAGGTTACAAGTAATTTTACAAATATATTGTCGTAAAAGAACCTCATTAAAATTCGCCTTGAAGAAGTTTAATTCCTTCTGCTTTTCCCTCTAATCAAAAATAGACGCCATCATTTGGACTTATTCTTTGCTCAAGCAAAGCAAGTCCGCGTCATGTCTGCTTCTGAAAAATGAAATCTTCTTCATGCGCTGTTAGTTGGCAATTTGAAATGTCCACAGACGAAAGCGAATGTACTTGAGGTGAGGTAGCATAATGATAAGTGATACAAATTTCAAATATTAGGTCTTCAAATTTGCTCCCGCCGTCTGTTTTTTTTAAATTGGAGGCTTTATTACAACAAAACGATTGCATACATTAAGTTTCAAAGCATTGTCCATCGTTAGCCACCACTTTGGCCCATCACTCGGGCACCAGGCGAATCCTGTGGCGAAAACAATTTTCATCTACCGATAAGATCCACGAGTCGATGAGTCCAATTTTTCACTTATTCATACGAGCTGAAGTGCTGGTCAGCCAGGCCGTGTGCCATTGAACGAAGTGAGTGAAGTGAAAATCAGCAGACGGAGCAACATCTGGAGAGTACGGTGGAGGGTGAGGTAAAATTTCCCTTTCAACGTTACGAGATACTTTTCACTGCTTTGACCCATCACGTGGGGTCTAGCATTATCATAGTGTTAAATAACCTTATCTTGTTTCTCCTTGTACTGTGGCCGTTTTTCAGCATCCTGAAAGCACGGTTCGGGCAACTCAATTTCGTTCTAAAACGCTCACTCGTGTTGGTTTCAGACGCTTTCAGTTATATATATAAAAGTTGTTAGAATGGGAAGAAAAGGTAAATATATCTTTCTTGAGAAGTGAAGATGTCAGTGGGGCTTCAGTCCCAATTTGTGTCTCATTGTCCTCTTCATCAGGAGGACTGGGATGTTTATTTCTATTGGGGGTAGTTCTCGGGACAACCAAGGTCAATTGAAATGTCTTTCATGAAAGGAAGTGTGAATTCTCTTGGTCCCATGGTTCACTATCCAACTCCAAGTTCTCCAATGCCAAGTGAATGCTAAAATTATGAATTGAGCTGACTCAAAGAACGAGTGTTTAACTGTCATGTGCTTGTGTTTTACCCGCAATTTGATACTGTTTAATCTACCTAATTAACATGAATTTCACCCTGAGCCAGAGTTAACTTCGATTTATTCATCTATTCTATCCATTTATATGATAAGAGAAAAGAAGGCTGCGACTATAATTAAATAAGAATAATCTACCGACGTCTCAGACTAGACTTCTAATAATTATGTCACTTATTAATATCCATTACTTATTCATGCGTCAACTTTGAAACCCTTCGCTAAAATGAAGCTTCTTGATTTTTATCGTCTGAAGTGTAGTCTGCCACGTTTATTTCATCGGTAATTTGTTGGCTACTACAATCTTCTAATTTGAGTTCAATGTTGATAGATATAAAAATACACTAATAACAAGATTGACATATATTGAATGCAGGTATTATGGCGGGTGAGGTGATTATCTGAGCATGAAGCCAATTTAACAACCCATGACATAGCATAAGCCGAGTTGGGGAGCTAAGACACGAGAGACTCAGTTACATTGTCACCAGAATGCTTTAATTTCAACAGTGGTAGACAGACTCCCACTTCTATGCTTACTTCGAGTCAATAAATTGGGATTAACTTTCATCTGCCTCTCACCTCTCTATTCGGGGAGTACTACGGGTTTAATAGTGGAGCTTAATGGTAAACTTTTAATTTTCTGCCACACTCAAAGAGACGTCCGAGCCCTTATCTGGTGCATGCCAATTTCATGGTTATTGACCTTCAAATTCACGTGTTCGCACAAGTTGACTTCATTGATCTTAACTGTTAAATTGAACGTACTTTCGTTATTTATGCGCATTAAGCATAAATCAATCCTAGAATGGATTCGCATATTCCCAAAATGCCTTTCGAAACAATACTCACTATCAATAAAATCATTTTAATTTCGAAGCACATTTTTAGAACGTATTTGTCTTCTTTAAATATTTCAATACTTAAGTATACTGCTGATTGTATTCTCATGAATGATATTCACTTTTGGCGTAGATTGTCAACATGTTAGATTTAAATGTTTCTTGATTACAATCACAATATCGTGGCACATTTCGGCCTCTCCTGCGATTTGGTAACTTCAACACCATGATTAGAATATTCTCCTCAAACACTTTGTTTGTTCGTTCTCAGCAGACATTCCATGCTAGAGGATTTCACCATGGAAGTGCTTGAAGATAAGTCATATCGTATTGATGTAGCAATCCGCAACATTCGCATGCGTATATGTGAGCTTCGCACTACATTAATTGATGTTATTATTCTCTGTGCTCAAGGACACATTTGTTGAGTTGAGTGAATATTTCCTTGCCTATGTGTGTGCGTGTGTGTGTGTGTGTGTGTGGGCTTCGTCAATAAATCTACTGCGCGTATAAGCATATTTTTCGTGGTCTTCATTGTATGCTGTCACTGTTGTCGTCATTGTTATTCTATTGTTCTAGATTGAAGGTGACAAATAGGGCAAATTAAAAGAGCCTCTTTTCCAATCATCATCTTATCTTAAGTTAGTCCTTCTTCCTATGCCACTAACGTCCATCCCATTTCATACTGAGCATTATTCTATTCAAGTTGAAAAATTGTGTATTTCACCCGCATTTGCGAAATAGGCATAAAGGAGTAGAGTGAATGAATGAATGAATGGATGAATGGATGTGCAAGAGGTCAAAAAGGCCAGATAGTGACGAATATGAAAATAAAGAGGGGGGGGGGGAGATATTTTCTGCTAACAAAATAAATAAATAAATAATAAAATTGTTTTACAGAATTGAGTGAACTTCATCGGAATCTGACCGATGGCGGAAATTTGACGCTCATGGGACATCGCATTGTTCCTGTTTAGTTGGCTGCACAGTATTGGTTCTGGACGGAACAAACACCTTTCCTACTGTACAGTTGGTGCTGCTGACTGCAATGTTGTGCACCACCAGCCTAAGCCATTTCCACCATTACTATCATCTTCCTCTCAAGCACTTTGTTTTGTCCGGTTTAAAAGTCTGGCTAAAAATTTGGACCTAAAGCCAGCAGAGCACACAATATAGGGTAAAAGAGATTACGTGCCGATGTCATTATTTCAAACTTTTAACCGGACTTTTAAAACGGACAAAGTAATGTGGTTGAGAAGAAGGTGCTAATAATGGTGGAGAAGTTACTAAATCGCTTAGGCTGATGTGGCACCACTCAGTAATCAGCGTCATTAACTGGATGTACAGATGTATGTACCGCTCAGAACTTTTATTTTCGCAAGGAAGAAAACAGTATGGGATTGGTTGTTTTGTTGAAGAGACGTGCTTATTCGAGCAGCTATCACACTGCGAAGCATTGAGACCTACCTTTAATAGACGTAATGATTTGAGGCCTATGAACCACATTAATTCACGCATTCGTGCATTCTTTCATCTCATATACTTGCATGCGTACGTATGGTGCTGACTCTCAACCTTAGGAGTTGCAGTGTACGTACGCATTTATTTCGCCCATTGCAGCCATATTCTTGGTGGATTCTTCATTCATTCATCCATTCATTCATTCATTCATTCATTTAGCACTCGTACACGTGGGTGACGAGCACGGTGAGTGTTTCGTTCGCTTGCCCTCTGTCTATCAAGCCCACTGATTGTGTTGTAGGCAATGTATCTGTGTGCACGCATCCTCAACTCCATCTTGTGTGTGTTTCTGTGGGTAGTTCAGCTTACTGTGTCAAAGGTTAGCCCCGAGTGGAGGTGAACTAAGAGGATTGTGAGATTGTCAGGTCTTTCTTCATTTGATGGCTGTGTGGTGCATGGTCGTCCACAGTTGGAGGAGTGATTTGTCTGATTAATTCCGCTAACGAACGAACGAGACTCCAGCATGTTAAGTAGTGCATCTGACCACTGTTCCAGCAGAGCGGCGTAATGTCAACTGCATGGCTCAGTGGGAGATTTGGTGCGTATGTGCAACATGCGCGGTCGTACTGCTTCGCGTTGTTTGACTGTGTATGGTTGTGGGTGGTTGTGTTGGGCATGTGAGTGGCGTGCTTCCCCTGCATGATGTGTTCCTGTGGTGGATGTACCTAGCAGTCGCGGCGCGAATGCTCACTTCTCTACGAGGGGCACGTGGAAGAGTCCGCACAAATAGAGCAATAATGCGTCTGGCGAGCAATCGTTGGTCGCCGGTGGCATGCTGAATGCACATGTCCTAAATCTGTATCGCCCAATTTGTGCCCAATCGTTTTTCCGAAAGTCAACTTTAAATGAGCATGTTGATGCAATTCATTTACATAAGAATCATAAGTGCGTATTGTGTGGCAAACATTGTGCATATACATTTTGTCGTTGTATAATCACAAACCGTCAGAAACGCACTACATATATGCAATCAATGCGAAGAGAAGTGCACTAAGAAAAGATATCTGTTCCGTACATTTAACACGAAAACTATTTCAATCCACCAGATGCATGAGCGCAACTGCATGAGCAGCAATAGCGGACTGCATGTTTCGACTAGTGATTGAAGGTTATATGTATTGTGAATAAATTGGGCCTGTTTCTCAATCACCTTGGTATTATCCCATTCAGGTTGAAAATTAGTGTATTTCACTAGCAGTTACGAAGTAGGCATAAAGAAATAGGGCAAATGAAGGACTCAGTTCTGAAAGAGGCCCAATAGGCCAGTTAGTGACGAATGCGAAAGTAGGATATATATTTCTGCTAAAAAATAAATATCAAATAAAATCGGTTTGGAAAATTGATTTAAGTTAATCAGAATCTAACCGATGACTGCAAATTGATGTCCATGGGACAACGCATTGTTCCTGCTTCCTTGTGTGCGCAATGCCGCTTCTGAGCGGAGCGAACACGTTTTCTACTGTGCAGTGGGTGATTTTGACTAACGTGTCGTGCGCCACCAGCCTACGCAAGTGCTCTAGAGCTGTGGAGATTAAGCGTATGCAGAACAGCAAATTGCAGTACAAGAGTAAATGCTCCATCGTAGATTATGGAGATTTTGCGTTCTCGAATGGTAATTCGAATTGAGAAAGCGTCTTGCAAGAGGACTCTTTTCAGTGCGTACTGCTTCATCTCATCTACTCCTTCGGTACTTTGAACTTTGAATACCAGGTGAGTATGCGCCTCTCTCAAGATACTCTTTCACAATGAACTTATCCGCACTCATCATAACCTATCCTGGAGTTACACTCTGATCTGTGTGATTCCGTCTCTGATTTTGAGTTAATACTTTGAAGCGATATGTATTAAGTGAAGCTTACTTAAGCGTAGTATTTACTTAAAAGTCTAAAAATTTCATCAAACACTCATTTCATCATGTGCTTATAAGTCTGTTTCAATCGATTTCAAAATCCGAAAATAGACTAAAATAATTATTTCATAGCTTATGGTAATCAGTACACAATCATTAACAGTAATATTCATTAAATATATCATTTATCTCAGCAAAGAATAATTTGTTCATTCACTCAAAGATTACTTTAATGAAATGAGACTGAAAAAGGGTATAGAGGTTTCAAATGATAGTAAATTGAAAGGTAGAGCCTCTGCGTCACGCTATGTCATTTCTCACGTCTGATATTCCTTCCGATCCAGAGTTTAACCAGTTTCCTTTAACTAGATATGTTTCCATTTTAAATGTCCTGGGACAGCTCTGAATGCAACGGTTCATTCGATAAATAATAATGAGAGAATTTGCTACATTGCCGATATCATTTTCACTCGTCGTGTATTCGACATGAAGTTATCTTGACCTATTTGTGATAGAACAGATAATTTCTATCAATTTCTGGACACATGAGGCTTGTACATGGGGAGAAGAGTGTATCAGGAGAATCGGAAATAAGTGATTAACAAAACTTCGTTCCGCGCAAATATGAGATAAAGTTTTAACTTAAATGAAGAACCACTTTAGATGAGACTATGAAATTTCATGTGCTCATGTGAACAAATTTTAGTTTCATATCTTACAACGTTCTCCTATCAAATATCACTTCATTTCATGGAGAATTGCTCTGCTAACCATTGTAAGATCGCTTACCAAATCTTGCTCATTTTTTCGCTATTGAATCAAAATTGCACGATATTTCTTAAATAAAATATTGAAATAGATCAAATCATGTCAAACTAATTGCATCGGCGATGTTTTACTTGACTTGGACAAAGATTCCAGAGAATAAAATAAGGAATTGCGAAACACCGCTCAAGGCCTGCAAGTGCACACCTTAGTTTATTGTGCAAAGCAAAGATAGCCTCTGAATCCAACATGTTGACGTGATAAATAGGGACAGTAAATCAATGATCTGACTGAGGTTTTTCTCAGGATGGGATGAATGTCACTGATACAAACTTTAATTAAAGTAAAAAGAATTTTATTTTGTAAGCTTTATGAGAATTGGTGGAAGCAACCAGGAGAATGTATCTGCCAATTATAATATCAACATGGAAATAACAAAATGTTGTTGTAAATTAATCTAAGAACCGCTTAGACATCCTGCACCCATCGGAATTGACAATCATTAATACTTTAGTACTTCTTTCGGTCGACCAAATTCGATTGTTTAAAAACTGTTTGCCTTTGAAAAATATGTTCACAAGCAAATACACTCAACTCTGTAAACATGCCGATACCTCCATTAGGTTAAACTTTATCAAGTTCATTTAAACATAGTCTGGGGCAATCTAAACACTTTATACAGAGTAAAGGTAAGCCGATGGTGAAATGTGAAGCATTAAGTTGTTTAAATCTCAAGTTTTCATTGGCGCCTTGCTGATTTTATGGCTTGAACTTTTGGTGTTCTCATCGGTTAAAGCTCAGTCCTAAAGCCTTCTGTGAGGTAGTGGTCATTTTAGAATGTTGTGTTGAACAAATCATTGAAATGTGTGAAAGATGGACTTTGTGGGAAACATAACTTTAGAGTGGTAAAAGCAAAGAAGTGCATCATGCCTTGGAGCAAATAAGGTCACAACTTCAGAGACCTAGTGACCGATCATTGACCGATGTCACTGCGTGGTTTTCATACACGAAATTTTTCGTAATTGCTATGCTCCCTGTCAAAGAGGAAAAAGAACACATAACCCAAAAGATACCCTCAACAGACAGCCCGACATTTACAACCCAACGAACACGACACGACCGATATACATTAACGGTTTAAACGTATTCTACGTCATACGTCTGTTTTCTCTATCGCTTTGCGATAGCTTGGCTAATTCTGGTAGGCTTTTCAAACTAGGAGAACTTGCCATGGAGATTACTGAGTAAAAGCCAGGTCAAGGCTTATTAGTGCAGCAATAAGCTACAAATTATGGTCTTTCATTTGCATGGGATCCATAGGTTTCTGACGCACTGACAGCATTGAAGTAATTAGTAACTTAGGACGATATTGAAGTGGTTCAATATAAGAACAATTGACTTGTTGGAAAAAACGGTGGATCTTTAGCTGCTCCGCAGTGAGTCTGTGGCGCACGCAATCTGCACACGATAAAATGCGCTATCGAACATTTTGGAGTTTGCGGCTGTACGTGCAGACCATTGCTCATGTATTTTGCTATTAATGTGCACTCAAACTATGCTAGATTTAGTTAATAACTAATCATGTTTGCCGATATCATAATGTGTAATAAATGCTTCGCTTGCAACATGTCTTCCTTCTCTATATCATCGCGATAGCCTTTCCAACTAGGATTCTCATACTTTATGTCCATGGCAGAGCCATTTTCTCCAGGCTCGATTTTGTCCGAGCATATCACCAGATTCCAATAACTCCAGAGGATATCGTGAAGACGGCCGTTATCACGCCATTCGGCTTTTTTGAATACTAGCATAGTTGTCGGAATTGACGATGAAGAAATGTCTGGAATTAAATTGTCGGAGTTATAATTTTAATGATTCCTGAGTTGATACATAAGTTTTTGACGCACTGACAGTATTGAAGTAATTAGTAACGGAGGACGATATTGGAACGTTTCAGTATTAGCCCAATTGACCTGTTGGAGAAACCGGTGAGTCTTTAGCTGCTCCGCACTGGGTCTGTTTTCATAAGGCGGAGTTAGACACCACTGAATAAAACCATTGACATTAATTAAAGAACTACCCTTGAAAACTGACCATCCAACCATTGCTGTTATTTTGCATCCTAGAGCCCATATGTCGGCTTTAGTCGTTAGAGCAATTATGTGTTGCAATTCTGGCGCTGCACAATAGATGTTAGAACTAGAGTCAAAGTGATCGAAACTTTGGGTGACAGGAAGATCATTTGCACGATCGAAATCGGAAATCATCAAATTTCCGGATTGTGAGAGAAGATACCCTCAATAGACAGCTCGACAATCGCAACCGATATTTATCCCTAGTAAAACACCAGCGGAATAAACGTATTCTACGTCATACGTCTGTTTCCTCTATTGCCTTGTGATAGCTTAGCTAATTCTGGGAGCCTTTCTTACCTGGGATAAATCGGTTCTTATATCTGCATTGAGGGGTGAAGAATAGACTTACCTCCATGTGATGCACCCTGAAAAAACGTATACTCACACGGCAAAAATGTCTATAAACTGGCAGTTGACTTCAAATTACTGTGACCAGCCTGAAACGAAACTTCACTATGAAAAATCGTCCTTGTCAAGTCGAACCACAACTTCTGCAGATCCCTCAGTGGAATGCTGGAGGGATGTGACGGGACAAGAACATTCAAATCCAGAAAATTCTGGATACCTATGATATAGACTTAATCACAATCGTGGAATCCAACCTTACGGATGACAAACTCACATACTACCAATTTCTAGGTTGCACCTTACATCTGCTACATAAAGACCGGCAAGTGGCCAGTGGAATATTGACTGTAGTAAAAGAATCAAGAGTAATAATTAAGAGTATGGGCTCAATGCGGGACATATACGAAATAATCAGGTCAAATGTATGGCAAAGTCAAAACCATTTCAGTATGTACGCGGTCTATAATCCATCCCAGAACAATTAATGGTAACTGCGAAGAAAAATACCTGAATCAGCATTACCGTTCATAATTTTATTATATATTTACTGCAGGCGAAAATAGGTAAGACCTGGTGGTTGGGTCTGAATTATTGATATATTTTGCCTATTTGGTTTATTTCACAAAACTCATATGAATAGTTTACGAAGCATTGTACCATATCAGTATTTCTCACGAGTTTCTATGGCTTGTGGATAAATGAAAACGCCACATTCAATTGACTCACCTTAACAGAAGATCTGAAATAAATTTTCTCCGAAGTATATGGACCAATTCTTAATGATTGAATATTTCAATATTGCAACCCAACGTACAATATTTAATAGTAGAGACCAGCTGACAGCAAATAGCTACAAATTCCACAAACGATATTTCTGACGGGGAGCAGAAATATTCAGAGAGCTACGTTAGAGTATCAATGCAAATATCTTGCATAGTTGATCCGGCACAAATAAGCCCCCTGGTAAACATTGATACTCCTCTCTAAGTCCTATTACCTGCCAATAAACAGCGAAACTCACACAAACAGTTTTCCTCCACAATTGGTTAGGTCGTATTCAAAGTAGTGATAACACGGAAGGTATAGGATGAAGTGAGTTCGCTTCATCTACGGCGAATTACGAAACATGATCAGTACTTAAATATATCTTACTTTGAAAGAACATTAATTGCTTGTTAGATATTAAAGCTTCTGTTTGCTAAACGCAGACTTAGCAACGCGATCGATAACAACACCACATTATTTTGGAATTACTTTGGTCAGCCTTGATGACATTGTGTGCTTCGCACTATCTCTGATTTTGGACTAGATTTATACAGTATTTACTAAGTGGACAGTTTACGTTCTTACATTCACATATCATGCTTCGCCACCTGGATCACATCAAATGCCCATGCGTGATGTTTAGCGCTTATCAACCCAGCTTATTTGAGCAGGAGAATTCGATCTTGCGGTTGTATTCCACTTTTTCTTCCTTCCAAACTCGCTCAGTATTCTGGGCGTTACAGTTTCAAAATGAGATGGCTAAAGATTTGAAGTTAGGAGAGCTCCATAAGGTGTGGATAGTACTCTTTGAGTCATTCATATGAGACATGAGATATGCATAACTCAATGACCTCAAAATGCATAACCCACCACCCTTAACATTCTGACTTCAATGTAAACGTCAACTCGGTTCCCCGCACCATCCCTCAATCTTCGTTGGCCCATTGTACTACTTCTGAGTATTCGTGAACTATCACTTGAGTAAGAACCTTTTTATTAATGCTAGTAGTGGAAAGCAAATCGTTCATTTAAAAGAATTACCATATTGTAAATTTAGTATCTATAATTTGTTGATTGCTTAAATAAGAACTAGACGCCAGATAAGTGCTACTGATCGAGTAGAAAGCGAAATACTGTGCTATGGAGTTTAGTCAAAGTAAAATAATATTTAATATTCTTTTCTTCAGCAAATATATATATCTTAGGTTACAAGTAATTTTACAAATATATTGTCGTAAAAGAACCTCATTAAAATTCGCCTTGAAGAAGTTTAATTCCTTCTGCTTTTCCCTCTAATCAAAAATAGACGCCATCATTTGGACTTATTCTTTGCTCAAGCAAAGCAAGTCCGCGTCATGTCTGCTTCTGAAAAATGAAATCTTCTTCATGCGCTGTTAGTTGGCAATTTGAAATGTCCACAGACGAAAGCGAATGTACTTGAGGTGAGGTAGCATAATGATAAGTGATACAAATTTCAAATATTAGGTCTTCAAATTTGCTCCCGCCGTCTGTTTTTTTTAAATTGGAGGCTTTATTACAACAAAACGATTGCATACATTAAGTTTCAAAGCATTGTCCATCGTTAGCCACCACTTTGGCCCATCACTCGGGCACCAGGCGAATCCTGTGGCGAAAACAATTTTCATCTACCGATAAGATCACGAGTCGATGAGTCCAATTTTTCACTTATTCATACGAGCTGAAGTGCTGGTCAGCCAGGCCGTGTGCCATTGAACGAAGTGAGTGAAGTGAAAATCAGCAGACGGAGCAACATCTGGAGAGTACGGTGGAGGGTGAGGTAAAATTTCCCTTTCAACGTTACGAGATACTTTTCACTGCTTTGACCCATCACGTGGGGTCTAGCATTATCATAGTGTTAAATAACCTTATCTTGTTTCTCCTTGTACTGTGGCCGTTTTTCAGCATCCTGAAAGCACGGTTCGGGCAACTCAATTTCGTTCTAAAACGCTCACTCGTGTTGGTTTCAGACGCTTTCAGTTATATATATAAAAGTTGTTAGAATGGGAAGAAAAGGTAAATATATCTTTCTTGAGAAGTGAAGATGTCAGTGGGGCTTCAGTCCCAATTTGTGTCTCATTGTCCTCTTCATCAGGAGGACTGGGATGTTTATTTCTATTGGGGGTAGTTCTCGGGACAACCAAGGTCAATTGAAATGTCTTTCATGAAAGGAAGTGTGAATTCTCTTGGTCCCATGGTTCACTATCCAACTCCAAGTTCTCCAATGCCAAGTGAATGGTAAAAAAGTCTGATTGAGCTGACTCAAAGAACGATTGTTCAACTTCCATGTGCTTGTTTTTTTAAGCGCAATTTGATACTGTTTAATCTACCTAATTAACATGAATTTCACCCTGAGCCAGAGTTCACTTCGATTTATTCATCTATTCTATCCATTTATATGATAAGAGAAAAGAAGGCTGCGACTATAATTAAATAAGAATAATCTACCGACGTCTCAGACTAGACTTCTAATAATTATGTCACTTATTAATATCCATTACTTATTCATGCGTCAACTTTGAAACCCTTCGCTAAAATGAAGCTTCTTGATTTTTATCGTCTGAAGTGTAGTCTGCCACGTTTATTTCATCGGTAATTTGTTGGCTACTAAAATCTTCTAATTTGAGTTCAATGTTGATAGATATAAAAATACACTAATAACAAGATTGACATATATTGAATGCAGGTATTATGGCGGGTGAGGTGATTATCTGAGCACGAAGCCAATTTAACACCCCATGACATAGCATAAGCCGAGTTGGGGAGCTAAGACATGAGAGACTCAGTTACATTGTCACCAGAATGCTTTAATTTCAACAGTGGTAGACAGACCCCCATTTCTATGCTTACTTCGAGTCAATAAATTGGGATTAACTTTCATCTGCCTCTCACCTCTCTATTCGGGAGTACTACGGGTTTAATAGTGGAGCTTAATGGTAAACTTTTAATTTTCTGCCACACTCCAAGACACGTCTGAGCCCTTACCTGCTGCATGCCAATTTCATGGATAGTGACCTTCAAATTCACTTGTTCGCACAAGTTGACTTCATTGATCTTAACCGTTAAATTGAACCTACTTTTGTAATTTATGCGCATTAAGCATAAATCAATCCTAGAATGGATTCGCATATTCCCAAAATGCCTTTCGAAACAATACTCACTATCAATAAAATCATTTTAATGTCGATGCAAATTACTAATTTTCTATCAATTTCAAAAGTCCTAATAATCAGTTACTAATTTCATGCCGTTTTTCAAAACCTGTTTGAATGATTATAATCATTTTGAAGTGCATAAATACAAGTGTAAACTTGTAACGGATTAGCTACCTAACTAAGCCTGAATGTACTCAGAAAACTCAGTGACAATTTCTCCCTGGTTGGTTCTTCCCACTAAAGTAGCTACGCTACTGTAAAAATCAGAGAGAGACGAAGTGAGCGAAGACACGTTTATTCGCCGTGGACAATATGGCAGTGTGTGTGTACAGGAAGCCTAGTCATAATCAACATGGCGAATTGACTAAAACAACGGAAGCTCCTGATTGGCCATGCGTTAGCCGCGCTCAGCCCGTACACGTCATTGCACGAACGCACCTCCGCTCGCGCGCGCGCACGATGACGTGTCCCACAACTTAAATTTTTGCGCATTTTTTAAATTATCTTGTCTTCTTTAAATATTTCAATACTTAAGTATACTGCTGATTGTACTTCTCATGAATGATATTCACTTTTGGCGTAGATTGTCAACATGTTAGATTTAAATGTTTCTTGATTACAATCACAATATCGTGGCACATTTCGGCCACTCCTGCGATTTGGTAACTTCAACACCATGATTAGAATATTCTCCTCAAACACTTTGTTTGTTCGTTCTCAGCAGACATTCCATGCTAGAGGATTTCACCATGGAAGTGCTTGAAGATAAGTCATATCGTATTGATGTAGCAATCCGAAACATTCGCATGCGTATATGTGAGCTTCGCACTACATTAATTGATGTTATTATTCTCTGTGCTCAAGGACACATTTGTTGAGTTGAGTGAATATTTCCTTGCCTATGTGTGTGCGTGTGTGTGTGTGTGTGTGGGCTTCGTCAATAAATCTACTGCGCGTATAAGCATATTTTTCGTGGTCTTCATTGTATGCTGTCACTGTTGTCGTCATTGTTATTCTATTGTTCTAGATTGAAGGTGACAAATAGGGCAAATTAAAAGAGCCTCTTTTCCAATCATCATCTTATCTTAAGTTAGTCCTTCTTCCTATGCCACTAACGTCCATCCCATTTCATACTGAAGCATTATTCTATTCAAGTTGAAAATTGTGTATTTCACCCGCATTTGCGAAATAGGCATAAAGGAGTAGATGGAATGAATGAAATGAATGATGAATGGATGTGCAAGAGGTCAAAAAGGCCAGATAGTGACGAATATGAAATAAAAGAGGGGGGGGGGGAGATATTTTCTGCTAACAAAATACATAATAAATAACTAAATTGTTTTACGGAATTGAGTGAACTTCATCGGAATCTGACCGATGGCGGAAATTTGACGCTCATGGGACCATCGCATTGTTCCTGTTTAGTTGGCTGCACGTATTGGTTCTGGACGGAACAAACACCTTTCCTTACTGTACAGTTGGTGCTGCTGACTGCAATGTTGTGCACCACCAGCCTAAGCCATTTCCACCATTACTATCATCTTCCTCTCAAGCACTTTGTTTTGTCCGGTTTAAAAGTCTGGCTAAAATTTGGACCTAAAGCCAGCAGAGCACACAATATAGGGTTAAAAGAGATTACGTGCCGATGTCATTATTTCAAACTTTAACCGGACTTTTAAACGGACAAAGTAATGTGGTTGAGAAGAAGGTGCTAATAATGGTGGAGAAGTTACTAAATCGCTTAGGCTGATGTGGCACCACTCAGTAATCAGCGTCATTAACTGGATGTACAGATGTATGTACCGCTCAGAACTTTTATTTTCGCAAGGAAGAAAACAGTATGGGATTGGTTGTTTTGTTGAAGAGACGTGCTTATTCGAGCAGCTATCACACTGCGAAGCATTGAGACCTACCTTTAATAGACGTAATGATTTGAGGCCTATGAACCACATTAATTCACGCATTCGTGCATTCTTTCATCTCATATACTTGCATGCGTACGTATGGTGCTGACTCTCAACCTTAGGAGTTGCAGTGTACGTACGCATTTATTTCGCCCATTGCAGCCATATTCTTGGTGGATTCTTCATTCATTCATCCATTCATTCATTCATTCATTCATTTAGCACTCGTACACGTGGGTGACGAGCACGGTGAGTGTTTCGTTCGCTTGCCCTCTGTCTATCAAGCCCACTGATTGTGTTGTAGGCAATGTATCTGTGTGCACGCATCCTCAACTCCATCTTGTGTGTGTTTCTGTGGGTAGTTCAGCTTACTGTGTCAAAGGTTAGCCCCGAGTGGAGGTGAACTAAGAGGATTGTGAGATTGTCAGGTCTTTCTTCATTTGATGGCTGTGTGGTGCATGGTCGTCCACAGTTGGAGGAGTGATTTGTCTGATTAATTCCGCTAACGAACGAACGAGACTCCAGCATGTTAAGTAGTGCATCTGACCACTGTTCCAGCAGAGCGGCGTAATGTCAACTGCATGGCTCAGTGGGAGATTTGGTGCGTATGTGCAACATGCGCGGTCGTACTGCTTCGCGTTGTTTGACTGTGTATGGTTGTGGGTGGTTGTGTTGGGCATGTGAGTGGCGTGCTTCCCCTGCATGATGTGTTCCTGTGGTGGATGTACCTAGCAGTCGCGGCGCGAATGCTCACTTCTCTACGAGGGGCACGTGGAAGAGTCCGCACAAATAGAGCAATAATGCGTCTGGCGAGCAATCGTTGGTCGCCGGTGGCATGCTGAATGCACATGTCCTAAATCTGTATCGCCCAATTTGTGCCCAATCGTTTTTCCGAAAGTCAACTTTAAATGAGCATGTTGATGCAATTCATTTACATAAGAATCATAAGTGCGTATTGTGTGGCAAACATTTTGCATATACATTTTGTCGTTGTATAATCACAAACCGTCAGAAACGCATTACATATATGCAATCAATGCGAAGAGAAGTGCACTAAGAAAAGATATCTGTTCCGTACATTTAACACGAAAACTATTTCAATCCACCAGATGCATGAGCGCAACTGCATGAGCAGCAATAGCGGACTGCATGTTTCGACTAGTGATTGAAGGTTATATGTATTGTGAATAAATTGGGCCTGTTTCTCAATCACCTTGGTATTATCCCATTCAGGTGAAAATTAGTGTATTTCACTAGCAGTTACGAAGTAGGCATAAAGAAATAGGGCAAATGAAGGACTCAGTTCTGAAAGAGGCCCAATAGGCCAGTTAGTGACGAATGCGAAAGTAGGATATATATTTCTGCTAAAAAATAAATATCAAATAAAATCGGTTTAGAAAATTGATTTAAGTTAATCAGAATCTAACCGATGACTGCAAATTGATGTCCATGGGACAACGCATTGTTCCTGCTTCCTTGTGTGCGCAATGCCGCTTCTGAGCGGAGCGAACACGTTTTCTACTGTGCAGTGGGTGATTTTGACTAACGTGTCGTGCGCCACCAGCCTACGCAAGTGCTCTAGAGCTGTGGAGATTAAGCGTATGCAGAACAGCAAATTGCAGTACAAGAGTAAATGCTCCATCGTAGATTATGGTGATTTGGCGTTCTCGAATGGCAATTCGAATTGAGAAAGCGTCTTGCAAGAGGACTCTTTTCAGTGCGTACTGCTTCATCTCATCTACTCCTTCGGTACTTTGAACTTTGAATACCAGGTGAGTATGCGCCTCTCTCAAGATACTCTTTCACAATGAACTTATCCGCACTCATCATAACCTATCCTGGAGTTACACTCTGATCTGTGTGATTCCGTCTCTGATTTTGAGTTAATACTTTGAAGCGATATGTATTAAGTGAAGCTTACTTAAGCGTAGTATTTACTTAAAAGTCTAAAAATTTCATCAAACACTCATTTCATCATGTGCTTATAAGTCTGTTTCAATCGATTTCAAAATCCGAAAATAGACTAAAATAATTATTTCATAGCTTATGGTAATCAGTACACAATCATTAACAGTAATATTCATTAAATATATCATTTATCTCAGCAAAGAATAATTTGTTCATTCACTCAAAGATTACTTTAATGAAATGAGACTGAAAAAGGGTATAGAGGTTTCAAATGATAGTAAATTGAAAGGTAGAGCCTCTGCGTCACGCTATGTCATTTCTCACGTCTGATATTCCTTCCGATCCAGAGTTTAACCAGTTTCCTTTAACTAGATATGTTTCCATTTTAAATGTCCTGGGACAGCTCTGAATGCAACGGTTCATTCGATAAATAATAATGAGAGAATTTGCTACATTGCCGATATCATTTTCACTCGTCGTGTATTCGACATGAAGTTATCTTGACCTATTTGTGATAGAACAGATAATTTCTATCAATTTCTGGACACATGAGGCTTGTACATGGGGAGAAGAGTGTATCAGGAGAATCGGAAATAAGTGATTAACAAAACTTCGTTCCGCGCAAATATGAGATAAAGTTTTAACTTAAATGAAGAACCACTTTAGATGAGACTATGAAATTTCATGTGCTCATGTGAACAAATTTTAGTTTCATATCTTACAACGTTCTCCTATCAAATATCACTTCATTTCATGGAGAATTGCTCTGCTAACCATTGTAAGATCGCTTACCAAATCTTGCTCATTTTTTCGCTATTGAATCAAAATTGCACGATATTTCTTAAATAAAATATTGAAATAGATCAAATCATGTCAAACTAATTGCATCGGCGATGTTTTACTTGACTTGGACAAAGATTCCAGAGAATAAAATAAGGAATTGCGAAACACCGCTCAAGGCCTGCAAGTGCACACCTTAGTTTATTGTGCAAAGCAAAGATAGCCTCTGAATCCAACATGTTGACGTGATAAATAGGGACAGTAAATCAATGATCTGACTGAGGTTTTTCTCAGGATGGGATGAATGTCACTGATACAAACTTTAATTAAAGTAAAAAGAATTTTATTTTGTAAGCTTTATGAGAATTGGTGGAAGCAACCAGGAGAATGTATCTGCCAATTATAATATCAACATGGAAATAACAAAATGTTGTTGTAAATTGATCTAAGAACCGCTTTTTCATCCTGCACCCATCGGAATTGACAATCATTAATACTTTAGTACTTCTTTCGGTCGACCAAATTCGATTGTTTAAAAAACTGTTTGCCTTTGAAAAATATGTTCACAAGCAAATACACTCAACTCTGTAACATGCCGATACCTCCATTAGGTTAAACTTTATCAAGTTCATTTAAACATAGTCTGGGGCAATCTAAACACTTTATACAGAGTAAAGGTAAGCCGATGGTGAAATGTGAAGCATTAAGTTGTTTAAATCTCAAGTTTTCATTGGCGCCTTGCTGATTTTATGGCTTGAACTTTGGTATTCTCATCGGTTAAAGCTCAGTCCTAAAGCCTTCTGTGAGGGTAGTGGTCATTTTAGAATGTTGTGTTGAACAAATCATGAAATGTGTGAAAGATGGACTTTGTGGGAAACATAACTTTAGAGTGGTAAAAGCAAAGAAGTGCATCATGCCTTGGAGCAAATAAGGTCACAACTTCAGAGACCTAGTGACCGATCATTGACCGATGTCACTGCGTGGTTTTCATACACGAAATTTTTCGTAATTGCTATGCTCCCTGTCAAAGAGGAAAAAGAACACATAACCCAAAGATACCCACAACAAACCCCCCAACATTTACACCCCAACAACCACGACACGACCGATATACATTAACGGTTTAAACGTATTCTACGTCATACGTCTGTTTTCTCTATCGCTTTGCGATAGCTTGGCTAATTCTGGTAGGCTTTTCAAACTAGGAGAACTTGCCATGGAGATTACTGAGTAAAAGCCAGGTCAAGGCTTATTAGTGCAGCAATAAGCTACAAATTATGGTCTTTCATTTGCATGGGATCCATAGGTTTCTGACGCACTGACAGCATTGAAGTAATTAGTAACTTAGGACGATATTGAAGTGGTTCAATATAAGAACAATTGACTTGTTGGAAAAAACGGTGGATCTTTAGCTGCTCCGCAGTGAGTCTGTGGCGCACGCAATCTGCACACGATAAAATGCGCTATCGAACATTTGGAGTTTGCGGCTGTACGTGCAGACCATTGCTCATGTATTTTGCTATTAATGTGCACTCAAACTATGCTAGATTTAGTTAATAACTAATCATGTTTGCCGATATCATAATGTGTAATAATGCTTCGCTTGCAACATGTCTCCTTCTCTATATCATCGCGATAGCCTTTCCAACTAGGATTCTCATACTTTATGTCCATGGCAGAGCCATCTTCTCCAGGCTCGATTTTGTCCGAGCATATCACCAGATTCCAATAACTCAGAGGATATCGTGAAGACGGCCGTTATCACGCCATTCGGCTTTTTTGAATACTAGCATAGTTGTCGGAATTGACGATGAAGAAATGTCTGGAATTAAATTGTCGGA
This sequence comes from Hymenolepis microstoma, assembly GCA_000469805.3. Taxonomy (NCBI): domain Eukaryota; kingdom Metazoa; phylum Platyhelminthes; class Cestoda; order Cyclophyllidea; family Hymenolepididae; genus Hymenolepis; species Hymenolepis microstoma. The sequence goes on from LR215989.1 coordinate 28,430,195, forward strand.
GTTATAATTTTAATGATTCCTGAGTTGATACATAAGTTTTTGACGCACTGACAGTATTGAAGTAATTAGTAACGGAGGACGATATTGGAACGTTTCAATATTAGCCCAATTGACCTGTTGGAGAAATCGGTGAGTCTTTAGCTGCTCCGCACTGGGTCTGTTTTCATAAGACGGAGTTAGACACCACTGAATAAAACCATTGACATTAATTAAAGAACTACCCTTGAAAACTGACCATCCAACCATTGCTGTTATTTTGCATCCTAGAGCCCATATGTCGGCTTTAGTCGTTTAGAGCAATTATGTGTTGCAAATTCTGGCGCTGCACAATAGATGTTAGAACTAGAGTCAAAGTGATCGAAACTTTGGGTGACAGGAAGATCATTTGCACGATCGAAATCGGAAATCATCAAATTTCCGGATTGTGAGAGAAGATACCCTCAATAGACAGCTCGACAATCGCAACCGATATTTATCCCTAGTAAAACACCAGCGGAATAAACGTATTCTACGTCATACGTCTGTTTCCTCTATTGCCTTGTGATAGCTTAGCTAATTCTGGGAGCCTTTCTACCTGGGATAAATCGGTTCTTATATCTGCATTGAGGGGTGAAGAATAGACTTACCTCCATGTGATGCACCCTGAAAAAACGTATACTCACACGCAAAAATGTCTATAAACTGGCAGTTGACTTCAAATTACTGTGACCAGCCTGAAACGAAACTCCACTATGAAAAATCGTCCTTGTCAAGTCGAACCACAACTTCTGCAGATCCCTCAGTGGAATGCTGGAGGGATGTGACGGGACAAGAACATTCAAATCCAGAAAATTCTGGATACCTATGATATAGACTTAATCACAATCGTGGAATCCAACCTTACGGATGACAAACTCACATACTACCAATTTCTAGGTTGCACCTTACATCTGCTACATAAAGACCGGCAAGTGGCCAGTGGAATATTGACTGTAGTAAAAGAATCAAGAGTAATAATTAAGAGTATGGGCTCAATGCAGACATATACGAAATAATCAGGTCAAATGTATGGCAAAGTCAAAACCATTTCAGTATGTACGCGGTCTATAATCCATCCCAGAACATTAATGGTAACTGCGAAGAAAAATACCTGAATCAGCATTACCGTCATAATTTTATTATATATTTACTGCAGGCGAAAATAGGTAAGACCTGGTGGTTGGGTCTGAATTATTGATATATTTTGCCTATTTGGTTTATTTCACAAAACTCATATGAATAGTTTACGAAGCATTGTACATATCAGTATTTCTCACGAGTTTCTATGGCTTGTGGATAAATGAAAACGCCACATTCAATTGACTCACCTTAACAGAAGATCTGAAATAAATTTTCTCCGAAGTATATGGACCAATTCTTAATGATGAATATTTCAATATTGGCAACCCAACGTACAATATTTAATAGTAGAGACCAGCTGACAGCAAATAGCTACAAATTCCACAAACGATATTTCTGACGGGGAGCAGAAATATTCAGAGAGCTACGTTAGAGTATCAATGCCAAATATCTTGCATAGTTGATCCGCACAATAAGCCCCCTGGTAAACATTGATACTCCTCTCTAAAGTCCTATTACCTGCCAATAAACAGCGAAACTCACACAAACAGTTTTCCTCCACAATTGGTTAGGTCGTATTCAAAGTAGTGATAACAGACGGAAGGTATAGGATGAAGTCAGTTCGCTTCATCTACGGCTAATTACGAACCATGATCAGTACTTAAATATATCTTACTTTGAAAGAACATTAATTGCTTGTTAGATATTAAAGCTTCTGTTTGCTAAAAGAAGACTTAGCACGCGATCGATAACAACACCACATTATTTTGGAATTACTTTGGTCAGCCTTGATGACATTGTGTGCTTCGCACTATCTCTGATTTTGGACTAGATTTATACAGTATTTACTAAGTGGACAGTTAAGTTCTTACATTCACATATCATGCTTCGCCACCTGGATCACATCAAATGCCCATGCGTGATGTTTAGCGCTTATCAACCCAGCTTATTTGAGCAGGAGAATTCGATCTTGCGGTTGTATTCCACTTTTTCTTCCTTCCAAACTCGCTCAGTATTCTGAGCGTTACAGTTTCAAAATGAGATGGCTAAAGATTTGAAGTTAGGAGAGCTCCATAAGGTTGTGGATAGTACTCTTTGAGTCATTCATATGAGACATGAGATATGCATAACTCATGACCTCAAAATGCATAACCCACCACCCTTAACATTCTGACTTCAATGTAACGTCAACTCGGTTCCCCGCACCATCCCTCAATCTTCATTGGCCCATTGTACTACTTCTGAGTATTCGTGAACTATCACTTGAGTAAGAACCTTTTTATTAATGCTAGTAGTGGAAAGCAATCGTTCATTTAAAAGAATTACCATATTGTAAATTTAGTATCTATAATTTGTTGATTGCTTAAATAAGAACTAGACGCCAGATAAGTGCTACTGATCGAGTAGAAAGCGAAATACTGTGCTATGGAGTTAGTCAAAGTAACATAATATTTAATATTCTTTTCTCAGCAAATATATATATCTTAGGTTACAAGTAATTTTACAAATATATTGTCGTAAAAGAACCTCATTAAAATTCGCCTTGAAGAAGTTTAATTCCTTCTGCTTTTCCCTCTAATCAAAAATAGACGCCATCATTTGGACTTATTCTTTGCTCAAGCAAAGCAAGTCCGCGTCATGTCTGCTTCTGAAAAATGAAATCTTCTTCATGCGCTGTTAGTTGGCAATTTGAAATGTCCACAGACGAAAGCGAATGTACTTGAGGTGAGGTAGAGCATAATGATAAGTGATACAAATTTCAAATATTAGGTCTTCAAATTTGCTCCCGCCGTCTGTTTTTTTTAAATTGGAGGCTTTATTACAACAAAACGATTGCATACATTAAGTTTCAAAGCATTGTCCATCGTTAGCCACCACTTTGGCCCATCACTCGGGCACCAGGCGAATCCTGTGGCGAAAACAATTTTCATCTACCGATAAGATCCACGAGTCGATGAGTCCAATTTTTCACTTATTCATACGAGCTGAAGTGCTGGTCAGCCAGGCCGTGTGCCATTGAACGAAGTGAGTGAAGTGAAAATCAGCAGACGGAGCAACATCTGGAGAGTACGGTGGAGGGTGAGGTAAAATTTCCCTTTCAACGTTACGAGATACTTTTCACTGCTTTGACCCATCACGTGGGGTCTAGCATTATCATAGTGTTAAATAACCTTATCTTGTTTCTCCTTGTACTGTGGCCGTTTTTCAGCATCCTGAAAGCACGGTTCGGGCAACTCAATTTCGTTCTAAAACGCTCACTCGTGTTGGTTTCAGACGCTTTCAGTTATATATATAAAAGTTGTTAGAATGGGAAGAAAAGGTAAATATATCTTTCTTGAGAAGTGAAGATGTCAGTGGGGCTTCAGTTCCAATTTGTGTCTCATTGTCCTCTTCATCAGGAGGACTGGGATGTTTATTTCTATTGGGGGTAGTTCTCGGGACAACCAAGGTCAATTGAAATGTCTTTCATGAAAGGAAGTGTGAATTCTCTTGGTCCCATGGTTCACTATCCAACTCCAAGTTCTCCAATGCCAAGTGAATGGTAAAAAGTCTGAATTGAGCTGACTCAAAGAAGAACGAGTGTTCAACTGCCATGTGCTTGTGTTTTAAGCGCAATTTGATACTGTTTAATCTACCTAATTAACATGAATTTCACCCTGAGCCAGAGTTCACTTCGATTTATTCATCTATTCTATCCATTTATATGATAAGAGAAAAGAAGGCTGCGACTATAATTAAATAAGAATAATCTACCGACGTCTCAGACTAGACTTCTAATAATTATGTCACTTATTAATATCCATTACTTATTCATGCGTCAACTTTGAAACCCTTCGCTAAAATGAAGCTTCTTGATTTTTATCGTCTGAAGTGTAGTCTGCCACGTTTATTTCATCGGTAATTTGTTGGCTACTACAATCTTCCAATTTGAGTTCAATGTTGATAGATATAAAAATACACTAATAACAAGATTGACATATATTGAATGCAGGTATTATGGCGGGTGAGGTGATTATCTGAGCACGAAGCCAATTTAACACCCCATGACATAGCATAAGCCGAGTTGGGGAGCTAAGACATGAGAGACTCAGTTACATTGTCACCAGAATGCTTTAATTTCAACAGTGGTAGACAGACCCCCATTTCTATGCTTACTTCGAGTCAATAAATTGGG